>CAAKHD010013918.1:225502-257868 GCA_901007705.1 Fistularia tabacaria
TTAAAGATATTTATATTGTTTTTGTGCTCTATCACACTCTCTCTCTCTCTCTCTCTCTCTCTCTCTCTCTCTCTCTCTCTCTCTCTCTCTCTCACACACACACACACACACACACACACACACACACACACAGAGTTACATTAAAATTAAAGCTGCCTTTCTCTGAAACACTTTCCTGTTCTGATTTGGCTAATCTCCCAGAGGATCCTCCAAGGGGCTCTGGCCTCCTGCTTCCCCTCAGTCATATTGTGTGTATGGGCGCATTTATGCATGTGTGTTTGTGTGTGTGTCTGGTTCATGGCTTTAGCTCTTTCTGAGCTTTAACGCGTCGTCAGTGCATGTCATTGAAAGATTACAGAGAATAAATCCACATACAGATCCTCACGCATACAGGCAAGAAGGGAGAAAGCGCGTGGACCAGACTGCTGTAATTACAGACAGAAAAATAAAAGACGTTTGACTTCAAAATGTGACAGCTTCAATTTGGAGCATTTTTCAGCAGTTCGAAAGGTTTTTCTCAAGCTGCATCTGAGCCCAATCATAAGCCAGCGCTGTGAGGCTTGTTGAAATTCTTCCACGGCACCTCTGATACCAACCCACTCACTCTCATGTAGTAGCACAAAACAGTTAACACTGCTGGCGAGGCAAGGCACCAGGTGTGGCTCTAACAGTCCTCTCATATCCGCATGGCAGCTTCCATTATCAATATGGCTACAACATGGGAATCTTGCCATGTGAGACTATGTTTCAATCATAGTGATGAAAACATGGAAACTAACTAGTGGTGCAAAAAAAATAAAAAAAAATAAAAAAAAATATCCATGCAAAGTTACATAGCGCTGCATAATCCTTTTCACTTGAGGTCCGTACTATATATATAGTTCTCAAAAAAATTAAAGGGAACACTTGGAGTTACATTGTGTTGTTTAAGTGTTCCTTTTATTTTTTTGAGCACTGTATATTCAGTCTGTCGAACTGCATGAACGTGTGTTTGGAGCTGGGAGTAAATACGGTATTGAGTAAAAGGAAATATCAGGAGAAAAAAGGAGCAAAACATTGGAAGCACCTGAAGAGAATATGCAAAAGGTGCTGCATTGTAGTATTTGTTGGTTGGCTGATTTGTTTGTTTTTTCTAACAAGGGACGGACATTTGGCCGCACTACTACTTGCTCTGTCACCTCTTTGGACCAAGGATTTGATAACTTAAAAAGCAAAACAATAAAGGCATTTTGCAATCATTTAGCGCATTCTGATCGCAGCCATTAATTGAATTCTATCTGCATTTTTCTATTTTAATGTTTTTCTGAAAAGCAAGATAACACTGTGATATCAATTTTAGGTGTGAGTATCCTATTCCATGTGGTTTCCTTTTTCTTTTTCTCTCCATATGTTCAGACTTGAGACTAATTGGATCTATGACAGATGGGAAGAAAACATCAAGGTTTAAGTTACTTGAACCATAAAGTATACAGTCTGACTTACTGTGGGCCTCCAGCTCCTTGTGATAATAGACACTCAGCTTATGCAGTAAAAGTTAATGGGCGTATTCTGTAACATTTTAACATGGCCAGATTAAATCAACACGGGAGTTAATCCAATAATCCCACTGTTGAACTTTTTGGCTCAGTTGGATTTATTAATTTATTTTTGGATTTGTTAAACACAAGTAATCCTTCCATGATGATACAGCGTCTGTGGAATCATTCATGTCTGACAGCCACAAATACATGGCTAATTAAAGAGTCACACAGTACTGCTTACAACAGGAGACCACTTAATTTTCATTTTTGTTTTATTCATTTCTTTATTTTCGGTCAAAATAAGCCATCATTTTAGCTGGACAGATAGCATTGATTTTTTACATGCTGCTGGCTGTGAGACAAGTACACAGTGGGTGTCTACAAAGTGGAACATCAGAAACGATTGAACGATATAGCGCTCACAGTGTAGTGCTATCAAAGTCCCTTCACCCATTACTGGTTGGTTTAAAATGCACACTTAGTTTGGAAAAATATGCCTTTTTTCAATCGTTTTGGTGCAAGTGTATGTGAGTATCAAACAGAGAGAACAGGAGAGGGCTGGATATTTTAAAGGATTCCAGTATTGCACATCGCATTTACACTTTACACAGTTTCCCACGAATTACATTACAATACCAAGTTGACGTTTTACAGAATTCCTCTATTTCGAGATCATCGATTTTCAATTTTCATTAGAAATTCAACTCATTACTGCCTGATTGCATTAAGAGAAAAATATGTTTGAAAAAAAAGAAAATGTAAATGTTGACAGTTGAGGGAATTATAACAATAATTGCATTCAGCTCTAGACTGCATTAAGTGGGAACCAACTCAGAATAATAGAATGCAGTCCTTAAAAGTGCAACCAAGAATCAAATTAAGTGCATGAATTAAGAGGAAAGACGTGCATGGAATATAGTAAATACAAATATCTATAAATTGAACACGGGCGAAGGGGGAATATACTCAGTCTGTAGAAATCTTCCTCTCTTTTTTCCCCATTTTGACCAGGAAACTTTTAAAGAAATTAACAAAGAGACTTAGTCAGTTTTTTTTTGTTTGTTTTTTTTATTATCGTCTAGAGAATATCTCAGATTATGGACGCAAAATGACCTAAAATCTACTGCTCTCAAAAAAATAAGAAGCCAATCTGCTCAATGATGATATTCATGTAGCCTCTGTTTTCTTTGTTAGATATTAAAAACAATGAATAGCAGATTTATCGTAATTACATTGATAGCAATACAAGTAGTTTAGTAAAGCATTTTTTGTCTCTCTGGATTTTATAATGGGCTGCAAACAATTTGGCATTAAACATCCTTTACTTTATTTTCTTACCAGTGTTGAACAAGGCCAAACAGTTCTACTGGACCTATTGTTACATGCAAAGAACAAATTAACTTGACTTTGATCGAACTTAGTGATTCTAAGTCAATTAAAAAATTTAACTTTAAACATTTTTCAGACTCTGGTTTGTCCGAGTCACTGACGAAAGTGATCCGGTTTAAATGTGTCACTTGAGTCAATGTTGTTGCCCCCGCCCAAACCCCCACCTCTGGGAGAAGGACTCTGCTACTGTTTAAGTAGTGAAGTCCTAAAGTAGCCTCTATGTATTTCTGTCTGTTGTCTAACAAGTACAATAGTGATATAAATATAGTTTATTGTATTGCTGCTTTACTTGTCTTACAACAATAGCATGAGCAGAAAACAATTTACCCACATACCAAACACCAGTGTGTTTACGCTCTTATTTAACTTTTTAATTATATTCACTGACTTTTGTGTGAATCTAGAAGATGTGCTTTGAATGAAAACCATATCCAAAATTGTTAGATTTCTTCCAAAAGGGCATTTTTTTCCCCCATTTACAGCAATACAATTTCAGATACTTAAAACAAATCACAACCTTATACTACTGCTAGAGGAAAGGTCAGAAGTCCACTGAGGTCATTATGATCCTCTCAGGACTTTGAATCCCTGCATAAAAATTTTACAGCAATCAATCTCATACTTGTTGAGTAATTTCAGTCTCGGTACCACTTCATCCTGAGAGACGCAGGGCTCTGGGCAAGGCTAAAACAACATCATTCCTGAGACATTTTCTACTCATTGCGATTCAGCTCACCATCTAGTTTGTGTGATAAGCAAGCATACAGCCGTAACCCTCTCCTGTCTCATTCCTGTGATCCTGACACATAAATAAAGACAAGCGAGGTTGGCGAGGACAGTGAGAGGGAAGTCAAAAGACAAAAGTAATGGAGGGGGAGTCCTGTGATGCTAGTGGGAAGTGATGGCCTAAAAATACTGTGGCTTCTGTCATGAGACTTGGAGAACAGAGAAGATCTGAGCAGGTTGCAAATGAACTCAAACGGATCAGTGTGACATATATCTCAGTGGAGTGGCAACATGTGCATGTGTGTCCTTTAAAAATAAAATGCACGAAAGTGTGTGTGTGGAACTGATAAGCAGAGCAGGCCCAAGGGTTTCTTTCCAAGGCCGTCTAATCTGTCACTGTTCTCAAACATGCTTTGTGAAATCCACACATACACAGAGATAACCCCAACCCTGGCGGTGTCTTTCACGTCAGCAGGAGCATGAAAAGAGGTGAATTCTACCCTTTCTTCTCGTTCTTAGTGCCTGCTCAATGGCCACTAACAACTGCGATTGAGGTTGCAATGATGACTCACATCGATACGTTCACCTCTCATACACCTCCTGCATAATTTGTGAAAGCGTGTTTATTGTTATCATTCCCGTGACATCTAGTCGCCGGCAAGCTGTTGACACGTGGAGTCTGCGGGGACATGACCATAGCCTCTCAGAGCCAAATCACACATTTTATTTCATTTGTTAAGCGGAGACTGTTATTTGCTGGGAAAGGCAGGACTCTACAATAGGTATACTAGTGAATAGTATACACTTACACTGACCCTTGGACTTTAGGTAACATGATGACTGTTTCAGAAATGGTTCTGTCAAAGTTACTGGAGGGGGGGCGCTGGCTGTCAAGCTGGTGCCACACAGATTTAACTTGTTGGCTGAACTACCGGCAGTCTCTCAGTCAGCAACATATGTTTCTAATGCTTGAATCGCAGAATGAGTTTATGCCAACCGGAGAGGTGGCTGCATGTTGGAGTTTCTCCTTTGGCTTCTTTTCTTTCACAATTAATTGACGAAAAAAAGGGTATGCTATTTGGCTTTGAGCAATTTTTGAAATACTCTGAATACACAACAACATGAGACTAATGGCCTCTCATAACTCCATGTGCCTATCAGTGACTGAATGGAATAGAGTAGAACAGATATGGTTTCCAATAGTGTCATGACAAAAAATGCAACTGACCCTTGAACTCAAGAGTCTATTGCCATTAATGATTTTCATCTCTTGTTCCCAGTTGGGCTTTTACATGAACTATTACAAAAAGATGAAATTTAAATGATCATATGATTTCTGTTAATAGAATGCCATAAAACATGATAAACTACAGATACACAATCATTACAACAGCCCTCTAAATTGTAGATAGGCCTTAACACTAAACACAAAAAAAAATAAGGATTTTATTTCAGAGTCTAACCAATCCAATTGAACAATAATACAATCTAATGTTCCAGTCCATTAGTGATAAAATGGAAGAAAATACAGCTGTCTCTAAGAGACACCAATCAATTAGGCTTGACTGCATGAAGATTAAATATAATAACCTCTGTTTCACACCAGTAGTGAAGGGGAGTTAATGACATCAGGTTCTTTTAACCAGATGGTAAGTTGTGTAGGTCTTTAAGCCAAACTTTGCAGCAAAGTAATATTTTGATTTTGGACACAGCACATCAAGCAGCACAGTGACATTTTGGAATCCTTTTCCTGCGTAGCATACAATTTGCTTTGCTGGTATGCATGGCATTTTGTAGTTGAAAGAGATGACGGTGCGCGCTTTGGCAGACGGGCACAATTCGATTGGGTGTTCATTCAAATGAGGCAGGACAAAGTGTGTTATTGGTATTTTGTGGAAAAATGGGTCTTGGAGGATAGACTTAAAACAGATTGCAAAGTCGCATCTCTCTTCAAGTAAAAGTTGCATCTCATAAATCATCCCTTGAATGCAGAATTTAGTGAAAGTCGATGTTAGACTGAAATTTTAGATCACCAGCAATGATGCTACTGTATATACATTTTGGATCCAAGCAAACGAACAGTGTTGGTTTCAACATAGAGTATCTACGTGCTTTATATTTTTTTCTTGTCTAAAACTTTGTTCGTAGTAAAAAGACGTAGTGGTGGAATAATGAAGTGCTGTTCTATTCTATCTGCTGTGCTCCTTCAAATTATGGAAATAAGAAGAAGCATTTCTGTGCTGTTTGGATTGTTCTGAGGGCGGGGAAGCAGTGCATTGCAGTACAATACAATTATTCATTGGTATTTAGTAAGTTTCAAATCTGCTGTTGATCAGTGTGGAGGGAATGAGAAAAAAAAAGTACGGTCTGTGATGAGATTTAGAGAGAGAGAGAGGGAAGGGGTGTCAACAATGTGATGAATATTCAGTTGTTGACATTTAGTGTGAAGCAGAGGATGTGGGAATGAAATTATGCCAAGTAAGAGTGAGAGCCCAGAAAGCAAGAATGCTGAAGAGAGGTAGCAGGGATAGGGAGATCTCTCTATCTTCATTAAAAGTCCAGCGTCGAACATACTGCTTTTTCAATAGAAGTCGTGTTCGAGGACAATTATTTGTTCAAATTATAGCTTTAAATTGACTTTGAGTCAGCGAGAGCTTTGATTGGTATCAATCTCTTCATCGCTCTACTTTTTGACACCGGCTTGGAAAGGAGCATGGCTGGAGGATCGAATGTTCTGCACCATAGGTCTTCCGTTGAACAGATCGGCAAGTCGACCATGCTCATCTAAGTGATAACTTTCAACAGATGCACTGCTATTATTGGGTAAACGCTGGATGTAGATGGCAAACTAAGGCATGGAGACCCTGACACTTTTCTTCACTCTCCTTAAGGTTTGATTGAGATTGATATGCAAAGTGAACACATTATTACCAGTCTCATTCAGTGATTTGTTTTCGTCACTGACACTCTTTGAAACTTTTGTGGCGTCCACAATCCTACCATAGTAAATGTCACATGGTTCTGTGGCACCTTCAATACAAATGGGTTTTAATCTTTTGGAAACTAAGTTATGATTGGAACTGAAACATTTCAATGGGTACCTGGTTCAGGAGATTTTACCCAGTCCTGCTCTTATTCGTAACAATTTTCCTTGTCGTCGATGGACATTTTTGATAAGAACTTCCTTTGTAGATGGTCAGTTGTAACTCATCATCATCTCATTTACAACTTTAGACAAAACATAGAGATCCCTTGGATTTTTGCAGATGGGTTACGCTTCCAGCCATTACATTGATTATATGGCAGGTTTCATCTTAAAATCAAAGGATTTGCACATTGGGAGGTATGAAGATGGAAGGTACCAAGGATGGAACCAAAGAGACCAGTGTTTGAGTCAAATTTCAAGAACGCCTAACACCCTATGAATGTCACTGTATTAAATATTTTAATGATTGTTATTGTAACTTTGGTGCGTGTTAGGGGTTCGGTGACTGTCTGCTAACTATATCTAGGTCACGCTGCCATAGTCTACTCATTAGATGAGCTGCGTCGCCGTGCCATCAGCTGTTTATTCAGTTGTGAAAAAGTGTGGATGTTTTCTTCTCCCAACTTCACACAGTCATCACCAAGACCGGGGAAATCAGTGTTAAAATTGAAGAGGGGTAAAAAAGGAGAGCGACAGCAAAGGAAAAGTGCATGTTAAACAGAGAGAGAGTGAGAGAGAAAGAGAGGACATGGAAGAAGTGGGATATCTGCGTCTTTGTGCTGTTGTTTACAGACACAGTTTATTAGTTTAATGACCTATTTTGCATAATTACAGTCACATAGGCATTGTGCTGGATCCTAAACTCAGGGGAATAGCTGCTCTAAACATAGTCTCAACCAAAAAGGTCTTTTTTTTTCTTTTTTCTTTTTTGTCACAGACACAGGTTCTATGAAGTGGAAAAGTAAGAATACAGATTGATGCACATAGTTAAACTCACTTCTGTTCTGTGCAATAGAGTTATGGATTAACATTGAATCCCAAGATGTTTGGCACCATATGTAGACCATATGGAATGAATGAATACCCAACATAGAGGAGGGACAATGGAAAAATGGGAATTAAAAGTTTGTTTTGATTTAGATTCTTGATATCATTGTTTTATAAGGGCTAGTGTAATGGTGGCGTGGTGGCACAGCAAGAAGGTCTCTGGTTCAATTCTGAAAGGGGCCCTTCTATGTGGAAGTCGCATGTTCTCCCCATGTCTGCGTGGATTTACTCCAGTTTCCTCCCAGTCCCAAAACAAGCAGAAGTTTCAGTGGATGCCCTAAATTGCCCAGGTGTGTGAATGACAGGGATAATGAGCGTATGTCTCGATATGTGGCCCTGTGATCCATTGGTCCAGGGTGAACCCTGCCTCTTGTCCAATGATAGCTGAGAAAGGCTTCAGTCTCTCTGCAACCCTAAGTGCAGGAAACCCGGTATAGATTATGAATGAATGACTGCTCTAGCTGCCTTCAACTAATCAATTCATTCGGTTGGAAAACTGATTTATGTATTGTAATACCAGCAAGAGTTGTCCTGAGTTTAAGAGTCAAACTCATAAAAATTATATAGACCAATGACCATGAGGGTTGCAAAGCTGCTGGGCAATAATGAATGGTTTCATCATTGAGGTGAAGGTCCAGTAGGAGTGCATCCTATAGTATTACATCCAAACAGCAAAGTTTTCAATTTGTACTATTTCTGCATCCGCAAACACCCTTTCAGGTCGACTTTATGGTGGCACCAATAAAATGGTAGCGTGCCAAATTGTACACACTTGACTAGCCCTCGATGAACACTCCTGCTCTTCATGCCCACTAATGAATACATTACACAACACTTAGGAGTCGCGGCAGATAATGAAGTCTATTTGCATAATTAAAGGGGATGAATCAAAAGGTAATTTACCATACCATCTTGTCCCATGCTACAATGTAGACTGAGAAGGGGTGAGGGTGGTGTTGCATACATTTGCATCCTCCAGCTTGGTTGAGTTCAGGGATTCTGGGGTTTGACAAAAAAAAAAAACTTTGCACAATGTTGTATGGACAGCATTACACAAAGAGAGCTCACGCAGACACACATTTACACACACGCTAGATGATGCCTCAGGTGTTAAAAATCACCATAGGCATCATCAGTCCAACATTGAGCAAATTAACAAATACAAATCTAACCACCTCATAGCCTTCACACTATCCAAATTTCATGTATGCAGTATAATGCAGCACTTCAAAACAGTGAGAGCTGTTCATAACAATACATGCGCATGTAACATGATGTTCGTGGGATTCTTATCTGTGCCGGGAATACCATCAGCAGGTACACGGGAGTGATATCCACATCCAATATTTATCTTTCAATGTGTTCAAACCCTTTGTTTGTCATCTGTGACATGCCATAATGTTTTCTTGCCACAAAAAGTGTGATGTCTTGCCAGGATGTTTGCTTGTTTGCGTTTCCTCAAGGCAATGACGCCGTGACACATCTGTCCCTGAGTGCATATTTCCAGAACAACACCAAATGTTAAGAAAGTTGTGACAAGGACTTTCATTAAATATTTTGATAAGGGCCTTTGAGGGATGTGTTTTCAGTCAGTGGCTCCTCAGTAGATTTGTACAGCACCACTTATGTTTTGATCATTTAAGGTCCCTGATAGAGCTGGAGTTGGAATTGCTAGCATTCTGGTGATGGTGATCATTATCTTGTTTGGATTTCCTGTTTATGATTGATTCCCATATAAATGAATTGTTCTGATTGTCCATCCCATGCTCGCTTCTTACATTATCTCTAAACTTAGAAGTTCCGAACAAATGGATGACAGCTGACATCTCACAGCAGTGACTTTGGGCCGCACTTTCTTCATTACTTTGGCTGTTTGGCCAAACAGCCTCTGATGGAAAACCAAATTTTAAACTAAATTCAAGGATACATAATTCACTTAGAAACCATTAACAGTGGTCTAATTCTGAACAGCTGTATAGATGAGCTTAGAGACTGGAGAAGACGCAGCGGCAAGAAGACCATAACCATATCAACTGAAAGGCATTTATCGTATACGGGGGGAAAAAAGAGAGTTTAATCTCTAACGGACTTCCCCTTCAATTAGATTGTCCCTGCATTTCCACTTTAAATAATTCACGGTCAGAACCATCAGCAGACAGGCGTGTGTGTATAAATGTTTTAGTGTGTGCGTGGGGAGGGCAGTGAGTGACGTTGGAGATGTTGGTGTGAGGTCGAAAGATGGAAATAGTTCAGAGCTGTATTTCCTGCGCTTTCAAACATTTCTTGCTCTGTCTGTCTGTCTCTCTCTCTCTCTCTCTCTCGAGCAGATGGACTTGATGGGGTGAATGAGGTTCTCTTTCTGTGTTTTTTTTTTTCCCTTCGAATGTAAATGGAAGAAGTCAGCTTCAATGCATGTCAGCTAAAAAGGGCAGAAAACAGGCGGTTGAAAATAGCTGCAACGTGGGTTAGACATCCATGAGATGAGAAGCGTGCTGCATGACAAAGCATCGTTCTTGTGCAGTTTATGTTTACATTTAAAGTCACTAGGTTTTTTTTCCCCCATATGTCCACCTACATCCCAGGTGTTCTCTGAGTATTGTTGAGCTACGCTTTGTGTTTTGTTTTAATGTTAGAGCTCGGGTCTATAGTTCTATTATGGGCTATGTATGAAAGACAAAATTAATCACATTCAAAGTTCATAATTTATTTGAATCATTGATTTATTTTTAATTTACCCTCAATTCTGGGGATGTGACAGTGTTGTGCCTAGGAGCTGTGATTTTTATATGGCCTTCCTGCTCTTTGTTTTTGCTTCATTTAATTATGTCAAAGATTTTACAATCAGTCACCAGCTAAACATTTAAAGAAATGATATTGGAAACAATCAGCTGTTCAATGAAGCATTTAAAAACATTCAAGAGAAGATTTTTTACTGTCATTGCACATTCCTTTTTTGCGGACCTCTTCACAGTGGGATTAGCATGTTTATAAAGAACAAAGTATAAACTAGTAATAAATAAAAATGGCAGATCGTCCCTGAATTTAAATGTAAAGTGCAAAGTACAGTGACTGTTTTTTTGTGTGTGTGTGTGTGTGTGTGCGTGTGTTGGGGGGGGGGGGGGCAGTTCGGGCTTCCACAAGAGATTTCACAGCCCTGGGGAAGAAGCAGTTTCTTATTCTCTCTGTCCGAGCCCTTGTGACCCTGAGCCTACCTGAAGGTAGGGTGTCGTAAAAACAAATAGTTAGTTGATCATTTGTTATTACTCTTCTATGAAACAGGGAACCACGGTTTTGCAGTGTTGAATACAGAAGCAGTTTCAACAAAACTGCAGTTATCAGGTAAGGGTTTTACAAAGATGTGTCACAGCCCAAGCTGCCGTGTTCCTGGTTTTGTCCCCCTCTTTCCTCTGTGTCCTCCCTCCCTTGAAGTTTGGATAGTTTGCACAGGTATGCTGTGTGACACCTGTTTCCTATCTGTTGTCAACAGCCCAGGTGTTCCTAAACTCCCTGCTTCCCCGCCAGATCGTAGTGAGCAGACACTCTGTGTAAGTCGTGTGTGTCATCCTGTCTCCTGACACCTTATCCAGAAGGAATCCTGACCGTCTTCGCCTGACTATCTACAGCGCTGGACCTACTGCTGACTCCCTGTTCTACATTGCCAACATCCTTTCCTGATCCTGACTTCCCCATGCCACTCCCTGTCCCTGTCCCAACTGATCTGTATTGTGGATCCTACGCATAAAGCAATTTTCACTTGCGGAACGCAAAGGAAGGGAAAAAGTTTCCATCAGCTACCACATTCGAAGAACTGGAGCAGGTAACATGAGTAACAAGTAAATCAATGGTTTATGGTTATATGCTGTCTCCGGCAATTGTAAAAAAAAAAAAAAAACAATAGAAATTAATGCATGAATAATGAATGTGTAAATAGTGAAGTGTAGATTTTGCTTGAATCAAATTATCCATCTGCAATGTTTGGTGAGGTTTGAGTCGACAACAGCTTCGGAACCATCCAAATATACAAGCGGCTCCTGGTGTAATGGATGCAATCTCCATTTTTCTTGGATGTGTCTGTGTTGTCACAGACACAGGTCCGGTAAAATGTCTTTCGACTGCAAACTCTGCTGCGTTTGACCCTTACCACCTGTCAAAGTGAATGAATGCAGCCATGTTAATACATCAACTGAAGCAAAGAGGGAAGGTAAAAATTCTTCACGTTTTTTTCATAAGTGGTAGTATAGAATATAACAAAAGTGGTATATTTACCTATTCCAATCAGAGAAGAACCCCTCATTATCTATTCTGTGTAACCTGCAGAGAGAGTTGCGGGATTGCCAGACAATCTGAGCTGCTCCACAAAGGCCTCAGTCAGAATTGATGCAGGAACCCTCATGCTGTGATGATGGAGTGCTATCATAAATAGTAAATTGCATTAAAAATTGTCACTTCTATGGCATGGTGTTGTATATACAAACACACACACACACACACACAGAATGAAAAAGCAGGAGTAATTTGGGGTTCATCTTCTTGCTTCAGGTAACAAATAAGAGGGGGTCAAACCCCCTCAAGCTTTTACACTTCAGGAACATTGCATGTGAGTGCAGCGCTTACAACACAACCAAAAGATTTGGACCCAAGCGTGATTAATGTCTAAGCTCCTCAGCCCGAGTGACACATGTCCAATGCTCACCCCTCCCCTAAAAAAAACATCTATTTGCTTCAACTGACAGGAGCCCAGGGCAGCAGCAAGATTGGCACCAAAGATTGAGTATTCTGTATAATGGACTTGAGTGAAAAGAATAAGAACAAGAGTTTTTAGCCAAAGATAAGTGTTTTGATTGAAAGTATGAAGTCCGTATTTAAGTTTAATCTCCCAAAGCCTGGATCATGTATTTTTGAAATATCTTCCTTTGAGTTTAAATCTATCAGGTGTTAGATTTCCCCATCTTCTTCTTCTTTTCCTTTCAGCTTTTCCCTTCAGGGGTCGCCACAGTGAATCAACCTTCTCCATCTAACCCTATTCTCTGTATCCTCATCTCTCACGCCAACTACCTTCATATCCTCTCTCACTACGTCCATAAATCTTCTCTTCGGTCTTCCTCTAGACCTCCTGCCTGGCATCTCCAATTCCAGCATCCGTCTACCAACATAGTCCCTATCCCTCTTCTGTACATGACCAAACCATCTCAGTCTGTATGCCTCCGCTGTGCATGAACGAACCATCTCAGTCTAGTAATGTATTTAGAAATGTTAAAAAAAGATATGCATATATGATAGAGGACAAAGCTGCAAAGGCCATGTGAGAATAAATGTGCGAACAGTGTCATAATATAGGTGTACACGTGTTCTTCTCCTCCCTGACAATGCATCAACAGACTGTTGAGACAAGCAGATAAAATCAGTCTGTGTTTAATTAGAACAGGCATTTAATGGGCTGTGGTTTGATGTGGGAGAGGCCAGAGACGGAGGCTGGAACTGCTGCAATCTCCCATTTGCCCCATGTGATTCCACTCTTGTAATGTCAGTTGATAAAATAATAAGTACTTAACTAAACAGCTATGAAAGAGTATTAAGTTCCCCCCTAATTGTGTAGTCATATGTTATCATTATGGCTACCTTCCGACCTTTCTATGTGACAGATGGTTGATCTGTTCTCTGAATTTACCCGTAATATTTTTTCCAAGTAAGGAAAATTAAGCTTGATTGTGAAAGATGGGTCCTGGAGTGCGTTGGTGACTGTCAGTGAGCGTCGATCGAAGACATCGATCCAAGCAGCTATCTCACCTAACTGCACGTCAGCTGCCTGTCAAGCGGACACAGGGTATCTGATACGGTGCAGGATAAATGAGATGCGCACAGACTTTTAGTCACGCCCAGGCACACATGAACACGTCCTCAGTAAACGCCTGCACCGTATACACGTATACGTAATTGCCTGGTGTCTTCATTCCCCGTCGCTGTATCATCTTTGTGGCGCTCGTCTCATTTTCACCCGGCCAGTCACATGCATGTCATTTAGACTTGGCAGTCCTAAGTGCAAGGCGACCTTGGAATAATATTAAAATCCTGCCCCTATGCAAACTGTGGAAGAAATGTCTGTTCTCCCCCCCACTCAAATTGTAACACAATAACTGAGCTCTAGGAATACACACACATACACACACACTCTCAGACGCGTCTGTCTGCCTTCTCTTTCCCTCTCTCTCAACCGGTGATCTGTGCTAAAGCCCCAGGGTGGTAGGTGAGGTGTCAGCAGTGATCTGATAGCGCTGAGGTGGTCCAAAGGCAGGATTTCTCTCTACCCCAATCCTCTAACTGCAACCATCTTGAAGATCTATGGCCGGTTCATAGGATGAGCTTACAACCCTTGGGCTGGGGACTTAAAAGCATTGCAATTGCATTCATTGCGTTTTATCTATTAATTTAAGTTATTTAGTAAGAAGTGTGTACCTGGCGTGAATTTAAAATTTGAGCTGCCGCAGTTACACCAGGGGACATCGGGAAAATATGTTTTAAAAAGTCCAATTAATTCTAATTATCATTCTTGTCAGAACATTATTGGCTAAGTCGGTCAGAGCCTGCAGGCATGGTCAGCAGGGCCAGAAGAATGCTCAGAGTATGGGAAAAGCAAGGTAGCCTGACAGGTGAACTCTGAGTTGTGGCCATTGCAAGTTTTAATGAAGAGGCAATCATGTGGAAATTACAGATGAGCAATCATTGATTAATAACTACATGTTTTACAAGGAGGTCAGGGATCAGTGGAGGTACAGTGGATCTCTCAGATTAGGCACTTTGATTGGTTTGGTTAAAGCCTGGTAGGCTGAGTGTGCAGTGACTTGAGTTAGATAAATGGGCTCATAACTTCACTAAAGTTCCCTTTTTTTTTCCTGCAGCTCCCCAACCCCTTTTCTTCATTTGTATGCAAAGTCCAATCCCTTAGGCTCCTTTTCCTTCTCTTTAATTTTCAGCCATCTTTTTTTAATCAATTTTCTTTTATCTCGGGGAAGTTATTTTAATACTCCTACATCTTATTTCATTCTCAGCAAGACTGTGTGGGGATATCAATTATTCAGTGGAGAGGGAGCTGAGGAATATGTTAATATTGATTAAGCTTTTGCCACACCTAAGACGATTACACTCTCTTATCACTATGTTAGAGTGCTACATTAGGCAGGCAAATTAAAGAACACATAGATACACTTTGTTAGATGTACAGTGATGTAAGAAAACGTGTCATTTGTGTGTCTTCCATGTTTGGATCAAAGATTACAAGCCTATTTGTACCGAACGAGAAACGGTGAAAAGGAGACATGTCCTGCATTTATAATACTTATACAATGCTTTGAAGCTTAACCCCTTAATTGCAGAAAAAAAGGACACATTACCCTCGAGGCCAGAGAAGTTAAATACATTATACCCATGAACTGTATGGGAAAAAAAAAAAAGTTGGCCATTCCTCATGGTTTGAAAGGTGAAGCGAGTGCAAATTTAACATGCGTTCTTTGATACCAACCAGTCTGGATCTGATCCAGCTGCTGTTTTGTCCCACTACGAAAAGCTTTGATGCCCGTGGCCAAACTTTTAAGTCGGAAGGCCGAGCAAGGCTCAAGACTGCGGTAAATTTTGTTCCATTTCATCAAGAAGGGAGACGCCGTCTCATGCGAGGGAGTCGAGGTGCTTTGGGGCTGTTGTTCACGAGTGGGGGTAGAATGGAGCATTAACCGGGACAGGCGGATCAGCGAGGTATCCGCAGTGACGTGGCCGCCGCATCAGTCTGTTGTGGTGATGAAGGAGCTGAGCCAGAAAGCAAGGCTCTCAATTTACCGGTCCATTTGTGCTCTCACCTACGGTCACAAACTTCAGGTCGCGACCAAACGGAGCAAGGTTTCAAATTCAAGCAGCTGAAATGAGTTTCATCCGCAGGTGCGGCCGGGCTTAGCCTCAGAGGTAGAATGAGGAGCTCAAACATCCAGGGGAGGCTCGAAGAAGAGCCACTGCTCCTCTGCATCAGTTTATGTGGTTTTGGACAACTGATAAAGATGCCTCCTGGGCACCTTGCTTTAGATGTTCCAGGTAGGAGGCCTCCTATCTGACCCAGAATATGCTGGAAGGATTTTATATCCCATCCCCAGCCTGGGAACGCCTCTGGGTCTCACAGGAAGCGCTAGACTGTGTCATTGGGAACTGAGACGGCTGGTACCATTGCGACCCGACTCCAGAGAGATGTTGGGTTGAGGAAGATGATGATGTTTCAACTGTTGAAAACTGAACTTTATAAAGTACAGGACCATTCACGTTGCGCAGCAGAATAATTCTGCAACCCTTTCAGTAAGGGAAAAAAAAAAAGCTACACTTAAGAGTTCTTTATTTTTCAGTCGCCACATTGATATGGCGTGAAACTTATTGTGCACACAGTATGACGTCAATAAAAATATATGTTGAATATATTTTAATTTTGCAGGGCCGTACAATTTAGAGAATCTGTCATTTCAAAAAAAAAAATAAATCAAGCCCTAAATCTTTTTCCTGAACATTAAATAGAATCAACAAGGAGGAAAAGTGTGTGGTGTGTATGTGTGTGTGTGTGGGGGGGGGGGGGTTCCCACACAGTCTAAGATTGTATTGCAATAAAAGGGAATTTGAATCCTTGTAGTGTCGAACGATGTCTACTTTGAAAACACACTGGTTTATCTTGGCTTGTTTTGTCACAACAATTATGATCGTCAGTGTCCCCCGGCTGATGTTTTTTTTTTATTTTTTATTTTTATTTATTTATTTGTTTTGCCAAAGGCAACAGTGTGGTTTTTTTTTGGACAGTGATAGAGCAGATACTGTGGCATTTGTATCTCATTTCCCCAGAGCTCTACCTGCAGGGCAGCCAAGGACGGTATATCTGTCAGGATACAAAGGAACTAGTCAAAAGGGAATGCAACAGAGGTGGGCGTTTAGGGGACAGACGTGTGATTGTGTGTACCGGTGAGGTTGTGAGGTTTGAGAGTGTTTAAGACACAGCTGAAGGAGGCTTTAGAAGTCAAAGGCCTTCTTCATGAGTGCATGTAAACAAGCATTTCCACCCACACTGAACGACTCTATGTGCACATATTTATGTAAACAGCACACGCCTAAATACATTGCAGTCTCAATGTGTTTCCCCCTCAGCACTTTCCCTCAACCCTTTTCTGCCAAATCATTCTCAGCACATTCCCTCCTCATTTGTAACTGATATGTCTCCGTGTTTTATTTATTTAGCCCAAATTTGCGCTAATTGAACAAATAATGGCCTCATTTGTTTTCCCTCTCCGGACAGTGCACAGGCTCACACCCATCGGCGCAATACACACTCACTGCTGATATACAGACGCAGACGGCAAAAAAAGCACACAAGGCTGAGTGAGCAACATGCTCACGCATTGCGGATATTTGATTTCTTCGCTACAATGTAGTTATTGCCGCAGCTGGGATCATTAGTCTCCTTTGTCATGAAATTTGTTTCCCGACACAACAATTGTATTGTATACTTTTTAGTATTTTTGTCGTGAAATGCCCGAAAAAATTAAGAAAATGAAGAATCTACTGGGCTTTATATATATTTATGTATATAAAAATAACAAAAGATATTGTCTGACATTTGTCACAATAGATTGTATGAGCTTTCACATAAATATGGGGGTGGGGGTGGGTGGGTATCACACCATTGCTCAATTTGTTGGGCTTGACCAGCCAGGAGATAGCTGTTTTTTTTGGGTTGTTCTTTTTCCACAAAAACAAGAGAAGCACCGGAGAGAGAGAGAGTGAGAGAGAGAGGGGGGAATGGATCAGGGGGAGAAGGACATAAGAGAGACAGATAAGTAAAGATAGAGACTGGCGCAGGGAGCGAGGAAGACAGACCCCTGCTCTGCATTAATGCTCTGTTTGCCAGTCAAAGCATGCTCTTTTCTATGAGATTAGGCTGATAAAATGCATGTGTGTATGACCGTGTTCACACCCACTCCACTGTGTGTATCCAATCATATGTGTCAACGCGTGCGTGTGCATGCGTGCGCTCTTATGTACCCGCACCCTCCCCTGTGAGATTAGGCTGATTTGTCAGTGATGCAGGAGTTCATCCATGATTAATAGCCCAGCGTGCTGGAAACAGTGTTATTCTGCATTAGCTACCTGTGGGACGCCACAAACTGCTGCAGCATGTGTGTCTCTGTGCATGTGCATGGAAAAGCATAAATATCAATCCCAGTATCTTGTTACAAACATGTTGACGTGAGTATGTTGGTTCACAAGTCAAAAGTGTGTCAGTGTGTTGTATACAACCATTCTCCTTTGTATTATTCATGATTCTTCATGCAGGTGTGTGTGACTGGAAAAGGCCTCTGAGAAAAACGTTTTTTTTAAAGGTTTTAAAGCTTTACATCGGCATCCATTCTGAAGGCACAATGATTGTTGTGTGTGTGTGTGTGTGGAGGGGGGTGGGGGGGAGGACTGCCGTGCTCCGTGTTTAATTTCAACAGTCACGGCAGTTTTGAATGTTAAAAGCTCAAACACTAAAATGAATGCGAGCGCGTCATTCAATTGTTTGACAAAAAGTGACGTTGTAAAGTCCTGATCCAGCACAATGGAAGTTAATTTTCACTCAAGGTAGTGGAAGATGTTGTTTACCCTGTGTCAAACGGATTAGTCAGAAAAACAAGTAGATGACAGTGAAGCTGCCATACGTGTATATAGATGCAGCTTGTCAATCTATATGAAGTGCTTTTCATCTAAAATCTTAGCTTTATCAAAGAAATATTATCACCTGAAACTGCTTTGTAACTTATTGGTTACAGGAAATGCGCGTGGTCGTGTAAGTGTCAGAATCCAATGATTTTCATGCTTGCTGATGTTTCACATAGTCAACCGCTTCTGGCGCCTAAAAGCTGGGTTGATTTAAATTTATAGCACAGAGCGGTTGTTCAGCTATTTCCCTCAGCTCAGTTCCTGATCAGCACACCTTCCTACAGGTAACAACACATACTTCTATATATAGTCTTGGCTTCTGAAAGATCAATGAGGGCAGTTTTTTGCAAGTTTGATGTCTCAAAGCGCCTCAGAATTGTGGCATAATTACACAAGAAAACAGATAGCTTTGCTCAGGGCATGGATGGGTGCGTTTTGGTTTTTTTCGTATTTTCATGGTCGACATTTTGTCCTGCTGCCACGCCCCTGACGTCCAGGACTGGTGTTTGACGTGAGGAGATTCCATGCTTTGAGGACCAGGATTATCAGAAGAATATGGGTATACAAATTTGAAGGGTGCATTTTGACAAAGACATAAATCTTGTATGGTTCCATTTGGTTGTTTGCTCAAAGAAATCAATCGGCTCAAACATAAATTTATGTGAATTTTACCAGCCTCCCCATAAAAAGAATATTCTAAAATCCTTTGAGCTCCTTCATCATCATCACTCTTGTTATCAGGTGAAATGTCTATGTGGACACACAGATTGCTTTATCATACTAATATACGAATTTAGAACATTCTAATTATTTGAGATTTCTTACCTACTTTTCCCTTACCTACAGTCTGCTCGCTAAATTTCCGCTAATATGCTTCTTTAGATTTTTATGGTGATGAAATCCCTGTTTTACTTTAACTCTTACAAAAACATTGGCAGCAAGATTTGGGAGTGTTTGTGGTCTTATCAGTTGACTTTAGGAAAAGTCACACCTGAACATTGAGGAGTGATTTGGAAATAAAGGCCTGACAGAAATCGCCTGTGACGAATTCCACTCAATGCTATTTCCTGAAGAGTTTATGGATAGGCACTATTTAAGTGTTTTTGTTCCTTGGAAGCTGTGTGCTCGCGTGTGTGCGTGTTTGTGTACGTGGCCAACTGATGGAGACACCAGTAGTAGAAGGGATAAATGAGCCTGTGAAGCCAAAGAAATGGAATCAATACAAAATGTACTTTGTGGAGACTGAGAGTGCGGAAACTCTGCAGCCAATTAACTAGCAAGATCAGAGAGAGGGATAAAGAATTTGCAGTATCCAGAGGTCATAATGGGCAGAAACCATCCCTCTATTATTTATATGATACTAATTCATGTCCAGATCTCCTTTTTGTTCATTTACTCTTCCGGAGAAACTTTATTTGTCATGATCACTTTGCTTTTCTTTGAACCTGATTTACTTAAAGGGCTTTTACCTTGTTTGTCTTGCATTTCCGTACGTGACATACACCGGAATGTAAACACAATTTCCACGGCATCGCTGGCGTCATTGGCGTCGGTTGCAACAACAGCTTGACTTTGAGCCCTCAGCCACTTCCTTTGCCAGCATATCTATCGAGACGGCTAACTTCTCTCTTCAACTTCTGCTCCTTTAAGCAGATGCATTCATTTTTCAGAGCTGGGCATGAATATTTCAGGGGTGAGTGACACATCCAGTGAAGAATGAAAAGAAAGAAGTGGGGAGGTTGGGGAGGAAAATCCAGGGAGGTATGGGTAATCAAATTTGGTTTTGCAGATCTCATAAATGACTTAAGCGCTACAGATTTCAATCAGACTATCTCAATCTTCATCACTTTCCACTTGCAATAGCATGTCCTCTGCATTTCCACTCCCATCTTCTTGGTTTGGAATCTTAAAAGTCTACAATTGTTATCACCGGCCTGGGAGTTCCTGTGGCTGTCAATTGATGGGAGTTACTGCCACGCACTGCAACGTCAGTGTTTTTTAAGCAAGTACCAAGCAGCCCCCAAGTGGCCTCAACAAGCAGGTCGGGCACCCGGTTTGGCAGCCTCCACTATCATGAGCGTGAAGAGGGTCCCATTGTCAGGCGGGTTGAGTGTTAGTCTAAGCTGGGGAAGATGCTAAACACATTTGCCAATTTACCACAAAAAATATGTCTGTCTCTTCACTGTGCAGGGTGTTTTATTTCGCTGACAGCTCCTAATCACCAGCTAACTTAAGTTGGAATTCCAAAACAATTTGCAATTCTGAAGCGACAAAATCGAAGGTGGCTCAAGTATTTCAGTCTTGCCTCGGAATGCGCTGTAATGTGAAAATCATCCTCTCTCCTTTGTCCCCCCTGACATGTCATTGAAAGCCAGGAAGTACAATACACTTCACTTGCAGTTATTAGTACCTGACACATTTCTTCCGCAGTACAAATTATTTCTTGAATTAAGCTAATAAAATAACGTTTGAAGATAAATCTTAACTTAGTACAGCTTAGTACTTAGTACAGTATTTTTATTAAGATTGATGAATATTATATATAATATTCTTATATAAAGATTAAAAATGATACATTTCATTGACCTGTAAAACCATGGCACCATCTCAAAGGTTTTCAAGTTTTCTCAACTTGATAATAGTTGCAAAAAGAAATTCTCCAATTATATTCTAAAGGTATGATTTGGAAATAGGAGTGCTAGATTTAAATTTGCAGGAAACATGAAAGAAAATACATGAACCTTTCATGTCTTTTCCCTTTAATTGATTTATTTTATTGGAGACATGGCAGCTGTAACAGGAAAAGCATATCCCAAGGCAGGCAGGTAAGAAATCTGAGAAGTTGTAACCTATATTGTTGTGCTTTTACAAATACCGTCAAGGAGATAAGAGTAATACCCTCTGCTTTCTTGGAAATGGAGTTCTGATTTACAAACACAAAACTGATATAAAATCCATTTCCCTAGAAATAGAGGAAATAATATCTCATTCTTCAATGCTGCAACCAGGGAAGGTGTGTCTGGGGAAGGCAAATAGAACTGTTCACTCTTCTATAATGGTTGTGCATGTGTTTGTGTGCGTGTTGTATAATTGTCAGGCTCCAGAGAGTTCTATGGATATTTTAACAATACAGAATCTAGGAAAGCACTGTATTGCAAAATGCACAGCCAGTCACATACTAATATGCATATTTAAACACATCCATCCCGGAGTCAATTTCTGATTGAGTTCTGATTCAATACCAGGTTATTACTTGATGTTACACAAGTAATATCCTTACGTGTGTATGTGCATGTGTGATGAAGCCACTTATTTAGCTTAGTTTCATTTTTTTTATGAACCCAGATAGCCTGGACGAAATACACAAAGGCAGTACTCGTTCATTTCAGGGGCAGACCTGCATCATGGGGGAAGATCAAGCTATTTTTTTTCCCTCTCTCCTCAGGGGTTCCGGATGGGGACAAATGTGGCTAAAATTAATAAATTAATACATGAATACATACATGGCCCATCACACTTGGATGTCGCATCTCAGACATTGTAAAAAAAGCAAACAGTTTCAAGAAAATGAAATATTTATAATGGTACAGAGTTGTGCCACCACAGCCGGTCGTCTTTGTCCCAGCTAATCTTAATGACCCCTAGTCAAAGCGAGTGAGGAAGCAGGGAGAGGAAGGTGATTGGACACATTGTGTAAGTCCAGACATAGAAATCATTTTTAATCCAGGGCCTTTTCTTTTTTTTGTCTATTCATTAAATATCCCTTTCACAAATATAGAACTGAGATGAATAAAAAAAAACAAGAATTTGCTAAAAAAAATGTTATCCCTGCAAAATGAAACAGCTAAAAATCCATGTGTGGCGGCAAGATATGCTAGAAATACAAACAGTATCGCACTTCCAATCAAATATGGAATCATGTTTGTAGTGTTTTTCATTTGAACATGATGTTCTCCCTGGGTCTGCGTGGGTTTCCTTCGGTTATCTTTACAGTCAAAACACAAGCAGGAGGTTCATTAGAGGCAACTAAATTGCCAAGAGGTGCGAATGAGCAAGAGAATGGTAGTATGTCTCTATATGTGATCCTGTGATTGACCGGCCCTGGTTGAACCCAAGCTCTTAGCCAATAACAGCTCTGATAGGCTCCATTACCCCTGAGTGCAGAATAAGCAGTATATATAATGAATAAATTAATTAATAAGCGAAAACACTTGTGTGCATGATTAAAAGTTGTTCATTTGTTTAATTTATTTGTGTAGCTAGCAATTTTAGAACCCTATCATCTTATGCAATCAATGGTGGTCACACAGACGGTACACAGCTTGCACAACATCATTGGCATACCCATTCTTCGGAGAGGAGATCGCCTTATGTGCCTTCCTTAAAGTATCCAAATTATCACTCTTACGCTGTTCCTTTTCTCTGATAGAAATTAAAGATCTGACACTAAAAAAACAGCTTACAAATCAAATTAAATATCTGATGAAAGGTCCTGAGTTTCTCATTTCACGGCTTCAATATCTAAAGGCATGTCTAGCCAAGCTCCGAGTGCTACAATTTAGATAAGACAATATTTTGGTGGTTCTGATAACTTGTTTTCAGTCAGCTCAATTTAAAGATTGCTACTTCCACTGTCCACTTTTAATGAGTTTCTTGTCTGGTAATAATAAAAATCTCCGTATATTTGGTATCATGAAGAGAAAATCTAAACTAGGATCCGCATTGCCACTTTCTCCAATGTACAGCTTACATCACTCTCAACATTTTTGAAGGCTCAGTGTGTTACAGGAGGATGTTAATCCAGAAGTCGCCCTCATCACATTTTCAAAGGCACACGCTGTATTGAGATACTGTACCCTTTTTTCTATGTCAATCAGATAACAACTCTACTTATTAAATCGTTAACCCCTGCTGTCACAGCAAAAAAAGTTGTGACAAACTGTAAAATAAAACTTCTCCCTCAACCTTTAAGCATCTCTCAGTTTAACTTGTCCAGATATAAGTCTGAACCAGAAGCCCCGGCCATGCATCCAATCAAGAAGTGATGTGTCCGGAAATGCACACCATCGTCTCATAAATTACTGCTGAGCAAACCTGACTCTGAGAAAGCAAATGAAATGAATGTATACTGTATATGAAAGTTTTAACTGAATAAACATTCAAATAATATCAGAACCAAGCGAAACATGTCATGTTTCATTTTTTTTTTCAAAATGTCTTTGAACAATACAGATTTACATGTAGATTATATCACAATCACAGGATAGTCATGCAGACAATGTTAAATTAAATCATGCCATATCAAAAGATCAAGTCCTGCATTCTTGTAAGTAGGGTGACTTATATGAAACTTTGTAATCGTTCAACATTTATCCTACCCAAGTAATATTATGGTGATCACATCATGTACAAGAAATATTTTTGCCACATATTCAGCACATAAGGTTATCATCTCAAATCCACTTCCCCGGTCACATTTTTGTAAAAACTGAAGATGTATCCAAGACTTCTGACAAAGCCCTTTGGGAAAAACAGCGAGGCTTCTGGAGTGCAGTCACTGCCTCCTGTCACGTTTTCCCCTCACACATGAATTCTGCGTGGGCTCAAGAGAATGAAAATAATTGCTTTTAGGATCTGAAAATAAAATAATTTAAAAAAGTAAGAAAATAAATATAATAATAAATGTGAAAAATGAAAATGAAATAAAAATAAATAAAATGTCAATTGGTGGTGCAGTGGTTAGTGCTTCAGCCTCACACCAAAAAGGTCCCTGGTTAGATTGCGACAAGGGAGCTTTCTATATTGATTTTGCATGTTTTCTTTGTGTCTCTGTGAGTTTTTGGATACTTTATACAGACAACGAATGATAAATCAATTAAAATCAAATCAGATAAAAATCAAGACATTGTCCACTGACTTTGACTCTGAAGTAACACAGCCAAATAGTGAATGTCTATCTCAGATCTAGTCGCTAGACATCATATTTAGATGGTGTGTCTGGTCAACAAATGGTGAAACTATTTAAATGCCTTATTTACGCATGGTCGGAATCAGCCCACTGCATTTGCTAGACGTTGACGGTTTTCTGGTATGAGCAAGATGGTGTCTCATTCTAAGAAACATAACACAGACAGGAGAATATTTTTTGTCACTATTTGTAAAAAATAAAAAATAAAAAAAGATAAAGATCTTTGCAGTTGGGATGTGAAAAAGGCTCGGGCCTCTGTCCCAATCTCCAACAATAATAATAACAAAAAGCACTTCTTCTCTTCGAACAGTGCCGGAGTCATGATGCAGTGACTGGAGTGTGTCCACAATTTTCACAACCCCACACCTCTACAGCTGTTGTCTCCAGTTCACCCCCCCCTTTTATCTTTAACATAAAATATTCGGAAAAGGGAGTGTTCTATCTACCAGAATTTAGGGGGGAACTTTCTCTTTTCTGGTAGGGCTTACAATTACTAACATAACAACCCAGCTAAAACCAACTATATGTGATAAAGCTGAAGTCCATTTTAAATGGAGCTTGAATGTATTTGAAAGCACTGAGAGGTAAGTCTTTGGGTTTGAAAGGCTCTTCTCTTGAACAGCAGTTTCCAAAAGACATCAAAATTTTGTAGACAGCATCGATGACAGCGGCAGAGAACTGAGAATTAGCAGGGGCTGTCTCCATGGCAACCGCTGAACGGTGCCAGCGGTGTTTTCACAGACCAAAGACCTGTCTTTGACATCATGCCTTACGCAGTTAACCCTTGATCTTGGAAACACACAGAGAAGGACATTTGGATGTATAATCACATGCAGTCCATCACAAGTGCGCCCACGTGCCGTCCGTGCACACTAACTCTGAGGAGGCTGAGTTGAACTATCACTGAGCACCTGATGTGTAGAACTCAGCACTGTAGAATCTCCCCCGGTCCTGACAGGGTTTAACCAAGCTTTTCCACACCCAGACTTCCAGTAGAGTATGTTTGAATGCGTCGAGGTTAAAATAATCTTATTCTCAATAAGTTTCCGTAAAGAGCCATTGAAATGCAAAGATATGCAACTGAATATTTTCTAACTTAAATACATTTTTAAGAGAGTGGAGTAAAAAAATGTAATGTCCACAATAGGAGTCGTTTTGACTGCTGAATGTGCACATATCTGAAAAGGAGTTTTAAAGCAGCTGCAGCTGCTCAGTGACGAGAAAGGGTTACCTCCAGCCTTTTGTTCTAGCTGAGCTCATTGGATAAAAGTGGCGTGTAAATTCTGAATGGATTAGCATATATTAGCATATGGTAAGGGACTTGACCAGCAAACTTTGAGAATGGAAGTATTGCAATATTTCTGCAGGGGCGATGAGCATCTACAGCAACTGCAAGCCTTCTTTCCCCGTGTTGTCGCTGATGTCACTTGTGGATCCAGTTGTATTTTAAGGTCTTCATTTGCCAAGGGTGAGACGGAAATCTGTTTTTGTTCAATCATCCACTTGTGCCTCTGATTAAGTCAACAGAATACAATATGCAGAACTCTGTGAACAAATTGTGTTGCAGCGGTAATCTGATTTCACTCTCCTCAAGGTGGAACTTTGCATATATTCTTTTTTTGTTGTTTTTTTTTTCCCCCAGAACAAGAGGTAGGTTTTATCATACAACTACTCCGCAGGGCAGCGGAGCTCAGGACTTTGAGTTGGCCTGATCATCCACTTTATCTCTCTCAAGGAAGATCTCTTAGACACTATAATAGCACTGGTGTCTCCTGCACCTGTCATGCATTTAGATGTGCTGTCAAGAAGAATTTATGTCAAAATCCATTTTGCTGTCAACACTTTTTTACGTTAGAGGACCGTTGATCCATTAACAATATTTCACCGCAGCACTGAAAGCCATGGCAAGCTTGAAGCCAAATCCGGCGTTCCTACGCAGTTTGGATGCTTAATTTCTTCATTTTTCTTTTTAGCCCTTTTCAAGCCTTTTTTGACAATTTGACATAAAGAAAAGATGCATCCTAGAATCACTCTTATAAAACCTGGCATGACCATAATGACTTTTATAGATTATACATGACCCAAACACTACATCAGCGGGATCTCAATAGGTTATTTTTTTTATTTAGTTCCAACCAATGATAAGCTCATCACCGCAAGGAATCATTGTGAGTTGCCTTTCTGTGAGCCAGCCAGCAATACTGTAGACTTCGCAAGTCTACAGACTTCACAACGTTTGGCGCTTGATATGAATTCTTGTCATTCAGATATTCAGCCAAAACTACAAGATGTCAGGTGTGCTTTGCATTTCTGAACAGAGCTGTAAATGTGATGTCCGTATGGTCCAGTATTCATTCTGTTTGACTTGTTACAGAGCCTGGTTATTTCGTATTTTAGTACATGTGCATGTTTCTCAACCGGTTGACACCGATGAGAGACTGTCCATCTGTCTGAATGAGCGTTTTGCACAAATACTGTCGCTCATTTGCGGAATCAACTTTGACAGTAGTCCGAAGTACCCCATAATTATCTGGACCTGATAATTTAAATCAAAACCAAAAATAAAAATATATTTTCCTGGTCCACGCTCTGCGGAATCTATTACCACACTGCTACAGTGTCACCAGTCAACATTTGAGATGCCAGTCATACCAGCTGCTGTTTTAGGCTGATCCACAGGGAATTCAGATGGAGCTCAATTCATCTAATGAATGAAGTATGTGAACTGCCTCAAATGTTCTGAGAAAATGAGTTCATAAGTTTATCACAAATACCCATCTAGAGTTTATGAGCTCATAAATTTGTCACTTAAATCTGGCAAGGGTCAACAAGGACATACGCAGCTAGACCAAGGTTCAAATATCTAGGTTATCAGTGGTTTGTTATTGACACGCCCTTGGATGGGAGAAGCAATATCCATCTTAGTCAACTCAGAGGAATTTCTTTAAGAAATAAACCAGATGTTCAGAGACTGTTTGTGTAAACAACAGAGCTATATAACCTAGTGAGATACACAAATCAGGAGAGACATTTCATTGCATTTGCATTGGCCAGATGATCTCTAGGCAGACAACAGTGCCTGTTTGATGCCATACTTTTTTAATAAAATATTTTTTTTTTTATAATCAAGACAGTGTCTGCGGAGTCTTGTTCATATCACTTTCTGGTAAACAACATGAACCACGGTCAGGAAACATGGGTGCCTCCAACTCCCAGCATCCCCAATGGTAAATCGTAGAGTATATAAGGAAAGTTTCTCGGGCGCAAACTGCAAGGACTCTCTCTGCCCTCATTTATTTTCTTTACATCAGTCTTCTAATCTTCCATTTATGATCTACATTTAAGGAGTGATGAGTTTACCCTAGATAGCTGCAGACTGCCGGTCAGCAAACTTCTATTTTCTTTGGCTGGTATCAGTAAATAGATTGCCAAGTCTTTGCAAATTGCAAGTTGAGCAGGCAGATATCCTGTTAGCATGTTGGCACAGTTGCCAAATTAAACAGGTCATGTAAATACAGCATCATTCAAACCTTCTCCCGACTCTTATGAGAGTCATGTTGTATGGCAATGTATCAATATAATTTGTACATTATCACGGTCATTGGTATACAATAAAGGGATTCCGGTGATAAACTACATTTACTTTCCATCTATTCTCCTCAATAATTACTTAACCTACAGAACAAAACAAGGAAACAACCTCTCACCGCTGCCCATCATACCAGCGCTCCGGCGACAAGAAGATAAGTTTAACCTGGAAGTCTACCTCGTAGGAAAGTAAGTCCCCAAGGCAGGAAAGTGGGTCGTGGTGAGTGCATTAAAGCATCTGTGCCTATTGAAATGTCTATTTGCGAGGGAGTAGATCCTCTTGAGTAAATTGCAAAATGAATTCAGGAAAACCAAAAGTAAAAAAAAAAATTTAAAAAAAAGCCCCCCAAAAATGCAATTAACATCTGTCAGTCACCAGACAGACTGCTTGCCAATAATACAAAACTTAATGTCACGGTGAGGCGCAACGCTAAGTGCACACACGCATATACACACACTCATAATGAGAGTCAATTCTCTCTGGGTGGGTAATATTCAGCTGACAAAGTAATCACCGCACGACCTTAGGTTTTCATAATTCTGGTGAAGAGCCAAAACACCAGATATTCCCACAGTGCCACCTTATTAAACAGCATAACTCAAATATCCTGTAAAAACAGAGGATATCAGCATGAGGCTGGACAAACATGGGACTACAACCAAGGATACAGTGAATTCCGCTAGTTATGGAAACCATACAGGAAAAGGTGTGAAAGACAACAACACTTTGCTGTAAGGTGTTTGTCTTTGTGTTTATGAAAATGTTCACAGCAATGCATGCATGGTTGGAGCTGCAGCCAGATGTCTGTAATGTAAAATGTTAATGTGTGTTAAATGCATTCTTTTCCCCCAGACTGCAAACACAGTACTCGTTTTAGATCTTGTCTAAATGTGCGTGTGCTTTTTGGTTTCACCTTGTCAACTGCATCGTGTCTGTCAGGGACTCCTGTGTGCGACCCTCCCGCCCCCGTCATCAGCATTGTTTCACTGAGTCTTCTGCTGGCCTTTGATAGCTAATGTTTATTGGGTCATCCTTTCAGCGCTCTGTTATTGGAAACATTTCTGAGGGGATTTTAAAAGGTCCATTTCACCATTAAAAAGATTTATTAGCGCAAATTAATCAAGCCTCCTTCTGCTGAGAGATAAAACAATAAAATGTCTTCAGCCTGAGAGAACTGAATGTTCAGTTGTCTAATCTGTAAATAAATCAAATACTGACAGTAAATGGGGGGTAAAACATAGATTTCTACACCTACTCTATGGATACACTGAACTATTAGTTTCATAACAGGTGATCTTATTTGAATGGTGGAGTAAGGGCAGCGCAGCAACACAGTGGTTAGCGCTCCCACCTCACATCAAGAAGGTTCCCAGTCTGATGCCAGTAGGAGGCCTTCTATGTAGACTTGCATGTTCTCCCGGTGTCTGCATGTTTCCTCTGGGTTCTTCTCCCACGGTATGTTTATTCATCCTACATTCCATGTTTTATAACCGACCTACATCTACTGTGCTGTCCACTTTTTTGCGGTGCGCATTGAAATTTCACCATTGTGGGACGATTAAAGGCGCATTCTATTCCATCAATTGGAGATTTGTGAATGGTTGTATGTCTTTAGAAGACGTATGAGAGGGTGAATTGTTGTATGCCAGTCTGTGACATGTGAATGAGGGAGTAAATTGTTCTTCTCTAAATTATATGACTTAGGGAATAGTGTTTGTGAAAGGTTGTGTGTCTCTATACTGTGTGTGAATGAGAATGAATACTTGTATGTCTGTATGACATTTGTCTGCGGGGAGTGAATGGTTCTTTCTCCGTATATTAAACCTGAATGAAAGTGAATGGTTGTTTATCCGTACATGTGACGCTGTGATATGACCCAGTAACAGCTGGGAAAGGCTCAAGGACCTCCACAAGCCTGAATGCAGGATGAGCAGTACAAATAACGAATGAATGAATCAATGAACAAACAAACAGCATAGGGTTCTGGACCAAATCTAAAGTGGTGTTGTTCTTCTGCGTGCAACAATGGATTGTACTCTTTGGTCCCATCTCCCTCTTCTTCACCTGCTTGATTTATTTCAATTCATCATCATGTGTATATATATTTATGTAGGTATGGGTATGTGTGTAAAAATGTATGTATACGTGTGTGTGGGAATGTAAAAAATGGTGCCATATGAGCATATGTGTTTGCACTGATATATGTGTGTATATATCTTTCCTGTTTTGTTTTTTTCTCTGTAATGTAGCTGCTGCAACGCCCGAATTTCGCCTATGGGGATCAATAAAGTATTATTTTATCTTATCTCAAGGAACATTTAGAGAGGTCAATGCGCATGAACAGTCACTGCTGTAAATGTGCTAGAGTTTCCCAAGAGGCCCAAAAAAAGAAAAAAAAAAAGAAAAAATGTTTTTTTCTTGATCACAGTCTCCTCAATATGTCCAAGGCATTTCCGAACTTTATTAGAAAATCCATATGTTTCCAAACCTTGTAGCCCCGGACTAGTAAAATAAAAGTTGGCAGACTCACTACCCCTCTTTGCCCAGAGGTGTTGAAACCCACCCCACAGAATAAAGACTTTTTTTGTCTTTGTTTGATCCTTGATCTTTTTCCCCATTTTCTTGGTTTGCATTCAAAGAAAAAAAAACACATTCATTAACAGAGACCTCCAGAGTTTAGACTTGCCAAGTTCTCATTTTTCTAATTCAGGCTTCTGTGTACTTTTATCCATACAGTTTTAAATCTTGCTTTTCCACACCTGCTTTAAAAAAAAAAACGTTGCTTCTTCTTGTACATCTAGCCAATGCAGTCGAGCTTAAGAGGAATAGTTTTCTTTTGTTTGTTTTGTTTTTTTCCCAGTGTTGTTGTAAATAAATCACCCACTCGACAGCAAGTATTTGAAAAGCATCTGGCTCAGAAGCTGATAGCAAGGTGATAAAACTATACTCGTCTCCTGCCTTGAATATCAATTATCTGTTTGAGAATAAACCTGATACAGTCAACACTTGACCAGCCTCCTCCAACTGCTTACTCCAGACAAAAATCTGCATCTGTTGACAACACTACTGATGTTGTACACGGCAACTGGATGACTCTGCCAATTACAGTTCAATTTCAATCTGGAGATCCAGCCCCCCTCCCATTCAGCCCCATTTTCAACATCTTTGACTCAGCTGAGCCATCGTAACCGGTCGTCTCAGAAGGGATGGACTGGCCATAGCTGCTAATTCAACAGACAAACATTAAAGAAAAAAAAAATAAAAACTTAAAAAAACAAAACACATTAAACTTATTTTGGGAAGATAGATATATTTGCTGGACTTCCATCAGCGTTTTGTAGCTGCTTACAGTCTACGCACAACGTCAAAACCCTCCTTTCATTGAAGTGTTCTGACGGGAAACACCAGTCCAGAAAAGATCTTGATGAATATTGAATATGAAGATTCTGCTTTTCTGCCTGGCCAGTCCTACTGCAAATTACACATCAATATATCCTGATGGAGTAATTTTGCACCCTGTGAAAAAAAGTTGCCTTCTGAATCCCTGGCTGTAAAAATAAAAAACCTCCAACGAATAGCCGGGGGGGAAGTTACGATTGCCATTTTTACTTGCAAACACTTCAGGTTGTCACTTAAACTGTCAGTTTTATCTCATGGAAACAGCCAGGAGCTGAAGTTTATTTGAAACGGTGACCCTGTCACTCACTGAAAGCTGTTTATGCACCATGTTTATGCTTTTGTATTAAACAAATATGACGTGCGGAAAGAAAAAAAAAAGGTGGCCCAGGTTAAAATAAATAAATAAAATGAGATGGGTCAACATGATACAGTATGCATAACATTGTGTATTGGTCATAAACGATGCCTTGGAGATAATTGAGTGTTGCATGACAGTGTGAGTGACTATCCGCTGCAGGCTTCATTAACCACATCACCACTGACAGATTTGCATGTGTCCGGATCCAAATGAGAATCCAACCGCTTAGAGAACATCTGTAAGAATATCCATCCATCCATTTTCACTACTGCTTATTTAAATGTTTTTTGTTTGTTTGTATTTTCACAGCAATGCAAAGCTGAAGGCTGAAAGAAAATCATTAGAACTTGCTTTATCTGCCTCGGTAACTCCTTAAATGGGTGTTCATGACTGAGGAACAGCATTGATTATGGTGCAGGGAAGCTGTTCTTCTTGCATGTGAAACAAGGAAATAAACTCTACATTCTTGACTCCATGATGACTGGGAATTATCAGCTTGTTCGTCTGGTTAATGATGGATAGGATTGTCTGATAGGGTCACAAAGAATGTGTAGATACATACTATTTTTTTTTTTTTTTTTTTTTTTTTTTTTTAAAACAAATGTGCACTTGAAAACCCTAAAATGCAAAAAAAAAATGTAATCACCTGCTCTCAATGATATGCTTTTTAA
>CAAKHD010013918.1:257888-290543 GCA_901007705.1 Fistularia tabacaria
TGTTTTTAAAAAAAAGAAAAATTTTTTTTTTAGGTTTAAAAAAAATGTGTTGTTTAATTCATTTTTTTTTTTTTTTTTTTTTTTTTTTTTTTTACAACCAATGTGCACTTGAGAACCCTCAAAATGCAGAATAAAAATGTAATCAGCTGCTCTCAATGATATGCATTTTACATATCCTAACAATTACATGATGCTGCGACTGATCACAGGGGAAGAAAAGGGTATCAGAAGGTGGAGGGTGATGTGGAGGCTATGGGATTGTTTGATGATCTGTTTAACTCAAGATTCACCTCAGTTTAATCCCAGGGAGACTATGTCATAAAAAAATGATTGATAAAAGGATATCAATCAGTTATGCTATTCGAATGTTGATGTGGCTTCTTACAAAACAGTGGAAAGGAATGATCCAGACACACTGTAAATAATAACAATGCACTCCAGCTACTCATGCACCAGTCAATCCCCAAAATGAATTGGTGCTACAGTTTGCAGATTCGACCACCCACTGAAGGAAGAGAGGGAAAAAAGAAACCAAGAATGACCTTTTTTTTTTTTTTTCTTATAACAGCAGAAATGGGAGACTTGCCAAACTGAGTGTGTTTGTGTACATTTGTTTTGTGACTGAGGCCTTTCACCATCAGTAAGCTGCCTGATGCTGACGGTGCGCTATGGCTGAGCCACAACAGAGCAATCTGGGACCCGCTGTGACATTTTCAACTTGATTCATTAATTCATGGTTGGCGGCTTTGGTGACACACTCACACTTGAAAGTGCTACACACATAGTGAATGGGCATCCATTTCAAATGCATGGTTTATATTTCATGAACTCTTCTGTGAGACCCGGAAGTAAGTACGTGCACATCGAGTCCATGATGCATTGCCTTAAACTTCTGGTTATAAATATGCACAACCCCCGCCTTTTCCATTCTTCCTAAAGGAGATTACTTATGCCGAGATCCTGTTATTGAGACGCTCAGACAATCTTTTATAATCTTAAACGAAAAAATAAATCCTTCTATATATGAATGTGATTGAGACCAGGGTATGCTCTGTATGTTTGTAGTATTCCAGGGGCAGCCACATTTGTGCTAAATCCAGATTTTGTCTCAGAATACTCCTCTTTCTAAGCCCTCGGATTGAAAGTGAGGGGGGGGTTCTTGCTTGCAGATAACCCCTAATGCTGCTGTGTTTACAGTAATATTATGGCATTCTATATGCGGGCCAAAATCTGAGTCTGCGATTGGAGGAGGCACAGTGTATTCAGATAGATAATTTTCGAAAGGTACATTAGATCACTGTCTTTTCAATCAGAACTTGATGATGAGGTAGTAAATAGGAACTGCAAGAATTCGGGGCCTCAGTCAAAGATTGCATGATATTATGCAAAAGAAAAACTTAAAATATCTCATGGAAGTCACTAACGTGGCCATCACTTAGTAGTCATGCTGTATTTCCCGAAGCCGTTTTCAATTTGCCTGCATTATGTGCAGCTCAATATGTTACATGCATTCATCATTCAGATATGATGTCATCAGAACACATACAGTTTCTCTGCGGGCTGTGCCACATAGATACAGTATCTGTGTGCGTGGCTCGACAGAGTTTGGAATCCAAAAGTGATTGTGGAGACAAGAGTCATAAATCTAGAGTGCATCCCCCGGGTCTGCATCAAAGACTGATATCTAACCACAGGCCGTTAAATTATATGAGCGTTACTGTGTATGTCTGCATTTTTTGTGCTTGTGCTGTAAAAGACAGAAATTATGTTTTTGATTTTCCTGCATGTTGGCGTGTTTGTGTACGTTTGTGTGTATAAACCACTGGCAGGAAAATCTACAACTTAGTTTTTGTGTGCTGCAAAAATCAATCCTCTTATCAATGTGGTTCCAAAACAGTAATAAAGGCCACTTCTCTCTAACAGAGTGGCTCCCGTGTCTATTCTATCCAGCAGAAGGAGCACTGATTCATCTGTGATTGTAAGAGAGCCATGCTGCGGTGATTGCATATATAAAAGTCTGCGACGTGAGAAGAGTAAGCGAGAAACTAGGAGAAAAAATGTGTTCATGCATGCATAAGTGTGCAAAATTAAACTCGGTTTCTAGTTAGTCAGAAGACATTTGCTGTTCCTCTGTGGACTAATGCATCTCATCTCCTCCGACTCATTCCTTTTCACTTGATCGGCTAGTTGGCGATGGGAACAGACATGATATAGCCAAATGTCACCTCGGCACTGCCTCCAATCCCATCAAATGAAGGAAGTAATTAAGTAATGCTCTCTCCACCATTAGCCAATTATCTTCCTTGTCGTCATTCATCGGGATGTTACCGTCCAGCATGCAGCCCATCCGTGATGTGTAAATTTCTCTGAGATATTAAATGGTTGGAACACTAATGGCTTTCTGCTTCAAGATTCGGTGTGTGTATATGTTTGATGCCAGACAGGACTTGTATTGCAAACAGATTTAGGCTTGTCTGCTCACCGGCAGTTAATAAGTAAGAACCTTTCAGCAATTTCAGCACCATGGACAGAGCTCTGTTTACTTCCTCCCTCAAACTGATCAGATACTATTCTTGACCATGCTACTGTTTAAAAATTTAGGGCTGCAATTGTACATAATCTTATCAAGTGCTGCAGTTTGTCTGTGTGTGTATGCGTATCTGTTCAAACTAAAAGCAACACAAAGACTATTGGGAAAATTTTGCAAAAAAAATTACTGCATTTGAACATAATCTTATCCAATCCTGCAGTGTTTTCTGTTGTTTGTGTGTGTGTGTGTTTCAGTTCAATCTAAAAGCAATACCAAAAGTTATTGGGAAAAAAAAAATTCAGTTGGAAATAAACCTTTTTTTTTTTTAGCAGCATCATAATCCCAATATAAAAGGTTCATAAATGTAAACTGAACATGCCATTAAAACATATAAAGACGTATTTGTATATCAAACATTACGAAAGAGGAAACAATATACTGACAGTAACAATGACCAAGCCTTGATTACATCCTTGCTTTCTTTTTTTTTTTCCTTCAGTCTACCGCCAGAAAAAGTACACTCTATCCTGAGGTGAGTGACATTGTCAGTCATAGGCCTTCTTCAAGAACACAGTGGAGGTGCACCATCCCATCACCCTGATCCAATTTTGATGTGGCTGCCATCTCCATCTCTATCTTTAACCAAACCCACAGTGTTTGCATTGAAAACCAGAGCAGGGAACAGAGAAATCGGGACCCCAATATCTGTGGTTGATGTGTGATCAGGGGGTGTACTATTTTAATAATCTGGGTCTCTTTCATTATTGCTCTAGCTGGAGGTTAGTGAGAACCTCTGCCCTATGGTTCACATGTTGTCAGGAGAACAACGATCTGAGGAGCACCCTTCCATCTCTCAGACACACAATACAGGTGCATGCATAAATGTATGCATAGTCAAATACATATGTATTTGATTAAACTATTTTTAAAATCAGCTTGAATGAAAATTTTTGATTAATTCTCCTTGTTCGAGAAAGTATATAAATACACGAACAAAGACCACACATTTTCAAGTGCTTGACAGAATAGGCACCAAATAATGAAGTATTGTTCATTGAAGTAAGAATATGAAAATAAGTCACACACAAATTAATGGGCAATAGCGGACAAGAGCTTACTGTTGGGAGCAGGGGGAGCAGGATGAAATTAAACAAGAAGTAAGAAGGAGATACCTGATATAACGGTAACTTTGCAAGATCCAGTTTGATGGCTAAGGTTGAAGGTTGCTGCACTTTCTTTCAACCCATATTTAAACAAAAAAAAGGTTAAAAATATTGACGAGTAAAAAGCAGACACAGTGGGAAGAGGGGGCGTGAAAGAGAAGAGTTCTTTTCAGGTCAGCCCTCTGTTGCCAGCAGGTTCTTGCTTTAATTAGACAAGGCTGTGTGTGTCCGTGAGAGAGAGAGAAGAGGGACACGGTGTTTTGCATATGTGTATATTTTTCTGCAGTTGTTTATAAGGATGCAGGACTGTGTAGTTAAATGGACGTGGAGTAAATGAGGGCAAATTGAGGCCCTTTTCTTCTCTGCATCCTTATTCCACAACACCACTGTCATAAATCCAGATAAGGGTTTACTTGACAACAGCAATTGACCTTTTCCTTCACTTGGTCCATGCTAGAGCAGAGCTGAATATTCAGAGGACGGAGCAAAGAAAGTAGCGCAAACAGACAGACAGACACATTGATTACGCCTAAAAAGGAATTATTTACCTTAGAATTAAGTTGATTTATAAGTAACTTGGAGAGTCAGAGTGACTGGACTAGTTGTAGATACTCAGAAGACAGCTGGCCAGTCATTGAAGGTTTTCATCCATGTTAACAGAATGAAGGATCTTGAGTCCACTGAGAGCCTCTGAATTTACTGATAGCTGTTTCATTTCAACAAACAAATCAATCTCAAAGAAAAAAAAAAAAGTTTATTGGAAAACAAATACATATGCATCGGATGAGAGGAGCCAGCCAGTTACGGCCCAGAAACTCATGTTCATTCTCTGCATTAGGGTTTTCAGCACAATCCAGAAACAGCCATAAACCAGCACGTGCCATCAAGTTCCATGAGCCGGCAGCTTATGAAACAGTGGTACCTGCCGGGGTGCACGCTAAAGTCAATCGTGTTTATGTGATGTGTCATGGAGAAATATTCCATCCATATCAATACCCTTGAGTGGAACAGGAATGTTTTTGTTTGGAAGGGCTCCATGTTTTTCCCCCATACATCTGCAAGCATCAAAGTCTGTATGATTGTAAAACATCTAACAGTGCAACTGCATGCAAGCTCACAGAATTACCAGGATGTCATTTTTTCTTTTATTTAAAGAGGATGAACAAAGAAGAATGATGAAGAAAAATGCGACTCATTCCCCAATTGAACTTTTTCCTATATATTCTGTCATTCCCAATGGAATTTGAGCCATTATTTCTTTTAATCTCTTTTAATTACTCACGCAGCTCTGCCTTTACCTTTGTTTTCTCTAAATCTCCGTTAAAAAAATGCCATCACAGATCATCTTTTCATGATGATGATTTTTTCCCTATTTATAGATTTCTGTGGGGTGCATAAACTAAAGAGGCCAGACACAGTTGGGCTCTATAAATAAGGTCACTCAGAATAATGTACATCTCATGATATGGCCCCCACAGTAACCATGTCACAGCTGATTGTACCATCTACAGGGGATTATGAAAAGGTAGTGTTTACAGCAACCTTCATCAAAAGAACAATTTAGGGAAAATCTTATGGATGAATGATGCACAGCACTCATATAGGGACCTGAAGTTGTTTTGACTCTGTAAAGTCAGTCTGGCACAACACGTTAATCAGACACTAACATCAAAACAACTCAAATTAAACTTGCAGAGAAAGCACTGGTGTGGTTTGATTTGAAGCAACGAGGGAGTTGGTATGTTTCATCGGTGGATTTTCTTTCTCGAACGTTTGCTGGTCACGTACAATATTCAGCCGATACATCTGATCAGATGGCATTTCATAAGGCACACCTAACTTGGATACACATGAAGTCCTGACCACTTTAGAGAGGCGTGGCATTTCTTTCAGCCCTTTATTCTTGGCAGTGACAGGTATGCTTTCATGTAAGGAATCTAGATTTTCTAATGACACTGGGTTTGCTGTACTTCTCTCCGGTCGGAGGCGGTGTGAGTGTGTGTGTGTGTGTGTTTGTGTATGACGGTCCTCCTGGTACAACAGGATCACTCATACATGAGATAACACCAATTTTTCTTTAATACTCGCTCTAAATTCAGGATTCCCAAAAAGAGAAGTGTCCTTATCATGTCCCATGTAAAACTTTAGGTCTTCTGTCAAATCCTGTTTAATCTGGTCAGTGAGTGGAAAGTCTCCACTTACTTCAGGCTGAATAAGGTGTTTGAGCCATTTCAATTATCTTTTAAAACCTACCTTGTAGGTCCTGCAACATATATCAACTCTAATTCTGTATTTTTGTCATCTGCAATCAGACCTCCTGGCAGCTTTTGACACCTATCATGGTTTATGTTTAGGCTGTCTGGTGAGCCAGTTCCGCGCATTTGGTAACACGGCTGAATAGTCAATGTTTTACTTGTTTGAAAGAACACAGTATGTCTTCTTCGATGGCATGAACAAACAATTGTGGATTGGAAATATGTTGTACCCCAGTATGTTCTGGGTCTTCCGCATTTCTTTTTTACCTCTATACATCAGTTCCTGGGCCAAATCATGCACAGCAATGGCACAGATTGCCACTGTTAGCTACGGGCAGACGATTTGTCCCAGAATGCTAATGCGGAGGCATGCTTCTTCATTGTGAAAAACTAAATGTCATGCAATTTCCTTGATTAACATTCCAGCTAGACTGAATTCTTGGCCATTTGCCCGGATAGACAAGCACCTCTGGTTACGAATGTAACCAGCATCCAGGTAAACTATCCAGCTCCTCTGAATCCAGCACTGAAATCTTGGTGTCATGCCAGATATGTCTGTCAACATATAAGGGGAGTAACAAGTAACATATTCATCCACCTTTGCATCATTGCTTACATTGGATTTATTGTTTTCTTTATTTACATTTTATTGATGCTGATATTTTTGTTGGTATGATTGTTCCATTTGGTCTCAATTATTGCAACGCCTTGCTCTGCTGTCTCCTCTGCACCTGTACGTGAGGTCATTAAATAACTGAATGTTGGTTTTTTTTTTAAGTCAAACTTGAAAATTCAATTCTATTATAACTATTTTAGCTTTGTCTCACTTGCAACCTGGACATGTGAGATAAGACTTTTACTTGGGATGAATTATGAAGCTATGAATCAGCTCACCCTTTATCATACCCCTGATTTAATAAAGTTCAGTGTAAATAGTTGGGTCTAACCCCTCCCAGCCAGGCTGATTTTTTTTGCTAGTTGTGGGGCATTTTCCTACCACACTCCTCTTCTTTGTAATAATGACCCCCGCTCTAAAAATCAAAATATCTGATGCAGTGGTGGCCTTTTGAAATTTAAAATTCACCTATTTGCATTAACCTTCAATTAATGACTGTCTTAGATAATCAGCTTTAAACATCTTTATGGTGGGTTGGTCATAATGAACAAAGGTCCCAATTAATCTTGCGACTGCGGCCCTTTCGGCGACGTTTTTTATATCTTGTCATCTGGACCGATCCCATGTGATTTATTTTTTCACCTCATCTGTGTCAGGCTCTGAAATGCTGTCTTTGTGCTTGTGACATCTACACTACATCTGCCTTTCCTGGAAGGAGATCTCCCCTTTAGGGCTCTCCATGAGGTTTCTAATTTTTTCCTGATTTGGGCAGAGATGTAACCATGTCGAGGGTCTCAAAGCAGTGGGTTTCACTTTTTCCAATCTTGATCGTTTAGCCTGTTTGAGGCAAACTGTGCTTGTGATTCTGGGCTGTACATACAAAACAGATTTGACATTACTTGACTCAACTTCAGAGGGTTTTCTCCTTCTTGATCTCTGGTTATTTCCCAATTGATGTGCTCCTTGAACTGGCTACAGAGAGGACAGCACCAATCTTTTCTTAGAAGCCAGGGCACCAGTGTACTCCAGAAGGGGTTGTCAGGAGCGTGCTTCTGTGCTCCTGCTGCCATTTCATAAACGTATTAAGTATGTTCCCCACCAAGTGATTGTGTCCTGTATTAGCGGGAGTTTAAGGATGTTCAAGCCTGTTTTCTCCTTAAATTCACATTTCCTCTTTCAGCTATATGAACACTTCTGAACAAGGAGTCTGCATGCTAACAGTCCCTGGGATTTGATTGACTCAAATTGAAGTTAAAAAGAGAAAACCAAAATTGTTTAAATAAACGATGTGATGTTTCAAGCAGTTGGTTTTACTGTGGTAAATTTGCAATCAAAATTTTCCACGTCAAAATCCACTAGTGATACCTGATACCTGAGTGCTCCTGTTTCTCTGTTTGAAGACTTTTTTGATTCGTACTCATGATAAAAAAAAAAATCTGTCTTTTGCAAGCTCTTCAACTTCCATTATAACTCGGTTTCATCGTATTTATTCTTGACATCTATTGAGCACACTTTTCTTCACACAATGCTTTGCCTTATATTTAAAGTGGCATCGCCATGTGTGATTGCGTGATTGGTCATGTGCAAATAAAGAGAATGAGAAATAGTGGCTAGAAGGAATTCCAAGTCTCTTTCATGGGCCTACATGCGAGTGAAGCTTTACCTGCTGTTGATGGAAGGCTTAAGATTAGTTGTGCAATTAAATGAAAGTCCACACTTTAATATAATTTGATAAAGACAAAGTAAAATTATGCGCCCTATACACAGTACAGCTTTTCAATGAAGTATGCTCATTAATAAAGGCAAAATTAGTCCAGGAAATTTAATTTCTAGCGTATCTAATAATACCTTTGACCACAATTTAGTCTACAAGAGTGATTCCCAATTAAATGAAACTGACATCTCTGCTAAAAGCAATTTAACCGAGAAGCCCTGATATTTTTTTTCTGACATTTTTGTAAGATGGGTAATTTTTCATATCCAATATATGGCCAAATGTAGAAGTTATATTTTGTCTGTTTTAACTTCAGTCCTTAAATTAGTCTATATTGTGTTCTCTTTATCTGCAGAAGTTAGACTGCTGCCACCCCATCTTTAAACAGTGGAAAAACAGAGGCAGACTAATAAAACCCCCATACCGGTCTCGCTCCACTGGTTCCCTGTTGAATCCCCGATTGATTTTAGAGATTAATTAGCGGAGTTCTTACATTACCACACCCTGGTTAAAGTACTGAGGTCAACCAACCAGATGCTCTAGGATATTCCAAGATCCAAGCATTAAAAAGGGGTAGGAATGGGCTCTTTCAGGGTCTGCTTTTTCATCTCTGTAAAAGTTTCGTCATTTTCATATGAAAAGGTCAGACACTATGGCACACCAAGGTCATTCATGATGTGTCACATTTTCCTTTCTCACCAGTTTTAAAAAATATCCTCAAAATCATTAAGGTTATATTGAATTTTTTCTTTTCATAATAACGACCATATTTTTACTGTTCTCCATTTTGGTAAAACGTGATTCATCGGCTAAAATGTGCCATGTATGTAAACTTCAACTTGACTTTAAGTTACTATTTCCTTCGCAATATAGCCTAATTGTTACTCTTTAGTCTAGAATTTGGCTTGTCTTCCCCCCTAATTTGGTTATATGTCTAAAATCACTTGTGTGATGTCATTTCGTTGGTTGCAGTCTTTTTCTTTAATTACCTGTCCCTTATTGATGCAGTTTACCCCTTAGCAAAGAGGAGGTTGTCTTGGCAAAGAAGGCGTGATTGAACTCAGGACCCACAAGGTGACACCTTAAGTTATCTAATGGATCCAATTCCAATCGCAGTCATTCAGAGTCTAAGTCGTACTTGCTGCGCTTGCTCCACCTTGCATGGGTTTTGGACTGGCTCTGGCTGGAGTTTTAGCCTCTCTGTTTAGTGTTAACTGTCTGTTATGTTAATGGCCGAAATGTCTGTGGGTGTCAGCATGTGATAGGTTTTGGATTTCACCACTGACTGGCGTGTAATAATGGCATGCCTCAATCTTCTTTTTTAAATTGCAATCTTATTGTGATCCCTGCACATGAGCAAAGTTCTTGGTGTATTGTTATGATATAATTGTATCGCCTGCCCGACTCAGCAGTACTAAGCTCTGCTTGCAGTCAGTGCATTGTGGGAGCAGGTCACCTTTTGACCCAGCAGTCAAAGCACTTTATCAAGAAGAGGACGATGTGTAAGGATGTATGCCACTTCATCCGATCACATAAGATTTCTTAACCTGAGAGGCTCAACTTGAGCAATCTTCATTGAAACTGTATGAAAGGAATAGTTCAATGGTAAAAGAAAATCCTGGTTTATATGAACTCGACTCCCATGCCGATAAAATACTAGTTCATGTTTTTAAGTACACGACGCTAACATGGAATTTCAGGATAATTCAGAGTTTCGGCTTCTTCCAAAGCAACTATTTGATTTCCTTTGACCAATTTCAAATGTAAGAAAATAAAACAAAAATAATAATAAAATACCCCAAACCCTAATCTTCTGGCCAAATACAAGTACCTGAAAACCCTGAGGTGTGAAATCAACTGAAAAAGAAACATCCATTTCTAATCTGAAATGTCCATTGTACAATTTCAGGTTGTTTGGGACTTGTATCAATTTCATAAAACAAACAATATGGAAAGATATTTAAAACAAAAAGTTTTAGAATTTAAAAACAATCAATTTTACAAAATAGCACTTGTCCCCCCATTCAGATTAAGTACTCATGTCCCAACCAGTGCTTTTACTTAGGAACCCCTGAACCCCAGATTCTCTTATGTGGCAGGGCCTGTTTATTTTTTTTAAAAGCCCTGAACATAGGAACATTTCACAGCTTCTCAGCTCTTGCAAACCATTCCAGGAGCTTTGAGAGGTTACTTAATGATCATTTTCATCCTCTGGCTTATAATTGTGCTGAAATTTTTTTATTTCCCCATTTGCTTCTCAACCACTTGTTTTTACTTCAACAGCATCTACAATAGACACATCTACAGGAACACCACCACTATGCACGCCTTGCATCATCATGGTTCACACTGACTTGCAGCTGAGTACATTCAAGCTCCTTCCTTCGAAAAACATTCAATTTCCTCAAAGCCTGCAGTAAAATTATAGAGAGACAAAAATGGATGAAAATTGGCATCCAAGCTTCCATCACATAACATGCAGTGACTTAGTGAACATCTCTGTACTTTGTATGTCCAGTAATTTGTGATGCTTCAAAGTATATATGCGAGCAAAGCAATAACCCTGTCATGGCAATCACAAACCTCGGGCAGCTCGGCATTATGAAGTTCGCTCTTGAAACCCTGAAAGTTTATACAAAAGACACATATGCAGACATATATGCATATTCCGTTTGTGATGTAGCTTTGCCAACTTTGCTGTTGGAAATGAGAGCGGGAGGGAGAGGCAGAGGCGGACAGGTAGCAGCTGGCACCAGCGTTTGCTCAACTACAAATTAATTATTAATTTTCATTTCATCGCGCCATATTACGCTGTCTTTCACTGATTATCAAAACTAATGTGATGAGTTTCATGTGCTGAAACACACAAACAGCTGTAAATGTATACCGAGAGTGGAAAAAAGTGACAAGCGAAACAGTTTGAAGAAATTAAACCACCTGTATTTCCTCAGTGCTTGCAACATCATTAATCTAAGTAATTTATGCGCGTCAGCTTCTCTTACAGTACATGTTTGTGCATCCAGTCCCCAACACAACTGCCGTTACAGGGTCTGATCAGTGCGGAACTATATCCCAATCTTCCATCCAGATATAGCATGGTAATAGTATTAAAAAAAAAATGCATTATTCCATCTATTTGCTTTCCCTGAAAATCATCTCCTCACTCTGCCACAGCACAAACACCCCAAACCAACTTCCATCTCTACCTCATGCCAGTAAATAAGATGGTATTAAGACATTAGTTGGACTGATAGGGGCACACTGTCTCCCTTTCTGTCCATGGACATGCAAGTAGTACCATTAGCCCTTGCTGTATCACCTCACTAAGCGAAGGGCAGAAACGGATGGGAGGCCATTAGAGTTTCATTATGGCAAGTTGGCTTATGTAGAAGGTGGAATAAACCGGGGGTGGGGGAGGGGGGCAGACAGACAAACAGACAGTAACAAAAAGGTCCACTTACAGTAGAACCCTGATAAGGAAGACGAGGGGGGAAAGAGAATATCTGTATGCATGTTACTATACAACAGAAAACAATTGAGAGTGACCAAAAGAGAGGATAGAGAGAGCTATAGCACAGTATGGTGTCTGTGGACGAGGTGATGCCCATGACCTCTGCAGGATATTTTCAGAGTAGCGTAATTCCATTGCCAGTGGCAGTTTTAATATGACCCACCTGTTTACACACAAACAAGCAGGGAAACACAGGCACGTACTTTCTTCTTTAATCACACACCCCTCCCCCCAATATTAGCGAAGAAATGTACAGTGACAGACAAATGCACATGTATACAAATGAAATTCTTGTCCTGAGAGTAACCCATACAAACACACGTACACCTCCAAGGTTAATAGTAGCTGTCATGGGCCGAGTGAGCAGTAATGGAACACACAAATGTCCCGGGGGGAAAGGCGGTCTGTGGATAGACTGAGTGTGGTAATGATGAGGGGAAGGACAGATGAGAGGATGAAGGTGGTAATAGGAGGGAGGTGTAAAAGTATCTACTATCACTAACTGGTGGAGGAGGAAACTATGCCCTGAATCAATTATTCTTAATGCAGATGGGGATATTATTTATCGCCCAATCAGTACTAAATTATTTACACTCTCCGGTTGTGTGTGTGTGAACACATGTTTAGGTGGTTGTTGAATGTTAATTGTAGCGGGAGGAGGTAATAAACCTACAGAAAAAAAGACACACACACACAAACACTCTTTCCAACACAGTAAAATTCTGTCTTTCACCTCTATTTTTGCTTGTTGACCCTTTCCGTAGGGACTTAAGCACACAGTCTCAGACAGAAACTGTGCACAATGGAAGCCCCTGCCTGGCGTTCGAAAATATATTCTCTCTAATTACTGAAAAACAGCACATCTGGATCCTTCAAAAGATATTTGAAGTCATTTATGAAACACTGATCATTCTTGCAGTAGCTTGCAACAGCTGTATTTTCCTGTCTCGAACAACAACAAAATTTTATTAAAATTACATTAAAGGGCACATTTCGTTAGTTGGCTGTGTATTTCCACATTATTCAAGCAAAGTACAAAGTTTGGCCATTATCATGAACAGTTGAAATCCAGTTTGTAGACACTGAGTGGAAATGGGCCAGAGAATTCCTCTGTTTAAACTGTATTAAATATTTAGACTTACTTACAAAGCCACCTTTGGACTTTAAATAAAAGAAAGACCCTTTGTTAGATCCCATACTGGAATTTCTAACAAGAATAGGACTTTTAGGATCACAGTTCACAAGTTAATTCACAAATATAATGGTTGAAAAGAAATAAAAATTTTAATTAAAAACCAACACCAGAATGTAAAACAACCTTTGAATAATTTAGATATAGTATACCACCTAGGCAAAGTAGGATTATTTATATTAAAGATGTTCCACAGCAACTTAATGGCAGAATTGCACCATCGGTAGACTGCCTTCCGATTCAAAATAACACCAGGCAATAAAAAACAACTTTTGAAAAGACATTCAATTAACTAAAAAATAAACAAGAACATCTTGTCCAAATTATTTCCTCAGTATTAAAATTGTTTTATATTCCCTGCTTGCCAGGTATGTTAAATAATTAATAGATACTTTAGGAATTCAAATTATTAAAAGCCATTAATGCACAGAACAAATTTTTTGGTTATGGTCCATTTTGCTTTTTATCTGACGGTGCGAGTCCACTCCCACATCAGTCAGTCAATCTGTATAGGGGTCCTATAACTCAGCTTTCAGCCTAGCTTGGCACCATCTGACCTTTGTCACAAGGTTCCAATAGTCTAGACAATTGCAGCAGTACCTGCAGGTTAGACGAAGTAGGAGAGGCTAAAGACTAACACCATATTTATCAGAATGGTCAAGCTCAGACTCAAGGATTGCAAATGGCAGCATATCAAGCAAAGCTGGACACACACACACACACACACACACACACACACACACACACACACACACACACACACACACACACACACACACACACACACACACACACACACACACACACACACACACCTTTCACAGTCGTTACCAATTTTGAAAAGACTGAGTGCACACTATAAGACTATTTTCTTGTGATAACTGAAAGACTATAGATCACAGATCGAATGCCTCCTACATAATTTGTAAAACCAACTGAATGCAGAACTTGCACAGACTTCTCTTTAGAGTAGCCATGTCAGTCTTCTACTAGGTCACCAGCTGCCATCGTTTTGACATTCACGCTAATTCCTGGCGTCTTCATTTTCTGATGATATTACCTGTGTCTCATCTAATCTCTTTCATTGGCTGTCAGCAACATGTGTTTGCAGTTGGGTTGGTGGTTAGTGAGCATCGCCTGATTGCTTCCAGAGTTGGCTCAAAAATTCAAAATTGGTTTGACTTCAGTATTTAAACCTCACACACAGACAACTCTGAGTAGCTCATTACAACTGATCTGACTGATCAATTGTTCTACTTGAACAGCACGTAAGCTGAGTGGAGCAGGTGGCAGCTCCTATTTTCAATGGTCTTTCAAATGGTCTTTCACCAAGCACTGTGGTTTGACCTGTCTGTGGCCTTGAGTTTGAAATTTAGCCTGATGATACAGCTAGAGGGCTTGCTGCAATAACTTAGGAGTACTATTAACTGCTGGTACCGTACTAGTGAATAGGTTGCTGTTACAGCCATAAATTAGGGTAAAAAAAAAAGTCAGACGGGGCCTTTAAGGACCATTAGCCCATTTGTGATTTTGACCAAGGTGACTCTTGTATCGTACAGATAAATCATATTTTTTTGCAATTAGAGAGCTTTCTGCTTCAATGCTTTTTGTTGTCTGTTTGCTTTTTAATGCTCTCCCAGAAGCTATATTACCATGCCTTTCTCTGCAGGCGTCCACAGGGCCGCCATTGGTAGGACTCCCCTTAAATCTTTTTTTTTTGCACAGTGGAGAAAGCTTGTGGATCATGTTTATGCACATTGTTTCACCGTGCTAATGGATCTGTGGCTGTGGTATTTGTAGAATAGTTAACCTTCCTCTGAACCCTCAAGTTTCTTGCAACAGAGTCAAGAGTCAGACAGTGACTTTAACTCATGTTGCTATCTAATGTTTTCTTGCATGAACATCAAGGGATGAATGATCAGGATCATCATGCACCAAACATTTCAGTAATCCACCAGGAGCATTATTATTTCCTTTCAACTAGTATCACTATAACATATGAGACTTAAGAGTCGTTTACAGGCACAAGCAACATCTTTCTCCACAAAAAGTATAGAACATATAAATATCCCTGCGGGGATTCTCCCTCTAATCTATCAGCACAGCTGTTTAAATCTTCCATATCATCAAACTCCATTGTAGACCCTTGTTTAGATGTAAGCCTTACCTTCACTTGTGAGATGGTCAAAATACCCATCTTCTGCCCTTGAAGAGGTAAAACATATTCAGGGAGACCTGAATATCTGAATGTCATTTACAACCTTTGCACCTGAAAATTTTGGCAAAAGGCTGAAATCAAACCAGGAAACTGTGATTGTGCACACCTGTTCCCTTCCGCAGTCTGCATGGTCTTGATTGTCTCCTCCTGTTCGCTCAGTGTGCTTTTATATATGGTCAGTGCTTCCCTTTGTCCAGTGCAAGTTTGTCTCAATTCTATATGTTGGACACCTAGTGTCACATCTGTGTAAACTTCAGGTTTGTTGTTTCTTTTTGCCTCTTGGTTTATCTGTTTAGTAACTTATTGCATTTCACTTGATTGTAAGTTGTTTGGTTGAAACTTTGCCTGAGTCAAGCTTTTTGGGTTCCGATAGTGCTGAGGAGTGACTGATCATTTCTAAATTGAGTTCTTTTTAAGAAGTGCTGAGAGTTTTTTGTTGGGTTATGGTTAAGATGGAAATGTTAACATTAGGACCAGTGTGAGTCTTTTAATTTCAAACAAATCCAGACAAATACTTAAATACGATCAAAATGCTTTTTTTTTTTTTTTTGTCAGAGATGCATATTCAATTTGTATAAACATGGAAAGGGGTACTTGGCAGTGTACAGCACTGCAGGTAACAAGATAATGCTCAGGCTTAGAAAACATAATGGTTGTAATGAAGGAAGCCAACATAAATACAAGCAAATTAACTGGCAGACTACCTGATTACATTGCTTCATTCCTGGCTGCTCACACTTCTCTGGCCCATCACCTTTTCACAGGATCTCTCTCAGCCTTTATGTACTCAACTGTGTGCCACATTCATTTAAAATGTCACTATTTTTTTGCTGTTCTGGGTAGCATATTTTAGACTTGGCTCCACTCCTACACACCTTACCTTTAGTCCATGGTGGTTCATGCCACAACTGGAAAAACCCACTCTACTGCAGCATTGTCCAGGATTTGTCACAGTCAGCAGACCGCTTAATGTGCAGTCTCTCCTAATGGTTATGTTGAATTGCCATTTAAAAGGAGCTTAATTACATCAAATGTCTTTTACATTATACATGGTCAATTAGTTGATCATTTATATATAAAACATAGGAAATATTCATCAGTTTTTGCCCATACAGGTCAATAAATTCTCTAACATGTTCACATTAGAATTTGACTTTGGTCATTTTGAAAAAGAATTGGACATTTATGGATAATACTTGTGAGAACTCTATCCACCCTCCAGCATGCTGGGTGGTTGTTGGAAAATCCCAGGCTCATTAGCTGCATTGGCCACTCCTGGGCTTACTCTGTCAGTGCTCCTTTTGAAATGCTGCATTGTCAGTTCTCCACTGTCCTGGATGAACACTTCCTTGGTTAGTTTCAGCTCCAAGAAACAGAACGGGGGGAAAACCTCACAGCCAATCCCTCCTACGTACGCCATTGATTCTAATGGTCAAACACCTCAGCTTTAGTTTAGTACTTCCTACTATTTCACCTTTCTTTAATAATTAATCCAATAAAATTTTATTTCACCTTTGTGAACGCCCTGTTATTGCCAATTTCTCCACAGGGTGACCAATAATAATTCTGGCCCGATATGTTATTTTAAGCATTTAGAAATGTAGGGCAGGGGTCAAAATCATAACATAAAAATTGCAGCAATATGTAGCGTTGTGGTTTCCTCACTGATTTACCCAGCATGCTGCCCTTTCTGATGTCCAAATTAGAGATATAGCCACATACTGCACTGTGCAAACCATTTTACATGCATGTGACATGAACATACACGCACACTGTCAATAAACCGATTTAATGGGGAGCTCGGCAACCTATTACCACCTACAGGAGGTGAACTCTAGAAGCATTTGCTCCACAGCTGGGGACTTGTACTCGTACATATAGCTCACCACACCCTGCTTACCGGTAGAGAAAATGCACTACTCTGTTTCTCTCCCTCTTGAATCATTATTGGATAACTGGGCAACTTTATAGGCCACTAGTGAGTTGACTATCATTGGATAATGTTAACTTAAATGAACACTATATCTGTCAGTACCAGTATTACTAAACATGAGCTGTGCTATGCAGATTCTTTGAATGAAGCTTAGACCTTAAGAGAATTTTTGCCCAGAAATTGTAGCTTGGGGGGAAATTATTTAAGCCAGTAAAGGGTCTTTAAATGAGAATATTGAACTGCATCTCCGAAAGCATGTCTGCTGTCATAATGAATGCTTATCATACTGGTACGAAACCTAAAGGATACAGAGCCTTTAGGGTTGTTGTTTTTTAAGTCATCACAATGCTGTAAATATGGCCAGTGAAGTTACTTTGAGGTACAATCACTGGATTTGGAGCTGCAGAATTATTTATCCTTTTATGGAACGCTTTAAACTGCATGTTCATTTGCTTAAAGGTGGCCTGAAATGTATAAAAACTGCAAAAATTGTTGATAGTTTTTCAGGGTCTGAGAATGGAACTGTGGAGGCCAAGCACACAAATTACAACGCATCCCTTTCGTGAAGCAGTGGAGGTCCGTTGCAATCCCTTCTTTATTTTACACATGACTGCTCAGCCTGTCAGAGGACCTCGAAAGGCTTGCTCCTTCTACTCCCTTTTTGCAAATACATGCTCTAAGACATGCAGCATTCCCATACGCAGTGAAAGAACACAGTTCTCCTGACCAAAAATTTCCAAAGTCTGATGGATGGACCTCTAGGGCTCTGTCATGGGTATTTATATTTTAAATTTTATCTTTCTCACAAGCTTGGGGTTTGAGGATGATCTGCTCGTGATTTATTGGATAAGTCATCGTATCACACTATCACCATATGGTGCCAATAATAATGATTCCATACACTTAATTTACAGCGTGCTTAGATTATGTGGCATTTCATAACTGCTAGTTATAGCCAGTAACGTGTTTGTCTGTATCTTCATCAGACTTGCCAATAAAATGTGTTTGTTTATTCTGGAAAATCCCATAAAACATGTGTTTTGCTTTGTTTTTCGCTCAAAGTTTAGAAGGCTTCAAAGGAATTAAGAAAAGAGAACCTGTGATGCTTTTACAGAGATGCAAAGTCCCCAGAAGAGGAAGGCAAATAGATGCGTTGCCATCGTGGCTGATTTCAAAGTAAAGTCAATTATTTACCTGCTGTGCGTGAGGTTTCCTTTTTCTACCTGTGAACATTGCTGCTTCTTAATGATGATTTGCAAGCTTTGGATGTTGTCTTTGCTATCAAGCACATTAGATCAAAACATTTTTGGTTATTCCTGTACGATTAAAACAACCGGGGTATCCGTTCATTCATACAGAAGACTGTGACGGTGAATGGCTCCCTCTTTTTATGTTTCTATTCAGTGAATTTCTCCCTCTTGTCTCCCCTGCTCTCCTTATATTTAGAGATGAGAACAATTTGTAGCCAGCCTCGCTAAGTCGTGTTCTTTCTTCCTTAATACTCCCATAACCCTACATAACCCAGCAGCTTGACAGAGAAAGAGCAGGAAATCCTCCATGTGCTTACCCACACAGACTCTCACCCTACCCTAAACCGGCTCAGACAGAGGTCTTTATTACAAAGGTGAGTGGGCTCAGAGAAGAAAAGGCGAATGAATGAAGATGTGAGGATGACAGCCCCTTTAGCTGACTTGTGCCAATTAACAATATCCCAACCAAGGTAACAGAACACTGAATTCTGGTCATATGTGCAATAAAGTTACAGTATATTCACAAAATCACTAACAGATGGTATTTTAGTTAACTTTTATTGCATATGTTGGCCCTATCAACTTAGATATGCAACTGGAGGGCTTGTTTAAGAAACAAGCATAACATAAATCTTTATATCAATCAGCACAGCCAAAGAAGAAAAGGATTAATTGTGTTAAGAGCAGAAAGGGCCATGAAATAAAAGGGGCACTCACATCAGGGGGCAAACAATAGACATGACAGCAAACCCAAATCCAAACAGAGCGGATAAGATGCCCAAACCTGAAGTCTATAAAACCCCAAAGTGAAAAAATCATCACTCCAGATGGAACTGTGACAGATGGCCAGTCAACCGTTGATGTGCTGCAATGTTGAAAACCGTCAAAGCCTGTGTGGAAAATCATGCACATTACATTTTCCCTCATAGGTCATTTCAGTTATTCATTCATTATGGTCCATGTGGCTTTACAAATTGCCCCCACTTTAAAAGTAATTGTATGATTCTCATAAATCCATAATTTCTAGTACAGAAAAGTCTGATTAGTGTCATCAAAAGTAAAGCATTTCATGCATGCTTTGCACCCACACTCAAATTACAAATTAATGTGAAAACATAGCAAAAGTAAGTCTCACCCAGGAGCAAAACACCAAAACTGACTGCCACGAAATGCACCTGGCTCACTGAGTTGCATTTTAAAGTTTGCTTTAAAAGTCATATTTTTACACAACAATGAAAGAAAACAAAGCTTGTCATAACATAAAAAAATATTGTGGAGTGTTCTATTGTGAAAGGCACTATCTTATCGATAACCTAACCATTAAATTCTGTAAATGATTTATTTGTAGAGTAAATCTTCAGACATTTTAGAACCAAGAATTTAGAACCAAGAATCACACAGTATAAAATGTATGTTAAAGAAGAAATGTAAGAACTCAATAGCCCCTCATGATACACAATGTGTTCTTTTAGGAAGGACCACAACAGCTCTCCAAATAAGGAAGCAGTTTGTGATGTAGAAAATCACAGTAACTCAAAGTGAGCAAGCTCATGTATTCAGTGCTGTTGTAATTTTTTTATACTACCTCTCTTATGCTTTTGCTGAATTCCTTGGCACGAATGTGATCAGTGGAGAGATGGATGGTAATGTCATGCAAATACATGATTGAGAACACGTGCAATCTCGTGCATATATGTGTGTGCGCACACAAACAATCGCAGTCTGATGATAATCCTGAATGCATATGAAAGGGCACACGGGCAGTAGTATGGAAAATGGGTATGAGGATAGAGGGGTGGAAACGGGGGAGAAAAGGAGGGGAGGTGGTGGAGGGAGGGGAGGGCACTACTGTAGGCTTTATTTAATCTCAGTAGAAGTGTCGATAGAGCAGAAAGTTCAGCAAGCTGGATCCGCGGCTAAGCCTTGAGTTTTATTCAAACTCCAGCTTTTTTTTGGCCACCCAGTGTGTGTGTGTGTGTGTGTGTGTGTGTGTGTGTGTGTGTGTGTGTGTGTGTGTGTGTGCGCGCGATACTGTGATTGTTTGCGAACATGTGTGTGCAAGACTGTGTTGAAGATGTTTAACATCATGCAAAGAAGCAAGAACCAGGTGCCACTGAAGGGAAATCTATCTAATCAAGTCATAACAAAGGAATGTGTGGTTGTCTAAAGGGCAGACAAAAAACAAGCTTCATCAAAAATAAAAAAGGAGATCTGTAATCAAATGTTTTAAAGTGCCTTCTTGCTTAAGAGACAAATGACCAGTCATAGACAGGATTTTATTGATAAGTGCTGATTGTATCAGAGCCTGTCAACAGTTTAGAAGAAAAATGTCTTAAAAGCAAAGTGAATTCATTTTATTATTACGAGGGAATGTGTTTGTGTTGTACGCCGGGCCTTTGTTTTCACAGGATAGGTTGGTGTAATGGAAGTGTTCTACAGCTGTACAATCAGAATGACCAATTAGTAACAGCAGAATGACAACCCTTATCAGTTTAAAATGTGGGTTTTCTTTATTCAGCAGATTCAGCCAATCAAATTATGAGATTAATTCATCCTGCTGGTTTTCAAGTAAACCAGAAGCAATACGTAAGTCGATATTTTTTCTGGGGTGAGATGTAAAAGGACCTTTAACTACAGACATGGTCAGAATTTTAAAGATGTATTTTTACTTTAAATTCTTCTTCTGCCCAACACAAAGAATGGACTTCACTTTCTGAAATAGGGTAGATTGCAGTTGCTCCATAATCTCAGTGTTTTAGCGAAACATAACAATATGTGAGGAGATGTCTCACATGATTTAGCCTTAAGGCATCATGCCCTCAAAGAAAATATGCTGTGAAATAATTCTTAAGCACAGTTGTACTCAGTCATGTTCAGTGCTGGGTGTAGTTCGAAGGATGGCTGGGTAGTAGACGGGTATCGTCTTGCAATCAATGGATTGCTGGTTCAATTCCCCATATTCTCAAGAGACTTGGATGAAGTTACCCGAGCACCCTCCATCAGTGTAAGGCAACAGCGTGAAGAGCTTTTCCAAGGTAGAGAAAGCACTAAATCAGTGGCTCCATAATTCCAGATTAATCTTTTGTCTGCCATTCATATGGTCCTCTCAACATATTGAACATTTTCAAAAATTCTGTGTGGAATCTTGAAAGAAGTAGTATTCAGAATAAAAATGGACAGGGCATCATCTTAAACCTTTTGAGAGAATTCCCGTCAGAAAAAGCAGAGTCTTTGACCCCCCTCGGCGTTTTTGACAAATTCCCTCATCCAAAAGTGTGATTTGTTTATTACACTGCTGTTTTACTGCGGCTATGCCGAGTCTTGTCCAGGAGAGGAGCTGAAAATGTATATTCGTGTTATTTTCTAGGTCACCTAATTTCATCCATAACACTCTTTGATCAGCGCCCACTGTGAGCACTTGCTCGAAATTTGAAAAAAAAACTATGAAGCGAAAGCGAAATGCTGCTGGGCACATGGATGGATGGATGGATCAGGAAGTGACACTTTCCGTCATGAGTCTGTTTTGCCTATACCATTTCAAACTACCTGTACCTTTTTATAAAAAGGGTCTGAAAACAAAAAACAATCAGTGCTGTTGATTCTATAGAACGCATTTGTTTCCTTTTATTTTTTGCATTGTCAAACCATTCTTACTGTTTTGACCTGCCTTTGTCCCCCTTCACTCTCTATGAGTGACATGTCTCCTACCGCCGCACTCAATTTAACAAGGGCTCTTTCACTCTCTCCCGTCCCTCCCTTTTATTCTGACAGACGGTATAGCAATCGATGTAAAAGTACTGGAGACAATGGAGTGGCCAGAGAATATACTGCTATGAATCTCCTGCCCAAGGATATATAAAGTCAACTTGATACAACATCAGAGAATATGCCTTCGTGTGTGTGTGTGTGTGTGTGTGTGTGTGTGTGTGTGTGTGTGTGTGTGTGTTTTCTTAGTGGCACATAAAATAAAATAAAAAAAACTACCAAAAAAGCAACTCTCATCACATAACATATGATTCCAAAGTTTGGCCAATATGCTCTGCAAATGTAGCAAACTGCACAGACCGCTTTTAAAGAGTCTGCACTAAGAAAATCGTGTGTATCTTCCATGTCTGTTGTCTCCACTTTACTATAGCAGAACAGGCAGCAGGAATGTACAATATTTATCTTCTGAAAGTTCAACTCCAGGTGTTGTGAGCAATCCTGCCATCAAGATACGTGTTGCCCAGAGGCAGCTTCCTGCCTATGACACACATCATGTATAGAAAACACACCCACAGTTCAATTTGCATCTTTTCTTTCAACAAATAAGGGTGCTCCTGTCACCTGTTACTTATACTTTTACAAATCCTTATTATCAAGGATTTTTCTCCCCAAGATGATTAAGCCACTGTAAATGATCCTCCCGCTCAAACTTATTTTGCTAGAACAAGTTTCAACAGTTGTGCAACTGCAATGTACCATAAAAACTGATTTATACATTTCTTTTTAGAGCTGTAGGAATTTAAGTAGTGATTTTTTTCAGTCCCACAGATGCATTTCCATATTGTTGGAACTACCAGGTAAAAGAAAGATCAGGTCAAATAGACACAATTTTCTCTGCCTGCTAAAACCATGTTGTCAGGAATCTCAAAAGTTCCTCGGCCATTTGATGGAATCTGAAGATCCATGATTCAAATCCTCCAAACACTTTGCATTACCATTTACTAGAAACTGTCCTTCCTTAACTCTGAGCATAAAGGGGCATTTGGATACAGGCATTGAAATGCAAAATAGAGGCTCTCCTAGATTTTGATGCTTTCTCAATTACATTACAAAATAAATTTTATTTTTCAGTCGGCCGAATGCTGTCTTAACATTCTCATTTTATACCTTCATCAAGTGGATCCAATTTCTATTTATTTCATTTTACCATGTCTATTTAAGTAAGTTGCATTTGATGTATTCTAAATAAGTAAGTGATGACCATCAGGGCCTCTCATTGGAGTGTAAGGTGACCTTTTCTAACTCTTGCATGGACCATATAGCATCATAACTCCTACGGTACACAACTGGGTACTTGTCCACGTGGATGTGCATATTTCATAGCAGATGAAGTGGGAAGAGAATCATTGAGTTAGATAAATCATGGACGGCAGAACAAAGTGGGCTACAATGGCAAGTTTCCCACAATGCAATCCTTCAGCCTCCCAAACCCATCACCAGTGAAACAATAAAATATGATAGCACACAAAATCCATAAATGCATGTCAGAGATATTCTAGATTTTGTAAAATCAATTAAATGTGGCGGCCCTGGGAAGTGTTATTTCAGATCCTACATTGTCAAATGAACCAGCCATCTCACTGAACAATTGACTAAAAGATGAAGCATGCACAGTCAGGTTTTGTAAGAGAATCTTAAGTTGTGCATAGTCATTGGAATTCACTTACAAGGCAGTGCATCAGGGTGTCTGCCACCATCTGCACTGTCTGGGATTACAGGTGGGGGAAGCACCTCACTGGCTTGGTGGATGAAAGTTCCTCTGTCTCCCCCTCTCCTATCATGCCAACAAACTTCACATCCTCTTTCAGTACACCCATTAATCTCCTTAAGTCTTCCTCTGGGCTTTCTGTCTGGCAGTTCCAACCCCAGCATCAGGTATTCACCACCCCTGCTCTGCGCATGTCCATACCATCTCAGTCGGACTTTATCTTCAAATCATCTAACTTGGGCTGTCCCTTTGACAGACTCATTCCTGATCCTCTCCTCCTCCTCAACAGCTTCATCTCCCTTACGTCCTGCTCTCCCTCACTTTTCCTCAGTGCTTCTAAACCATACAGCATTGCTAGTCTCAATGCCATCTTGTACGCCTTATCTTACAATTTTGGCTAATACTCACACCTGACACTTCTCCATCCGTTCCAGCCTGCTTAGACCTGTTTCTTCACATCTATTCCATGCCCTCCATTGCTCTGGACTGTTGACCCCGAGTACACAAAATGCTCCAGTGTCTTTATCTCCACTCTCTGTTGCCTCATCGTTCCACTTGGGTCCATGTCATTCACTCAAATGTATTGGGTCTTGCTGCAGCTCACCCTCAATCCTCTCCCTTACTGGGAGCACCTCCAATTTCTCACTGCAGATCACAATGTAATCTGCAAACATCATAGTCCATGGAGATCTATCAGCCTGTCCATCACTATAAAATGGATTAAAGGGAACTTGGTAACCGTCACAACTAAATTTTAAGAGCAATAATAAAACTTCATGCTGCAGCAGGAGAAGAAAAGCACAGCTTGAGAACTGTCACAGAAGCCAGAAACGAAGGTTTTCTTTCTTAGTGTACTGGCAAAATGAGAGAAAATCTCCAAATGTAGAACTTGCATCTGCCAAAAACGTAAATGCAAGAAATTAAACCCCCGCCCTCTTCGTCACTTTTAGCAGTACATTTTCCTGGATTATCCTTTTATATACTCCTCCTCTTAGCGGGAAAGCTGGAGAAAGACCAGACCTGTATGCGAGGTACATAGAAGCATTTCAGCCGAGACGGAGACAGAATTGATGCTACATGCTTTCTGTATTCCTTCTTTCATGTACACTAAACATTCACAAAGTAAGACTTATTGACTTATGTGACTGCATTACATGGACTCCTGAACTTACATTCGAAGAACATTCAAAGCTCTGACACAAAATCTGAATTGCTTTATTATTTCATCCTACTCTGGGTCACACATGATGCTGAACACTCTCCTAGTATAAATGCAGGTAACCAAATTATGTATATTAATACAGTCCTGATGGATAGGTAATGTGCTGTTTATGGTGTTTGTGTCCAGACATGTCATAGCGTTACCCATAAAACCCAACTGGCTTAAGAATGAACACCAAATGTGCCCTTCCTTAAGACAAAAGCTAAAATCTATTAGTGTTTCTTCTTCTTTTCCTTTAAGCTTTTCCGTTCAGGTTTGCCACAGCAAATCAGCCTTCTCCATCTAACCCTATTCTCTGTATCCTTCTCTCTCACATCAAACTAACTTCCTATCCTCTCTCACTATGCCCATAAATCTTCTTTGGTCTTCCTCTAGACCTCCTGCCTGGCAGCTCCAATTCCAGCATCCGTCTACCAATATATTCACCATTCCTCCTCTGGACATGACCAAACCATCTCATTCTGGCTTCTCTGACCTTCTCTCCAAAACATCTGACATGGTGCTGTCCCTCTGAACTCATTCCTGATCCTATCCATCCTCGTCACTCCCAAAGAGAACCGCAACATCTTCACCTCTGCTACTTCCCACTCTGCTTCCTGTCTTTTCTTCAGTGCCACTGTCTCCAAACCATACAGCATCGCTGGTCTCACCACTGTCTTGAACACCTTTCCTTTCATTCTGGCTGATAGTCTTCGATCACATAGTACCCCCAACACTTTTCTCCACCCTGCTTGACCCCGTTTTGTTTTGATCAAGTGTCAGACAGAAGTGCATTTTTATTGTATTATCCTTTTTACCATTCCTTTTCTCGACTAATTTACATTAGTCTCTGTTAACCGTTTTCTTTGAAAACGATTTCTTTGAAAAGCTTGTTACACAATTGAATAACCGCCGTTGTCTGTATTTCTCATTGGTGGAAGTCAAATGTTGCCTGATACCAAATGGCTATCCAATACTGAACATTACTTTCTTAATTAACAGGCCCCAGGGGGGCCCATATTGCTTCGTGCTGACTAACAGATAATGAATTATTTAAAAAGGCTACACATTTCAGTGAAACACCGTGCTCTACATGTTTCAGGGTCCAGTCCACCTTCACCCTCTAACAGACAAAATCTGAAGAGGGCTTGTTCATGCAGTGCACCACAAAGGCTTCTTATATATACAAATTGTGTTTTATGGGTTTATTTTTTATTTTATATCGCTTTGGTTATTTACTGAAAAAGAACACAGGGATCAATATTTCCCCACTTAGAATTAATAAATCTAATCTTATGTTTGAAGGTCTCCATTGATATTTGGTATTAATAATCAAGTTTATTGTTTCAACCTTTAAAATGAAAAGCAAATATCTCCTTGGTTTCCTAAGTCTGTCACTTTAGCTCTCATCACAAGTTCTATTTTTTCGAACAGCCTAAACACACACACACACAGATGGGAAAGTAAACACAGCCAGTTAAAATGTGTTATGTCTGGTACAGACAGGTGGGCTTAAGTAATGGAATCAGGTGCAGGTGAGCAGCCATAACACTGGATTCAAAACAGCATACCTGAAAGAGGACAAAACAAACAAATCTAAAAATCAAGCTGCATGTAATTTGAGGTTACTCTGGATACAAATCCTTCTAATCCTTCATGGAACATGACTTGTTCATTTGCCTTCTAAGTGAAGCTCAAGTAACAACAACAACTGCTGTTAATAATAATTAATAATAGTAAAGTACCGATTATTATAAAATGGGGTATTATAAAACAGCGAGAAGGACAGACTCCCTCTCCAGAGACTATGACTGACTCAGTGCTACACAAATCTATGGGCTAATTACTTTTCTCAATGGAACCCTTTATGTGATGCATTGATGCGTTTCACACACGCATGCGCGCGCACACACATTTATGTATAATTTCTCTCTCATACTGCCTGCAATCAATGAAAGTAAGTTATACTCCAGACAGATCAGTTTTAAATATATTAAGTGTGCTCTCAGTGAATGGCAGTGTAGATCTACACGCTCACCGCAACATTTTTGGATACTTCTCATTTTGCATGATTTTCACAGTATACAAGTCTTGAACTTGTAATAAATGGAGATTATACTTTATTGGGTTTGAAGACATGTCAACACTTTAATCTCACTTTTACATACTTAGAATGCTTATCTGTAACATTGTTTGTTTCCTTTCCATCATGGTGATTAATTCTGTGTCGTGTTCATTCATCACGTTTTTTTTCTTTTGTCCCACTGTGTTTCAGGTACTCTGTTTTTGGTTTGTATCTTGTGTATCACTTCAGTTAATTAGCACTTGTCCTTTGCCCCTCTGTAAGGGTCTTCCCTCTTTAAGCTCTCTCCCCTGCCCTCATATTCTGTCTTACTGTATTACTCAACTAGAGTTTATATTCTCTTTGTGTGTGTGTGTGTGTGTGTGTGTGTGTGTGTGTGTGTGTGTGTGTGTGTGTGTTTGTTTGTGTGTGTGTATACATGTACGTGTATTTTATTTTATTATTTATATATTTACAATCTTGGTCTACTTGGAGGATCAAAGTGTTACGATAATACATTCAGCAGTGCCGTAAATTAACATTTCTAGTGATGACCATAGCAGGGGATTTACTGGGTTGATGGAGTTGGTTTGGAGGCTGAACCCCCTTGGAGAGCTCCTTGTGAGTCGGTGCTCATTTGATTCAACCTCCTCTTATAAACACTCAGCTGTGAATTGAAAATGGTAAGCTGCTGAGTCACTTGAGGATCTTTTGCAAATGAACCATGTTCCTACATTTTCCCAAAAAGGTCTCATGTGTAAATGAGATGCATAATCAATATTCTACTAAAATCTGCACTGGCAGTTTAAGTCAAGACCTTCAGATATTATGTGTAATTTTTTGGGGGAATGATGTTAAAGTTTACTGAAATAACTAGCCCAGAGCTGCCTTTGAAAATAGAATCTGCAGCATATATTTGAGGCATCATCAGCCATGAAAAAGGACACAGTAAGTCCTACTTAAACAGCATTGAAGACACCATTCAGATGGTCAGCTTGTTTTCCTGAGGGAACTTGATTTGTACGATCTTCACTGGAACCTGATGAAACCTTGCCTGGCTCCATTGTGGGGGATTTAAATCCATTTGAAATATTCAGAAATCCCAGTTTCCAAGACACTGAACTCCTTAAGCGTCCATTTTTTTTCCATCTATGATTTAAAAAAAAAAAAATTTTATAAAGGATTTCCAATTCAAACCCTCACCTGATTTTAAAACCACATCAAATAAAGAGGAAGAATCCTTCAGAAAATCAATCAAGTCACATATGCAATGGTAACATCCCTGACTGACTTACTCAGGAAATCTTGGAAATTAAAGAAAATCTTCAAGTGAATACAAAAGTTAATGGGTACATATCAGGGGCCGAACTCAAAAATACCTTGGCAAACCACTTGAGACGAAGTCATATCGAAGCATGTCCTTTTCGCTTCAGCAAGTGAGGTGTATAACAATCAGTGTTCTACCTCCAGTGAACTACTGTTTTAACCTTCACACTATCACAGCTTACACCTTGTCTTTGCTACTAAATCATTTAGATAGCCTCATTCAGCACACATCGTCTCCCTAGCCACTGTGCCTTCCAGTCAGTGGTGTAAATGAGAGTTTGATGTAAACAAACTTCACAGGTATACAGAGTGAAATATAGCAACAAAACAGAGAGGAGGCAGCGTGCCCTGTAGGGTTGTGTGTGTGAGTGTGTGTGAGTGTGAGTGTGAGTGAGTGAGTGAGTGAGTGAGTGAGTGAGTGAGTGAGTGAGTGAGTGAGTGAGTGAGTGAGTGAGTGAGTGAGTGAGTGAGTGAGTGAGTGAGTGAGTGAGTGAGAGTGAGAGTGTGAATGTGAGTTAGACAGTTAGACAGCTAGACAGCAGTTTAATACAAAATCTAAATAGATACAGAAAAAGGGAACATGCAGTGAGGGAAGTCTGAGGTTGTGCGCGGGACTGGTTGTGGACAATATTTGTTTGTTTATTGTGTAATGGGATTGAAGATGTTATTGAGGATAAACCCTCCACTCATCGTGCAGTTTCTTCAAATACAATCGTGGGCACATTTATAGGTGGTGGATTTCTGTTAGTAAAGTGGGCACCTCTCCAATCGGAAGGTTGGCGGTTATATTCCCTATGGCCTAGTTAGCGCCTTGCATTGCAGCTCTGCCTCTGTGTGTCTGCTTGTGTGACTGGGCAAATATAATCCAGTGTAAAGGTGATGAAAGCGCCATTTAAGTGGAGAACATTAAGCATGCTCTGCAGCGGAGAGAAAATTAGTCAATGCACAACACAGAGTTTGGAATGTGAGCATTCTGCATGCGTCGTGTTCATGTAATTATACTATCACCCCTTGTAGAAAAGGTTGGAGGCGAATTCTTTATTGAATGTGTATTTACACAACAGTGGTTCTTGAAAGCAACCAGAGGGATAAGACCACCCATTCATTGTATGCTCCACTTTATGGGCTACAGACAAAGCTTCTATGAAGTCACCTCAGCTTAAACATCCCAAGCAATATGAAGACAAAGTACATTCAACTATAGGTACATTCTGATTTATGACAGTACCTCTAACAAAATGGGGATGTGGTTCCTTGGAAGTTCTAGTCCCCTTAAATGTGGATCTCTTAACCTTCTTTTGGCAGTTAATTTATCAGCACCATCAAAGGTTGTTAATGCTATGATCCAGTAGGGAGAGCCTCCACTGGTGGGGACAAAGCAGATCCAAATCTGCCCCAGGGGAACAACACACACACGCACAGGGCAAGCAGAGTACCGATGTGGTTTACAGTACAATACGGTTCTATTCATCACCGCAGCTAAATCATACTTACATGAATTATGTGTCATTTTCAATGTGACTGTCAGTCTTTTGTTGCCTCTCTCTATCAGGTAACAGCATCTGCACACAACTGTCTCGACTATGAGCTATATCCTGTCATAATACCAATGATGGATGGACAGTGAGCTTTCATACAGTAGACTAGCAGAAGATGTGACACAAAAAACTCTTCCACCTGTGAGACACACTCTAATCCACGTTAGCCCAAATTGCAACACAAGCATAATTTCCATATCACCGGACAAATTATCCTGAATGAAGACAGCATTTATAGGTTGAACAGCACCATTACAGCATATTCCACATATCTTTAAAAAGCCTTCCACCAAAGGCATATATTGCCACAGACATTCACACACAGACATTACATGCACTGCCATTTGGGCCATTTCCTTAGGCTGATAAAGTATGTTCATTACCTTTTTATAGAGAAGCAGACGGCGTAATCACACCAGATTGTGTAATCTTGTGCCAAAGCAGTCACTTCTTGATGACTATTAGTTGATTAGAATCCATTCTTTACAATCAGAGGCCAAATTCCACAACTGATAGCTTATATTGGATCCCTAATAAAGTCTCAGAGTAGTCCATAATATGCACTGTGCTCGGAGACGGAGTATTATAGAAAATTTCTCTTTTTTTTTTTTTTTTACTGGCATCTATATAAAATAATTTTGGATGGTGCTTTGGAATGCTTATCAGATAGCGACATTGTAAAGTCTACCATGAGAACATTTTCCCAATAGGAATTTCCCGTCGAGCCTACTTAATATTTCCCACATAACGAAATATCTACAACACTGTTCTGTAGGTACAAGCTTAATGTGCAATATCTCAAGCAAAGCCAATTAAATGTAAAGCCACCAAGCAGAAAACATTACTGATAGAGCTGCCAGTGTTTTGGGCCTGTTATTTGAAATTGTTAGAATGTGAAATTATAGTTGTATGAAATATTAATTGCGTTCGAAACATTTTTGCTGGTGTTCATTTGTATGAGCAGTTCCACTGCAGACACAGTTACAAATCCCCACGGCAAGAAAAAGGGAATTCGGATTCTTAGAATGTGATACTGAATTGATACATCTTTCTTTTTTTTCTCAAACATCTAACGGGGGCATTTATGCCTCTGCTTTCAGTACATTGACATAGAAAAGCAAACCAAAGTGAAACTGTATATACTGTATGTTATTTCAAATTATTTAACATCCGGCAATATACTACTTATGCTACTTTTCCTGTACCTTGACAACAACATTCCACAAGAGCACGTCCTCCAGTCTACTGAGCTTTAAGACCATCCCTGATTTTTATATAAATTGTAATCCGCAAAGTGGCTCCAAAGCAGGAAATTAACACAATTTAATTTCCTGTATCAAATTTCTATGTTGAACCTTGAAGTTAATTTAAACATTAAGACACCTGAGGTATCCCAGTTGCTGATTCTGGTGGAACAATGCCTGAGAATACTCATTTCATCACACATTCATGGATTAGATCAAGAGAAACAATTGACAGCATTTTCTTGCCTTTTGTTATCTGCAGCTTTGTACTAGTTCTTGTCTATTGCTTTACATTTTTAAGACCAAAAATGAATCCATTATTTTGTTCTATTATTGCATAGATTTATGCATTACTTGCTCTTATAATTATGTATTAAAATTCACAGAAGTATCCAGGAGCTCTGTCGCAATGACTGACAGAGTGATAAATATGACAATAGAACCACAGTCTTTGACAGAGGAAAACAGGTTTAAAGGGCTGTAAATGTGCTCTATTATTTTTCTCTTCTTCCTCTTTGTGTGCTCGGTTATTGATTCCCAATAAGAAATAATGTTTGAATAAGGTCATAAGCCATTAAGATATATTTGTGTGGGGGAATTAACACTGTGAGAATTTCTCCCACATCCTAGATGAGGTTCACGCTTTTAACCCAAATTAGACATGCTAAAGGCCTTCATTGTGGAAGTGGCTTCCCAGAGCTGTGTTGATGTCATTGGTGCTGGTTGTCTTGGCAACCCAAGTACCTACGAATGGGCATCGGCAGTAAGGGAGGTCCTCAGGCAAAGGCCCAGTTACCCAGAAAATATGGATGAAAACTGGGGGGTCTCTAAGTTCAGCAGTCTCTGTGGTTGCACAAGGAAGAACAAATGTCAGACGACTTTTAAGAGGATAGGGAGCAGGACTTTAAGGTCGCTACCTGGAGATTTTCACAACTCAGGACTCGGACAAGGCAGTTTGCAGCAGGCCAAGAGACACTTTTGACCCTGAAGCAGATACTGTTTGGGCTAGAAGGAGCAATTTAACCAGTGTGACGTGCGGAGAAGAAGGCCTTATGTTGGCAATGATCTGTGCCTGTTCAACTGGCATGAGGTCATATCCACATTGTCGAGCCAAAACAAAATAGCAGGATTGTTGTGACCTGAGAATTCTGCAGGAGTTGAAATGAGTTGCTTTGAACACAGGGGCCCAAGTCCACTTACTCAATCCTATTTTTAAAACAAACACTGCAAACTTGATATTATCTAGGCTTGACTAGGATGGTTTGTCAGTCTGAATGTAAAATGTCAGAGTAAGCTGGCTAAACATCAGTTCACATACTTATTCCACATTATCTCTGATCGCTGCAGGGGATTTTACTGTGTGTGTGTGTGTGTGTGTGTGTGTGTGTGTGTGTGTGTGTGTGTGTGTGTGTGTTGATGAGTTTATGAG
>CAAKHD010013918.1:290563-321694 GCA_901007705.1 Fistularia tabacaria
AACACACATATTTTTCCCACTTTCTCTGTGCGCTGCAGGGGGTTTGGCTGTGTGTGTGTGTGTGTGTGTGTGTGTGTGTGTGTGTGTGTGTGTGTGTGTGTGTGTGTGTGTGTGTGTGTGTGTGTTGATGAGTTTATGATGCAACTGGAGCGAAATTAAAACTTTTACCACTGTAAAAAGCAGATTTATTCAAGATAATGCAATGAAGCACAACCGCAAGGTTAAAAATCCAAAGGGAGAAACGGCAAGATTTTGGAAACTTCTCCAGTGGTTAAGAATAATAAAAAGAAAAAATATGAAACCTTCCTCCTGCTGCTCTATCTTCCCTACCTCTGACCAATAAAATGTTCGACTTTGGATGATATGTCCAAAGCTAACCAAAGTCTCCAAAATGATACAAACTGACCAGTATTTTTGATTAAAAGAGAGATTTGCTTTAGACCTGAGATAAGCTGACCCAAGTAGGTTAATTTATATTTGTGCATGCCTGCATGCCTGCACCACTCTTATTTTAAGTTGTTTTTAAATTGATCTACTTTCATATTTTTGGGGGGAAAATGAAACCTGTGGTCTTCCAGCAAAGATATATTTTATGGTTTTCTTAAGTAAAGTTCTGTACTATTACATCTTCAAGTGACTTAAATAAACACCACAATTACCTTCAAAATTTCCATATTCATCGCTCCATCCCTTTTCCAAAATATGCAAGATATATTTTTGTAACCAAAGAATATTTGTTTAGTTTTCTTATGGTTACAAAAATTTAGCAGGAACCCTGATATGATTTGACTGAATTCAAAATAATTAAAAAAAGGACAATAACATGAAATCATTGTGGATAATGTTCATCAGAAGCACCACTGAAAAATTATTCGGTTATTTCCTCCAAATCTCAGTTTCTACTTAAAATATGTCAGTTAGTATTCCTACCAAATCTGAGAATCGACAAACAGGAAATTTAGAAAAACTGAGCTGCTGTTTTCAGCAAGGGCATCTTATTTACCTCCTTTAAACTGGATGCCGTGCTGCTCTTACCCAAGTAACTCTGCCCACTTGTTCCTTGGCCTGATGCAGTGTCTGCCATTAGTTGGGTTTCTGTCCTAATGTGCTTCCACCCATCAGAGTGTGACTCACAAGTATTCATCATTGGAGCCAGTAGTTCAAAAACCATATATAACTTATCAAACTCTCCCAATACTAAAGTGTTTTGGATTGTATTTCCATGTTGAGTGCGCTTGCTCTCCCTGTGCCTATGTGGGGTTTTCGAAGTCCTGTGATTCCACCCACAGACCAAATATTTTACCTACCTACCTACAGATTCTGAACTGTCTGTTGGTGTGAGTCAGAAATTGAATCGCTTATATCTTTGTATGAAGAGCTGTGATTTATTTGTGATTTGGTGCAGGATGTATCATACCTGTTGTCAACATCAACTTGGGTTAACCTTGGCCTGCAAGAAACCATGTGTGCAGGAATACCAGTAAAATGAACAGCAATAATAAACAATGGAGCAGTTTGTGGCTCGAATCTGCATACCAAAGTGTCCTTTGGCAAGAAAATGAACCCCCCCGTTGTTACCGATCGCCTCGATAGTATCCTGCATATCAGCTTTGCCACCATCTGTGTGTCAGTGTGTGTATGAATGGATGAATAAAATCAGTTGTAAAGCACTTCGAACGCCCAGGTGTGAAAAGGCTCTCTAAGTTGAGTCCATTGTTAAATGAATGAACTATTACATGTTCATTCTGAATTTGCGCGCTGCCATTCAGAGCTTTTAATTGTCCTAATTCATCGCACAGCTAAAAATATAGGTGGAAACCCAACTTCTAGTCCACTGCATGAAGTAATTACCTTCTTCTGCAGGGGTTAAACAACACACCAGGGTTTAACTAATGTGCTGCCTGTAAATCTAAGACTTTATTTCATGGTTTTAACCTGTTGCCCTCCTGTAAGCTGCAAGCAGCCTCTGGTGGTTGGGTGTGGGTGCACGTGTGGGTACATGCAGTCATGCATGTGTGCTAGCGCCAAGTAACTGCTCGATTAGTATACTTACTGCATGTCAAGCAAAGGGCATGTCTCTGTCACCCGACCGATCTATGTATACCTCATTAGTAGACCAAAGTAAATGTGTGCTGTATTGTTGTGACCACAAACACATAAATGTAGTTAATTTGTACATCACACATCATGTCGTCATACACAGAAATGCATTTGTGGCCAAACCACAGTCATAAAGCATCATCTGATGACTTACATTTTACACAACAATAACAAAGAGATGCAGGTCAATTTGTCTTGTTATATCGACACAATTTTATTTTTTCTAATGCACATGTTATCACACCCATAAAACGCCTCTGAGTGATAGGTGAATTAAAAAAGTCCCTTATTGCACAGCCAAAAATACAGCACTGAAGTGTACAGATACAATTATAACATACCCAGAAATAGAACAGTGCACTGTAAACTCTGTCTTTTGGCTTTTAGCATTACTTTAATTGATTCTGACTTTGTGTTATTTGCATAAAGACCTGTGCTCTCTAGTGTTCCATAAGTGTGACTTCAGGGTAGCTTATTCCATAAAGACTGCACTCCTGGAAGTCACAGTGGGACTCTGCCCAGAGCTGCTTTGTACTTCTCACTCGAAATTCTTGCCAGACCGCAGGCACCTTACCAACTGGGTATGCTCCCACTTCCTGCAACCAGGACATCTCTGACTCAACATGCTTAAGGTGTATCCTGGTTGAGGAAAAACAGTAACTTGCTCCTTTCACCGCAAGTGTCTTTTTCCACATAACAGGACCTCACCACTAGCCCCCTGGGTTTCAGCCAAGGTCTACACTTTTGCGGTTTATAATTCAGATAAAATGTTCGCCTTTGGTTTGTACTCTGTTTCAATTCCAATCACTGTCAACTAGTTCTTTTCCCTGCCCTGAAATGCAAATCAAGCTATACATTTCTGTGCTGTTCTTGTTTTATAAAAAAAAAGGTGGAGAATTCTGGCAAACAAACAGGATAAATAATAAATGGTGTGGTCTGATTTGATCTTAACACACAAATAGATAGTTTGTTACTGCTGTGAATGTTTTGATTAAGTGTGAATATGCAGTAACTTTTATCTTTTACCAAACTAATTTTTCTCTGTTATTTAATCTAATAATCTCTTTCAGGTCAGGAAATACAAATAATATTTTGTCAGGTCAAGTGGGGCCTGAGAGACCCTACAAATGCAAACATAAGAGATTTCTGTGAAAAGAATAAATAAATAAAACCGTGGGCCTTTTTTTTTATGGTAATGAGAAAAAATACTTCTGCTGAAGGGGTTGGTTCTGCAGTTTATTTCGATGTAAAATATTGGCAAAAACGTGGAATTTGACATTTTAATTACTTCTCAGTGGTTTATGTGTTCAAAACCAGTATAGGTGAATGTTTCAACTCAAGAGTTTTATGTTTTTACTAAATATGACTCAATGTTGTGATGACAGTTTATATTTTGATGCTTAGTTAGGTTACATCCCATAGGTCAACAATTGGCTTTTGATGGAGGATACACATTGTATTAGGTATCTGTAACATGAAACTATTCAACCACATGTACCTCAGTAAACCTGGTGTCCCTGAAAATTAATATCCTGCAAGAACTGCTCTCTCTCTTCCTCTCTGCTCACTCTTTCCTCCATCCATCATCAACTAGAGCCAGGTTATGTTTGAGTAACTTCAGTGCCTGGCCAGATGCTTTGAATCTATAGGCCATGTGGGTATTTGTCAGAGCACACAGAAATCATTCCCTATAAAAATATTTGGCGTCCCAGATAGTTTGGCCAGGCTTGCATGTTTTCCTGTGGGGTAAGAGATCCCTGATATATCTTAATACATTTCCCCTTGCAAATATAAATTTGGTTTTCCATAAACAGGTTGATTATGAGAGTTTGACCATTTTACATGCGCATCACGCTAGACTGGTGACAAAGTCCAGCAAAGTAGCTCCGTGAAAGGAAGTCATTACGCTAGTGCTAGATTTTCCAGTTTAAAAAATGGCACTCAAAATGCTACCATTGTGGTGTCAGTCACCTCCAATACACAAAAATACATAAACATTATCGGAGTACCCCCCATTTAGCAGTCATATGAAGTTTATCAAAATATTCCTTTCTCGCAGTGCACAACAGATAGGGAACTAACTGTTTTCAGCCAGGTCAGGGATAGTCACAGAATATATTTACCACTTTTTCAATCATTTGTTTAAACATGTAAACCGCTCTAAGTTTCCTTCATAAAAAAGGAAACCTAAAAACGAAAGGTCTTTGGGAGTTTGAAAGACAACAGCAGAGGAAGTCAAAGTTGAGGCAAAATCTTTAAATGTTGCCACAGTTGCTGGAGTTTATACATTTTCATCAGAGAGCCAAAGGTCTTGCCATGCATGCATGATTGACATACTGAAGCGAGTTAAAAGACCATTTGTTGTGTCTGCATTTTCATAAACACAGCTAATCCATGACCTTATGCAAATACGGTTTGTACATGCAGAATATCAGACTCGCAAAAGAGGGATCAAACTGGCTGTGCACATTGAATATGAATCTAGTTTTTGCTTTTCTTTACTTTTTTAAACTTGTCTTCATATTCATGCTCAGCCACAGTTAGACTTGTTTGTATGAGAGAAACTGATCAAAGTCACACTAAAAGTCAGTTCCTGTTAAATGCCTTATCACAATGTCCTACACCCCCAAAAAACATTGCAGACTGTCATTCATTATCTGTAACACTAATCCTGCAGTCAGGGTCGCAGGGGTGGCTGGAACCTATACCAGCTGTCACTGGGTGAGACCAGGCGTTCACAATGCATATGGAGACATACTACTATTTATTCTCTCATTCACACATCTGGGCAATTTAGGGACTCCAAAGTACCTCCTGTGTGTTTTGAGCTTTGGGAGGAACCTGGAGGAAACCCACCCCAAGCCACGAATCTTCATTCAGTGAGATGGAAGCATTAATAACCATCCCACTCATGACAGACTTTTGATATACTGTAAAGGATTATTCACACAACACATAACTATAGCACATCACAATAGTTATTATGTCATCTTATAACACGATAAAGTGGAGATGTGAATCCTTTTTCTAACCTCTGGAAATCCAGTTTTCCCTGCTGAGGAAAAAAAAAAAAATCACAGTTCATAGAAAGTACATGATGGTAATGCTAACCAGTGATTTTCCATTCATTTCAATATAATGCTACACCCGGCCCTCAACTTGTTTCATTGAAATCACACCTGCAATAACATGGGGAAATATCAAGAAATATGAATTGATCCCAAAGATAATGCAGCCTCAAGGCGGCACAGGCCAGTTTCTCCTGGAGCCAGACTCGGGGGGGGACACAGGCCAGTGTCTCCCTGAGCTGGTCCCAAGCCCGGAAGGAAGGGCATCCGGCGTCAAACTTTTGCCAAAACCAAATATGCAAATCAAACCTAAAAATTTCATACCGGATCGGTCGAGGCCAGGGTTAACAACGACCACCATTGGTGCCGATAACCTACAGGGTACCAATGGAAATTGGGCTACTGTAGGTCGAAGAAGGAGAGGAGGAAGGCGTGTTAGTAAGCAGAGAGAGAAGAGGAATGGCAAGAGTCTGGAGCTGAGAGTAGGGACTTTGAATGTTGGGACGATGACAGGAAAAAGTAGAGAGTTGGTTGACATGATGCAGAGAAGGAAGGTGGATATACTGTGTGTCCAGGAGACCAGATGGAAAGGGAGTAAGGCTAGAAGCTTGGGAGCAGGTTTTAAGTTGTACTATCATGGTACTGACAGCAAGAGAAATGGAGTAGGAGTTATCTTGAAAGAGGAGTTTGTTAGGAATGTTCTGGAGGTGAAAAGAATGTCAGATAGACTAATGAGCCTGAAACTAGAAATTGAAGGTGTGATGCTCAATGTTGTTAGTGGATATGCCCCACAGGTGGGATGTGAGTTAGAGGAGAGGGAGAAGTTCTGGAATGAGTTAGATGAATTGATGCAGAATATCCACAGAAATGAGAGAGTGGTAATTGGGGCAGACTTCAATGGACATGTTGGTGCAGGCAATAGAGGTGATGAAGAAATGATGGGCAGGTTAGGTATCCAGGATAGGAACGTAGAGGGACAAATGGTGGTAGACTTTGAAAAAAGGATGGAAATGGCTGTTGTGAATTCTTTTTTCCAGAAAAGACAGGAACATAAGGTAACCTATAAGAGTGGAGGTAGGAGCACGCAGATAGACTACATCTTGTATAGACCAGGTCATCTGAAAGATCAGTGACTGCAAAGTAGTGGTAGGTGAGAGTGTAGCCAGACAGCATAGGATGGTGGTTTGTAGGATAACTCTGGTGACAAGGAAGATGAAGAGGACAAAGGTAGAGCAGAGAACAAATTGGTGGAAGCTGAAAGGGGAGGAGCGCTGCATGGTTTTCAGGGAGGAGATGAGAAAGGCTCTTGGTGGTCAGGGAGAGCTACCAGATGACTGCACAACTACAGATAATGTGATCAGGGAGACAGGTAGGAGAGTACTCGGTGTGTAGTCTGGAAAGAAAGCAGATAAGGAGACCTGGTGGTGGAATGAGAAAGTGCAAGAATGTATCCAGAGAAAGCGGTTACCAAAGAAGAAGTGGGACACTGAGAAGACTTAAGAGAACAGACAGGAGTACAAGAAGATGCAGCATGAGGTAAAGATAGAGGTAGCAAAGGCAAAACAAGGGGCATACGATGACTTGTATGGTCAGTTGGAGAGTAAGGAGGGAGAGAATGATTTATACAGGTTGGCAAAACAGAGAGATAGAGATGGAAAGGATGAACAGCAGGTCCGGGTGATTAAGGATAGAGAGGGAAATGTATTGACAGATGCTAGAAGAGTGATGGGAAGATGGAAACAGTACTTTGAAGAGTTGATGAATGAGGAAAATGAAAGAGAGGGAAGGAAAGAAGAGGTGACTATTGTAGACCACAGAGTAGCAGAGATCAGTAAAAGTGAAGTGAGGAGAGCCTTGAAGAGGATGAAGAATGGAAAGGCAGTTGGCCCAGATGATATACCTGTGGAGGTATGGAAATGTCTAGGAGAGGCAGCGGTAGAGTTTCTGGCTAGATTATTCAACAGGATCTTAGAGAAAGAAAAGATGCCTGAAGAGTGGAGAAGAAGTGTGATGGTGCCCATTTTTAAGAATATGGGGGATGTGCAGAATTGCAGTAACTATAGAGGGATAAAGTTGATGAGCCATACAATGAAGTTATGGGAGAGAGTAGTGGAAACTAGACTGAGAGCAGAAGTCATTATTTGTGAGCAGCAGTATGGCTTCATGCCTAAGAGGAGTACCACAGATGCAGTATTCGCTTTGAGAACGCTAATAGAGAAGTACAGAGAAGGTCAGAGGGAGCTGCATTGTGCTTTTGTAGACCTAGAAAAATGGGTGAAGAAAAGTTTCAGATCCGAGAAGCCAGACTGGGATGGTTCGGCCATGTATAGAGGAGGGATAGGGACTATATTGGTAGACGGATGTCGGAATTGGAGATGCCAGGCAGGAGGTCTAGAGGAAGACCGAAGAGAAGATTTATGGACGTAGTGAGAGAAGATATGAAGGTTACTGGTGTGAGAGAGGAGGATACAGAGAATAGGGTTAGATGGAGGAGGTTGATTCGCTGTGGCGACCTCTGAAAGGTAAAAGCCGAGAGGAAAAGAAAAAGAAGAAGAAGTGAATTGATCCCAAAGATATCCACTCCTGCTTGTGTTTGTGTGTGCGTGGTGGTGGGCGGTGGCAGGAGGGTTATTGTGAGCCCAAAAAAACATTTAAGATGTTTTCTTTCTTCATTTAAACAAATCCCCAACAAAGTAGCCTTGTCCAGAGAGTGAGTTTGTTGGAGCTAAAATCACTTGGACTGTGAATCCTCACGCTCATGTCATGTACTCTGTCTGAGTGATTGTAGTCAAACAACATAGGCATATGTAAACTGGACAAATATTTGTGGCATAAAGACCCATGATCCATTTAAAAAAAAAAAATTCTGCTGTAGTATGTATGCATGCAAAACTTGTTTGTCATATAAGACTGGAGCAAAAGCTTCCAGTGAATTAAAATCTGAAAGGAAGTTTGTCTAGCAATTTACGATGTTTCAGTTTTTCTGACATCATCTTGACTCACATGCTGCGCAGTGACATTTCCACAAAGCAATAAGATTCTTCCAGCTGGTGCCTGCAAACTCAGTGGGGAATCTCTGGGAATGATCATATGCGCAGCGTATATATGTGCATGTGATGAGTGTGAGTCCTGTGGGAAGTACACAGGTGTGAATACATTGGAACAGCCAGCTGAAATATGAGTGTTACTTTTAAAGTTTGCAAATACCAGTTTTCCCTCTGAGAGGATTATTTCCGAACTTTTCTCCATTGTCAGACTCTAATACAGGTATTAGTATTATATATTTGTTCCAAATTCGTACTTTCATGTTCAACTTGTTTCACTCTTCACTTTTTCTTTATTCCTTTTATAATCTCAAAAGAAATAGTCAAAGCACGAAAGGTGTTTCCAAGACAACTAAGTGTGAAATATTTCCATTCTTAATTATCTCAGATTTTTGTTCCCGTGATCATCAGCGCTGATGATAAAGGGAGATAAATCTCAAATTGTATTCATTTTGGAAATGAAAGGCCACAGCTGCGGGCTGACTGAACTGTCATCAGAGCTCAATATGGGTAAGAATGTGAATTGCTTGAATTGCTAATATTCATGATCTATAGCCGCGACTGTGAAATAGTCTGTTCCTTAAATGACCTGTGCATATGTGAAATAACATCAAGTCTATTTTTCAGGATCCTCAAATGTTGAGAATAGTTCATATTCAAATGGAATTAACTGTTAGACATGATGTGGAGGAGGATCTATCCATAGGGAAGTGCAAATAGTAATTACAATAGTCACCAAAGTAAAAAATGAGGTTTTCATGAATTCAAAAGAGAATTATTCTTCTATTATACGTGATATTTCCAAAGCAGCTGCCATTCCCTGAGATTAATGTTATTTTACTGTACAGAATTGCAGATTTTCCTCAGCAATTAAAACAATAATAATGTGTCGTATTCTTAATGAAAAATCGTGACCTGGAGTAATTACAAAATGGCGAGCATAATGCATGGATGATACGAAACATTCATCGGTGTCTGTTCAAAATACAGAAAAAAGGGAAAAGAAAACTAATCGAAATATCAAACAGTGTATTGCTAACACTATTTGCAATCAGTTTGACCATGAAGGAAAAAGTAGGTAGGCATTTGATGATCTCAACCTTCTCTGAACGTCTACATTGATAGATTTAATGTTTCTTAGTACTTCCTCAGTAAGATATTCAGTGTCAAAATACTTACAAAAAAATTCCTGCCTGTTAAGGTGGAAATACAGCTTTGCTGGATGTTGGCGTTGGTTTTCCACTCCCTTACCTTTCACGTTAACTCTTGGAGTCGCCCTCTCCATGCCCTCACTTCATCTGTGTAACCAGGTTAAAAGCAACCTAGAAACCGTTGTAAGTCCAACATCGTTGCCTTCCTAGCTGAAGAAAACTATTGTTCCTCTGGTAAATGTGAAACGTGGCCATGATACTCTAACATCACTGAGCTTTGATACAGGGTTACAGGGTGCATGCATGGCCTCCTAAAAGTAACCTGGGATAAAAGCCGAGGTGCTGTCTTTCTGTTTAGCCCCTGGCATCGCCATCCCTCCCTTCTATTTATCTTGACGTTCCGTCTACACTGAATTTTTTTTTGTTTGTTTTGTTTTTTCCACAAACTGTCAGAAATAGCTTTAGAATTATACTCAGAGTATAATTTAGATTTTGGTGCAGAAGCTCTTGCTCCTAGGACTATGTCAAATGCTGGGGAACTGGGTCCTGGACTTCCTGACCGACGGACCACAAACAGTAAGGTTCCACAACACTGTTTCCTTCGCCATCACCCTCAGCACTGGCTCGCCCCAGGGCTGTGTGCTGAGCCCCCTTCTGTTCACTCTGCTGACTTATGACTGCTCAGCAAGACAGCTGTCATATTGTGAAGTTCACGGACGACACGGGACGCATCATGAACGCGATGAATCCAACTACAGAGAGGAGGTGGAACACCTGGTGCAGTGGTGCAGAGATAACAACCTCTGCATCAATACGAAGAAAACCAAGGAGATGGTGGTCGATGCAAATCGAAAGAGAAGCTGTGAAAATGGTCTCCAACTACAGGTAACAGGGTGTGTACATATCCAACAACCTCACCTGGAGTACCAACACTTCCCAGCTGGTCAGGAAGGCCCACCAGTGCCTCAACTTCCTCAGGAAGCTGCAGAGCACTGGATTTGGGATCCCGGTCCTGAGGAGCTTCTACCACTGTGTGGTGGAGAGCATTCTCTGCAGCTGCATTACTGCGTGGCATGGCAGCTGCACTGCTGAAGCGAAGAAGGGTCTGCAGAGGGTGGTAAAGGCTGCACAGAGGACGGTGAGGAGCAACCTTACCACCACCTCTGACCTCTACACATCGCGATGCAGGGGGAGAGCACTACGCAACATGAAGGACTCCACACATCCCGCACACAGACTGTTTCAGCCGCTTCCGTCCGGCAGGCAGTTGAGGAGCATTCAGAGCAGAACCAGCAGGCTAAGGAACAGCTTCTTCCCGGAAGCTGTAAGACTGCTGAACTCGAGCCGTGCTCCATAGACTCTCTCCCTCCCTTTCTGACATACTCACACCCTCTCTCTCACGCGCACACATATGTTCACTCTAACACACTCTCTCACACTCACACATACTCTCTCTCCCTATCAATCTGCAATACCCTACACACTTTCAGACAATGAAGGTGCGATATTTCATTTCATCATCATAGGTGCAATAACAATACAACTACCTCCTTGCTTTTATGTGCAAACAGTGCAAACCTCTGCCTTAAATTGTTCTGTGAGATGTTTACATTTGCTCTTGTTTTTGTTTCTTTGCTCTTTATTTATTTGATTTTCATGGCTTGAAACCGGACCTATGACAATAAAAGTTCCTTGAGTCGTGGCAAACACCTATTTCATTTGCTTGCTGCAGTTTCTGAGCGGGTTCTAAGGATTAATAAAGTAATTAATGTTTCCGTCTGGGGTGCCAAGAAAAACAGATACTTGACGTGTAACTCACTTGCCCTTTGCTGAGTTTTGAAACAATTCAAAGGAGAATGAGCAGAGACTTCCCTTCCTAAAATTCAGACCAAAACTGCAACAAACAAACGATTCGTGTTTGTTTTCTCCCTCCTGTCATTTCCATGGCAACAGAGATAGATGTTGCTGGCATTTAAATGACATCGATAAGTCTCATTTGGAAATAATTCTGCTATTTAAAAGGTAAAAGTGATGAAGCCCTTTTCTATTAAGAACTTCAAGATTCTAAAAGCTATTTTTCTTAGTGTGTTAAATTGTTCTGTTGCAAGGCAAATACTTCCAACCTCTCTTTAATGTTTGACTGGTATTTAGGGAAAAGGGGCAAGATCATGAAGATCCAATGATCATTGGCCCATTTAAAAGCTACGTCTTGTTCCTGTAGCTTAAAAAAATACCGGCCTTTAATTTAGGTAAAGGCATGGAGCCTGCCTCGGATGGAGCCGCAGTCAGGCCATATACTTGACAGGCTCTTCCTTTTTAATATGTCGTTTGCTGTCTGTAATGTATTCTTACAGAGATAAAAACACTCAGACAGCTATGACTTTAGATGCCCAGAATGCTTTAGACTCTGACGAATAGGCCAGTTTATTTTAAATTTTAAGGACGTTCGGATTTGGGGAAGCTTTTATAGACTGGTTGAAAATGGATCCAAAATCTATCACTCTCATAAATCCTCTGTCATAACAAACAACCTCTTGTCAGAGCCATGCAATGCATTAGTTGAGTGAGACAAGGACACCGCGTGCTCTCATTGTTATTCAACATTGTGCCACATTAGACTGTCTTGTTACATTTTATGCTGATGATCTTCTTGTCAACCTTGGGATCATTGTTTGTACTCAATAATTACATTTTAGAGGATTGCCCTGTCAAGATTAGCGAGGAGTAATCATATATGGGACTTCAAAAGAAGAAAATAATCTTACATATTTGCTCAAATTGAATCTGGTTCAAAGTCCCCTGTAATTAAATTGTAATATGGAGTTGTGGAAGACTCTGCCTCTGTCTATGACTTGCAGACAGGCCTCACCTGGACTCAACTATATCTTTAATATAATTTGTTATCATACTTTTATTCATCTTCCTCTCCCTTTTCAGTCTCTGTGTTTCGTGTTTTATCGTGGTCGAGGAGAATTTCTTTCTTCACATCGCGGGTGTCTGGTACGTGCATTTGCTTGTGGTGGAGGGCATGTGGTGTGTGTGTGTGTGTGTGTGTGTGTGTGTGTGTGTGTGTGTGTGTGTGTGTGTGTGTGTGTGTGTGGGTATCCTAGAATAACAGCTCTGGGGCTTTTTTTGGTGTGTATGTTGGTATGAAATATGTGTCAATAGAAATAGTGTGAGAAAACAAATCACACACAGCCACACAGACAGCCCACTTATGCTGGATATCAGCCAATGTTTTCATCTCATATCTCTTTGAACTCGCCTACTGTTTTGGTGAAGCATTTGGAGAAAGTGAGTATTTTTAGAATGTCAATGTGCCGCATATCTGTTTTTTCTCTCCCAAGTGGAGAAATTTGCTTTCACTCCAACTACACATATGAAGAATGCTCAAAGATGCAAGGAAATGTTCAAAAAGAAGTAAGCAAGACACAAACAAAGTTATGAGCCCACAGACCAACACAGCAGGATCCTATACTACCTCTCCATCAAGCCACACTGGGGGACATGTAACTCTTTAGGCAAGGGCAAGCATTCATCAGATCTCTCCCAGAGTCACCCTCTCACAAATACTCCCCGTCACCATGTTTTAATGTGACGTTATCTTCATCAGCCCTAAGGAATGAGGAAGCACAGAGAAGTTACCTCTCCTTTGCACCCATATATCTAATTTTATGGAACTGCGTTTTTTTAATGCGTGTAACGATTGACAGTTACAGGTAGAAACATCAACGAAAAAAGCGCGAGAGAGATATTGTAGAGAAGAGCAGAGAGTTACTCATGGGATGGATATTTGGCCTGGAGGACAGTAATTATCTATTAAACACTCGCCATGAAAACAGCTTGTGTTTTGTGTTCCTGCGCTTCTCAAGCAAAGCATTCTCTCAGTTCTTCCCAGGCGTCACATCAAATGTGTTATCATGATATCGAGTCTATGTGAAGGATTTATGTAAAACTCAAGCTTCAGGACACTCGTATACATAGAATTGAACTACCGTTATTTTGGTTGGAGCTTTAATTCAAAATACGGAAAGAATTTTTTTAATCAATCCCGCTGTCGCTCACTAACAACTTTGTGATTTATGGAAAATTAATTGTCGTTCATCGGCGTGATTTGAGGCTTGCATTTTCATCCATAATTAAACAGTTAATTGCTGTTTAGTTACACGGTCTCCATTGTAACGACATACAACCATCTTTTTTTCTCTCCAGACTCATTTGATGTTACCACTCATTCCCAATGCAATCACAGTCTGATGTTTTACTGATGTTATTTATCTACCATATATTTACATCATTATCATGATGGTAACTGGAATTAATGATAATCATCATAAGTCATCACTGGCTTCGGCTCCCCCTGCACACAGGATAAGCGCTGTATAAATTGGGTACATCATCATTGTCATTAATATCTGATATGTGATAAAAACAAAAGAATTTACAGACTCAAGTGAAGTAAAATTGAAAGGTTTGGAGTCAAGCAAACCTTGGCCAAAATGCATTGACCAATTATGTTCAACCTTGAAATATTCCATGAGTTACATTTTAACACAATAACGTGAAAGTAGCATGTATAGTTAATAGTCTAAACTTTTCTCCCAAAAGCCACAATGAATATTCACCAAGGACAGAATTTCTTGATTCATGAAGCCCCACCCACAACAGGTGCTTGTATCTTGCTTTGTGTTGAGCCCAACTTCCTGTTAGCTTTATTTGCCATTCTGTTAGATTTCAGCCAAACAAGCCACAGCAGCCTCAGAGAGGAAACACAACGGAAAATATGTTTTCCCAATGCTTAAAAGTTCCAGGGGAGAACCAAAAAAGTTAACAATGATAGATTTATTTATCAATTTTTTGGTCTGCAATATTCAGGCTCTTCAGGACTCGACCAAGCTTAACCGAGCTTAAGTTCGCCTCCTGAGGACCAGCATGATCGGACAAGAGACAGTTTTTGACATAACTCCCAAGGCCAAAGCCACATCACCCCTTCCTCCACTAGACTCAGGGTTAGAATTAAGACCACTTCAATGCAGGGGCTTATAGAGGCTCCCGCCCCGGGGCCGTGTCTATCACAAGTCAACAGATATTTTATCTCAGAATTTTCTTTCAGGTCATTAGCCCTTCCACTTATTACTTGATTTATATATTTTTTTGTTTTTTCGATTTTTTTTGCAGCTTACAAAATGTATGCAGCGAGGACATGCAGACGCTTACAACAGTCAGCTTAGTGATTTGTCGCTCAAAATGTCGGATCCAAAAAAGGCTGTGGCGTGCTGTGCAAAAATAAGAACTGTAAAAGAAAAGGGAAGTGACATTTGTGACAAGAAAAGCATGCCATAAGTACTTTTGCACTCATCACTACAGTGCCCAAAGCCCAGATTGTCAGTAGATTTGATATGAGCGCTAACTGTGAATTAGCTTGTTGCCAGTTGTGTAGCTGCTGAAACTGTTGGGGCAGCATTTGAAGACAAGGAGGGGGCAGGACAACACCGTGTGCAGTTGACTTATGATGCTGAACAGGTATGGGCAGACTGGACTAAAATAAGACAACACCTTCGTATACCATAGATGAAGAAAACGTTCTCCTCCAAAATATATTTCAAGCACAAGCTTGATAACAAGGAGTTTCTGCTTGAATAGTTACTGTGATATTCACCTCAGCAGGGTTGTGTGTTTGGCTTTGAAGGTGAATTATCTGGCAACACAAAAGAAAAGGTGTTGTTTTGTACAGAGGTCTCCTATACCAAAAGCTTAATAAAGACGTTATGCCAGAAGATGAAATCTGTAATATGCAGAGAAAATCCAGAGATCACATACATTGACCAAACCATTATTTACTAAGATGTGGATTCAGATCACAAAGAACTGGTCATTGATATCAGTCACTGGATGGATGTACAGTAGATGGTTGTTGCTGCTGAAAAATATTTAACAGAGTAGGAACATCGTTCTCAGAGTAATAGTCACAATTTTGGGGATATGTCTAATGGTAACTATCTGGGTATCATTACAATCAGCAGTTACCTAGACCCTTTTGTTGATCATCCATCGAGACAAATGTGATAACCTAGAAGAGAAAATGCATCCTACCTATTGTATCTCTGTGCGGATTTCATTCAGCTGATGGGACAGAAGGTGCTTGATGAAATCATCAGTTGATAAATAGCACAGTAATTCTTGGTGAATGTAGACATCACACCATATGACATCCATGTGGACCGGCTGATGTTCATTCTGCAGAATGTGTCAACAGAGGTCTGTCCTGAGGAGCATGTTTCTAAGATTTGTGCACATTGCAAGGAGCACTGGAAGAGTCCCTTTCTTGTTTATCTGAGAGAGACCTCAACAATAATTTGTGAAGGGGACAATGTTCTACATTGTCAGTTACATGCCAAGCACTTCAACTCTCAGCCGAAGCTTGTACAGTGAGTACTTGTGCACTGCAGTAGCTAATTTTATTTTATTTTTGTCAGTGTTAACGGCTGTGAAGAGACCGAAGAGGATTTTTATTTACTTTGGGGAAATCTTTGTTTGACTTTTCATCAAAGGCTTTGTTAAATTGGCAGATGATCAAGGTTAAGCTGTGGCCTAAGATGCACCAAATCGAAATTTTAAAAACACTTTCAACTGGCCAACGGCCAGAACTATAGCTCTGTGCCAGAGCTATGTTAGAATCCAGCAGGCATCGCTTATCATTGCTTATGATAACAGCATGAAAAACACCAGCATTTGAATACAGAAAAGAGGCTATTGTAGTTAACACAATGAATAAACCTCACAAAGGCTATGTGTGAAACATGTGGAATACTGTTTTTCTTTGTTTGCAATGAGTGACCACCGGATTGCAGGCAATGGAACTGAACCTCTGCTATGCTGGGGATCCAGGATTCAGTTTTTCTTTTATCACATGCTGGACGCTTTGTTTACTAAATATGTTAAAAGTATGTAAGGCAAACACTCAGCAGAGGAGGAAATGCTAGAGACATGGTGGGAAAATCATCCAGGCCTGAGTTCCATCTGTCAGCCCACAGACACATCTATGTATCCACCATGTATCGATGTTTGCCATTGTGAATGACTGACTTGTGTCAGAATTGGACCAATGATCGCAATTGTACAGTGGTGTATGTGTGTGGAAACTGTTGTTGATTTTTTTTTTTTTTAACATATTCCATTAAATCTACTCTCAGGACCTCTGCTCAGTGGTACTTAACCTTCTAGAAGCAATTTCACAGAAACATGGGAGAAGACTCCATGGAGGAGGTTGTCTAGCTCACAGAGTTTGTGTGGTACAAGAGCTGACCCTCATGATAAGAGAAACCGAGTGTTTCCTATTTGGTCCTTCTATGTAAATTAGTCAAATGGACAAGGAGTCTGCCATTTGCTTGCCCAAAATGCTAATTAGCCCATATTATTTAGATTATATGTTTGTCTACATGCTACGTTTGATGTTTACTGGTATCCTATCCTTTTCCATGCACTGTCAACTATTTATGAATAAAAAGAAAATTTTGGAGAAATACTTTACTTTTTCTGACCAACACTACTTCGGGATTTTCTTCATATTCCAGAAGGAGTCTTTTATTTTATTTTTTTTATTCTTATCTCATCTGTGTTCTGTTAAAATTATGGCCAAGATTGCTTTTGTTGCTGCTCTCAACAACCAAGGTCATCCAGTATGACTTGCAGATTGATGTTTTCTCCTTGCTGATTTTTTTTTTCTTTTCCCAAACAAACCTTGTCCATATCATCAAAGTCAATGGAAACATTAATCACACATCACAACTAACGAGTGCAACAGTCGGATTGCTGGGGTATTGGAGTTGCAGTGCTTGTGTCTTTGAGTTGTTTGTCCATCCAATGGCCTGCAGGTAGAAGATGTCTCTCACACCTTAGTTTTAGTTGTAGATACTTCTTCGGATTGACAGTGACCTGCTATGTTTCCTGTCTTCTTGAGAAGTAAAACTGTTGTTTTCAAGAAGACCTTAGTCATGTTGCAGCACGAATCCTGAAACAAATCATGGGAAAACCATGTCTTTTTTTATCGCAAATGAGGTAAGAATCATAAATAAAATCTTCAATGTTTGTCATTGATAAATGTGCATAATCAAGAGCAGCAGACCCTCACAGAAAGTGATAATGATTACAAAATAATGCCTGAATATGGCTGCAGGCCATAACATTTTTATTCATGCTCTCAAGGTGGCAACCAAGGACTGCTGCCAGATGGAAAAATTACTTTGGTTGGTTTGTTCAATGTGAGCTGTGTAGTATGGTCAGTATTTATTATTTATTTGGGTTGCCAGACAAAGGTCATGAACCACGGTGCCAGAGGTTCTTTCAAATATATATATACATTTTTTTCACTCCTGATATCTGTTATTGGCTGACAATTTTTTCAAGGGCACTTGCCGCACCGGACACCATTTCAGCAGTAATTTTTGCCGACTTTCTGTTCAACTAATCTGACATAAGTGTTGATTAACATGTGGGATAATCTATTTCTGTCAATTTCCCTGTTCACTACTGCCACTGAAATAAATTTACATACTTGTAAGTCAAAATGGATTTTAGAGATTAGAAACGCCTTGTAGTTTTTTTTTTTCTTTCATTGCAAAGTAAGGTACACGGTAGGTAATAACAATCCATTAGACCACAGACCAGGCATGAAATTAGAATTTGAAGTTTTTACAGTATGGTTAAATGTACTTATTTATAGATATAATGATAATCTTCCCCTCTTGCTGTAAAAACTTAATTTGAAAATGTCATTAAATACCATATCATTCATATGTATCAAAGTTGGTCTTTTATCAACAGGAAAAAAATAAAAAAAAGCTTGTGGTGATTAGCTTTTCCTTGTTTGTTGGGGGATTTCATTTCATTTGACAAGTTAACACATAAAACATAATTAAATTTGATTTGAAATTAAATGGCGTTGCATAACACCTCTGTACTTAAATGAATGAGTAAAATGCTTTGGAAGGGATGTATGAATATGAATGTTGAATACTGTTCTCAACGGATTTCATGTATATATTCATTTAATTGCTGTGAACATAGATAAGCTTTAGCTGTTGATATGCTGGTAAAACGTAGACTCATTTCACTTGCTGATTCCGCAGCCTGACAAACAATCTTTTATTGCTTTGAAGACAATGATTTCCAGCCTGCCAATGAATGGGAAGGGGAATCATGTAGATCACATAGTCTATAATGAATGAGGTAACTTAATACAGAGGTTCTCAATGAGTCAACAGGTGAAAATCTAAAGGAATAGAAATAAAAGCAGTTGGCCAGGTGGAAAGTGAATAACCTCTCAGGAGGTAGAAGTCCATACAATTTTGCACTATTGAAAGTTGTGCGTTCCAACTCAAATGCGGGGGTGACAGTAATTGCTCATGGTTATACAGGGATACAGGGGCTGGAATTCCATTAATGGGGTATCCTAAAGTTAGGCATCTGGAAGTCCATATTGTTCTTTTGATATTCATTAACCTTTCGGAAACCTGTTCTCTCTGACTAAAGCAGGTAAACAATTACATGTTTCAATTCAAATCATATAAATGATTGTGCACTCCTGCACATAATAGCTTGGTCAGTCAGATATAATATTGGATGGTGAGGAAACCAGTGAGCCTTGAGATTGATGGACCAGATATATATTAATGTGCAGCGACCATAAAGGAGGCTATTTTCATGCATGTTTTGGTAATAAAAACATCCTCACTTGTGACTGTGTTGCAAGCTTAATTATTTTAAATTTTAATTTATTCATTCACTCAAACAGTATCCCAACAGTTATCTGGGGCTGAGTCGCACTGGCCTCAGACTGAGTGGAGTAACCCAGGCGTCCCTGTCCCCGGTGACGCTCTTCAGCTCTACATGGAAGACCCCAAGGCGTTTCCATGCTGAACAGAATATGTAATCCCTCCAGTGTATCCAGGGTTGACCAACCTTCTTGTCAGGTGGATGTGACCAGAATACCTCAAACAAACCAACCAGGAGGTATCCTTAGTAGATACCTGAAGTACCTAAGTTCATTCCTTTGGATACAATTGAGCAGCGGCTCTACTGAAAGTCCCCCCTATTTCTAAAGCTTGGCCCAGTCAACATGCAGAGGAAACCTTTCATTCTCTTTTACATTATCTGAGATCCAGTTCTTTTGGTCCTGACCCAAAAGTTATTACTATCAGTGAATAGCTCTAACATAAATGGACTGGTAAATTGAGAGCATGAGCTTAGCAGAACTTTGGCCCTGCATAAATTCACCCCGTGGCAACCAATGCAAAGCGCTGAAAAAAAATGTTTGGGGGGGGAACGCGAACTCTAGCTACAGCTGTTTATTCGATTTGAAAATAAGTGCCCTGCGCAAAGAACATACCACCTGTCAGACTACCAGGTAGTCTGTATTAATATTAGGTGCATTTTTTAGTTTGAAGTGTCTCATAAAAATGAATCAAAGATTAACTTTAAAACATCAAGTTTCTCTGCCTTCCATCTGCTAACGACATTTCCCGTCTTTCTTTCATGCCATTCTTAGCAGTGGCCTGCATAATGGTCAGGAAACCGTTACATGGTTCTGCACTTGGAATACAGATTTGTTTCATTGTCTCACTTTACTGTCGGAAACAAAATAGGCCTCTGACATTCAAGGGGGATGCATGAGTGACATAGAAACCAGGATGCCGTGTTGTCTCTACTTCAGTGACTTCAGTTTTATTTCTTCACTTAATTGTCACTTTTAGCAAATGTATTCAAGATCACATCTTTTTGTTGGTTATAGACAAGTTTAAGGGCTTACTCATTCTTGCAATTCATTTGCTTTGTCCTGAATCAGTAGATAAAATGATGCAATTGTTGCAATTGTTCCTTTCTGTCTTCAATGTCAACATGGCAGGATCCGAGAGACGGTGAGAGTATTGCAGACTCTGACTCAAAATGCTTTTTTTTTTTTTCACTTTAATGGCATTTCCACCCTCAGATCCCCTGCAATATCTTTGCATTAAGTAGTTGTTTCAGTCTTTTCCTTCATAATATTAATAATTTTAGTTAATAATTTCATTATCACATCCTCAAATCATCCCAGATTAGATTAGATGAGGGCATTGATTGACATTGACAAAGATTGTGACTGATAAACTGTTATGCTGTTTTGACAAATACATATTACACTGGTAGATTTGTCCCAGGTATACAATGTACCATGTGTTCATTTGCATTGTAATGGATATTATATTTAATATTCCTACACACCGTCATGTCAAAATCATCCTGAAGGCACAGGCCAATTGACAATGTCCTGTCAAGGATTTGATCAACCGACTTTGCATTGTTAGCAAGTCATGCAATCACATCAAGTGAACCAGCCTTTGTATTTGTCATCTCAACTTTCGTGTTTTTTCCTTGTGTGAGAGAAGAGGATGCAGAGAAAAGGGTTGATTGAGGCAGAGGATTCGTTGTGGCGACCCACGAAGGGAACAGTCAAAAGGTAAAGAAGAAGAAGAACAGTGTCATTGCTGGACAGACATGTACCCAAACAAACTGATCTCTGGGGACAAACATTCCTGGGTTCTGAACAGCTCAATGTAATGGGATAGGGACGAGGGTGATGATGATGATTTTTTAAACATTTAATCAGAAGGATAGTTCTTGATATTATATATTTAGGCATAGTTCTTTCTCCTCTCCAAGTAGGAATTAAGAGATTACATCTCAAATAACAATGTATTTTTTTAACAATCTGAGATAAGGTTCTGCTACTATTGCATATATTACTAAATGAAATGCGCTGATAGAGCCTTACTGCTTCTATGGATATGATGTAGTTTAGAAGGTCATTAATCCTAATTGCTTTTCAGTTACCATGATCCTCTACTATGGAACCATCTTCCAATCTCAATCCAGGAGAGCAGACTCCTTGTATTTGTTCCAGACCCCAACCCTCACACACCCCTGTCACACTCTAGCTTTCCATCTCGCTCTCCTTCTCTCTCGCTGTCTGTTTCCACTCCAACTCGTCAAGACCGAAGGTCGCTCAAAGAGTTGGGATCTGTCCGGAGTTTCTGCCAGGTAAATGGCGATGTTTCCTTACCCCTGTTGTTAAGAGCTTTCTCAAGGGGGAATGTTGGGTTTCCTAAAATCCTTTCAAAGAATGTAGTCCAGACCTGCTCTTCACGTAATGTTTCATAAAACAACTGTGTTGTGATTTGGCGCCAAATAATTAAAATCTCACTTGACTTTGCTTGAGTTAAAAGAAATGGGGGGATTCTACAAAACATTTCTCCTTGTATCAAAATAGGGATGTTGTATTTTGAATTTGCAATATAAAAAAAACAAAAACAAATGATCTTTGCATGCAAGCACATCTGCACATAAAAACAAATGATAGGGCCATCCATAACGAAATTGTTAAGAAGGCGAGTGACAAATGAGCAAGAGCACATTGTTTTGGCACAAAAAATGAACAGAGGTGTGAAAATGTCACCACAAATAGCCCCTAGTCACCTTTTCCATCCACTCCGCCCACCCCCTCCAATTCCATTTTGTTTTTCCTTCCTCTTTTCTTATCTACCTACCTTCCCATTTTTTCTACTTTCCATCCATCCACCGATTTTCACTATACAGTGCTATTTCCCTTTTGGCCCCCTCTGCTCACCCCTCATCCTTCAACAATGCTTTCCTTCTTCATTGGATCAAAGACCTGTGGGTAGGTGGGGGTGAGAATGGAGGAATTGGCCTTTTTTTCTTAGTCTCACTTTTACTATATCTTCTTCTATTCTGTCTTTTTATTCGGCTGTCATCCATTCACCCATACAGGCATGAATGAACACATTTTCTATTTGAAATCCCCAGGAAGTCTTGCCTAAATCTCCACGCATTTTCAAGAGTAACTACCAGCCTGTTCCGCTTGTGCTTTTATGGACTGGAAAGACTATTGCATTTACTGAGAGACAGACCACGCATTGCATTACCACATTTCACTTTTATTCTTCCATCCCAGATTACAGATGTGTGTTAAATTGCAGGTCAGAGTTGAACAGGTTGAGCACTAAGACAGCGAGCTTGTCCAGTATGTTGTATATGCAATAGTTAAGCAACAGTTCAAAAGCGATTAATAGTTTGCCTCCCAGGCACCAAAATCTGTTACATATTTGGAAGATAATCAGAAGACACATGGATAACCTGATTTGAAAGAATGTTGGAAAAAAATGCCCGCAGTACTTTGCCTGCAACGAATCCAAAGGATCCCAGCATATTCATATTAGGTTAATTTCTAATCATATTACCTTAGATGCTATTAATCATATTACATTAGATCATATTAGATTAACAAGAAAGTCTTCAACACTTCATATCCAAGTTGAGCCAAACATGACACCTCCCTCACATTATTGGGGTAACCTGTGGGTAACACTCAGTAATCACTCAGTTACACATTTGAGTTTGGAGATCACTTTTTCGGTGTAACCATTGAGATAACACTTTACCTTTTCAGTCCAAACATGCCACTTTTTATTTTTATTTTCAAAAATGTACAGAGTAACAGAATTCTTTGGTTTGGTACACTGCCAGCAAAACAGAGGTGCCACGCTTTGTTTCCACTCTTGCATACTGGGTGCACTCGACAGGTGGTGATAGTTTCATATATATTTTCTCACCATTCCCTCTCTTGGCAGTTAAACAGGATGTGTGAACTTGTGCTATGTGGGCTGTTAGAAGGCTGAAAGTGCAAACAGCTGACTATAATTAGTGGGTTTCATCTGCCGGTTTGAAGGGCAGTGCAACTGCATTAAGACCAGTGTAACTTGACAGATGGCTCCAGTGTTAACTGGCTGTTGTTGCAGATGTTTCGCTGGAATCGCTGATTTTCTCAGTGATATTAAATGATTCATCACTCACTGATGCAACCTAGAGATGATCAAATGCAAATCTGCACAACACACTAAAATGTAATTTTTATTTATTCTTTTCCTTTCAGGGACTCAATTTTTCATTAGTTTGGTAGCAAAAGCCTGTAGTTGCATCTAGGAATATGAAAACCAAAAATGAAGAAGTTAAAGAAAAGGAACCAGGGACTCATGGCAATAAACGACCACCAGGTGCACTAGGCCAGCCTCCACAACAGCGAGCCATCTGTCAGCTGAGCACGTGTCTTCTCATAATTTACAAATGGCTCAGTATATTTCTATGTTTGAAAGAGATACGCATTTTAAAACTGGAGTAACATCCCTGTTGACTGGCTTGGGGTCACATTTTAATGTGGTTGCTGCTTTGACATCTTCCTTTCTGAGTAGAGTTTTGAGCTAACGTTGTTTGCCATTGCATTTCGTTCTCTACGATTAAAGCCACTGTTTTTATGCTGTGGCAGCAAACTCCTAGATTTGTCAGTGTGAGATAACAGAATAAGCTCCTGCAAGTTTCACAAACTCGGATTTTATGTGATTTTTTTTCTCCTAAAATGATGCCCCACGGAGTTTGTGAGCCAGTTGAAGTTTCCAACTGTTTTGTGACCTGTGGCTACTCAAACAGCTAAATGTGAAATTGAGTTTTTACAAGCTTTATCGACGTACTCACTTTTTTTATGTCATGAACCTCTGGTTAGATTTTCAGAATTAAACAGGAGAATGTTTTTGTCAGCTTTTAACATGGACTTTGAAAAATTGGGACATGCAAACACATGCAGTAAATTCAGACGCTAAAACGAGGTAAAAAACAAATTGGTATTTCCATTTATTCTGTTATTAAAGCCAGTTGTGTTCAAAGCTGTGCATCGCTTTTAACAAACTCCCCAGACCCTCCAGGAATTGTAAAATTAATTGAGGGATACCAGATAGGCAGGTTTTGCTCTTTTTCTCAGAAAGTACCGGAGATACTCATAAAAAGACTTTACAAACAGATGGAAGTCCCTATCTAGTGTCAATTTAGCGTAAACAAAACATTTGGTAGTGGAAACTGTAATGTATGCATTACCTGAAAAGAGAATATCAGATTCTGAGCATATACGTAAAAAATCAGGGCACATTAAAGAGGCATCAGGCAGCTAACCCACTTCACTTTTTCCTCCAAGACTTGTCCCCCACATGTTCCCCTAAAACGGTTCAATATATCTCCCACAGAAAGAATTTCATGAGGAGTACAACACCTTCTTTCCTTTACATTTTAAGTGCAGATTTTTCAAGGATTCAAGGAAGGATTCAAAGAACTTTTATTGTAATACCAGCACACCTTTCAGTATGTAGTACTAAATTATTACCCATCTCCGGTTTCCAGCCGTGAAAATCAAATAAATAGAGAGCAAAGAAACAAAAACAAGACCAAATGTAAACTTCGATCACAGAACTATTTAAGGCATTTTGGATTTATCATGACCTTGAGAGTCTAGAGAGCGGTAGTTAAATACCTATCAACCACAATACCCTCTAAACCACTAACTAAAAAAAAAAGAAAGAAATGAAAATCCAACAATTACACAGCAACTGCTTGAGCAACTCACATCATGTTCCTTTGAGACCTGACCATTGTAACGGGCCTCTCACCCAATCATGCCTTAATTAGTACAATTTTGCAAATCTTTTTTGTCCAAAATATGCAGTAGGATAATTGGAGACTCTAAAACTGCCCAGCTGTGTAAATAAGAGAGTGACTGTTTGAATGTCTCTATATGTGGCCCTATGATTGACTAGCAACCGGTCAAGGATGAACCACGCCTCCTGCCCAATGACCGCTGGGATAGGCTCCAGCACCCCCAGCAACCCTAAGCGCAGGATAAGCAGTATCGATAATGAATTAATTAATTTATTACTGTTTCTTTGCCAATTCAGAAAATATTCTCTGTCTTATGTGTCACGTGTATCCAACTTGTCATAATCAAGCTGTGAAACAACATTCATCTTAAAAAAAAAAAAATGAATGGATTTAAAAAAAGAAGATCTTGTCAAGCTATTCACAAACAGCATGACAAGGATTTGGTTCTATGAAGTTCGAACCCAAGAGCAGAAGCACAACAGGCACTCGAGTATCAAATACTTACCAACACTGAGAGACTCTTGAGATGTCCTGCACACGTGATGATTAGTCGTAGGTGTGATGAAGGAATCCTGTCTTTAAATGAAGTTGGATGAAATGTTGCGAGTAGCGTCTTTGTTTTGCAGCCTCAGGATACTTTTGCATATGTGATTTATCCAGCCATGAGTCCATCCAAGGCCAATAATTACTGTCAGCCTATTGACTCAATGCATTTACATGACATAAAAAATGCATTGAAAAATGGTAAAAAGTACACCAATGATCCATTTAATTTTTTGTTTAGACATCTATTTATCCCAATAACTTCATCTTAGTTGTGTTTTTTAGCTCTTCTATAGTTAATGTATACTGAGCTCTGGAATTAGCTTTGGGCAATTACAAGTTGCAGGATGACACTGGCTGAGCCAACAGATGGTACAGTGGTGTGGGAGATGAACTTCATACAGTTTGGCAACTCCCAATGCGTATTCCATGAGCGCAAGATATTTTCATATTCATTATGTTTTTATGCACAGAGTTGTGTTTCCGGGCTGATGTGTTGTGGAAATTATATTTTTAATTTGTTGCGCAGCTTTATATTTGATACTTGCCAGATTGCAAAAGGTGATGAAGAATCTATGAATGCAGAGAAAAAGAAAGCATTGCATCCGGACAAAACATCTGGAACAACAATAATAATAATACAGCAGCCAGTTATGTTACACCGAGTATGTCTATTGTGGTGCATTTTGCATGTTTGTAATTTTTTTTGTTGTATGGATCATTTGTGTTTTGCTTACTGACCAGCTATAAAATTAAATTAGCTTTCAGAGCTTGCATTTATATTCAGAAAGATAGTTTTCCCCAAACAGCCATCATTGGTAATCCATCATTTTTTTTCTCTAATGTTGCTGCTGCAACACCCGAATTTCCCCTATGGGGTCAATAAAGTATTATCTTATCTTATCTTATCTTAAGTCCAAAAAAATGGGGGTGGGGGGTTCAATGAGGAAAAGAAATATAGACCATCTTCCCTTTGCAATTTATTTTGCAAGTTCTAAGCCTTAAAAATACATTTTCCACAGTGTTGGGGGGCCTAGGAGGTCGTCTGAGGAATCGCCATACCTCCGCACATAATGATGGGAGGGCGCAGCCCTTTGTCCTGATCCGATCACAGGACTGTTCATTAAAGACATATGAATAATAACTTGGATACAGACTGGCCCCTCGCATTAGGAGAGGAGACCACTGTCTCTCCAGATTTACACTTGGAACTCCGAGGTGCACCTCTTTTGAAAAAAAACAGATTGATATGATGTATTAAGTAAAAGGTGGAAAGCGCAAAGTAACCACTAAACGATGAACTCCAGCTTTTATCCACTGGTGCAGAGAAAGGTGCAGTCAAAAGAGACAGATGGCTGGTAAAATGCAAAGAGTGGGGAACGAGTGTCTTGATGTGAAATTAGGGGTTGAATGAATCGGATGGGCTGGGGGAGAAAAAAAAAGCCAAATGAAAAAGGTATGATAATAACTTCCTGGCTGATAACTGTAACCTTTTTTAAAACATGATAATGAATGTTTGTGTGTATCTTGCCCATTAAATTTGTTTACATTTAGCATTTTTCGCACTTGAAAAGATGAGATATATCACACATGGAAAATTTAACTTATAATATTATCAACTTACAAAAAAGACTTTAGCAGCTCCACCTCATGAGGGGAAGCAAAACTGAGATAAATGATTAATAAAGACGAAAAAATCAATGTATTTCTCTGCATGTACAGTTGACCTATGTATTCACTACAGACAATACATTGGTGACAGCACAAAATGCACTGCTTTACAGGGTTATTTTCTTAAAGAGTTTCAAATTGACTGATAAGTCATTGATGAACAAGATGGGGGCATATCGACTTCTTGGTGTCAGGTATTGATAAGTGGATCAATCACGTTAATACCACCCTGATAAGCTTGTTCAGTGGTACATAAGGTTTCGAGTCCACAGAAGCATAAGACTGTATAAATCCTGTTATTTAGTGGGAGAGGATGGCAAAACTAAAAAAACTGACAGACATGGTGGTAAATGTTCTTGCCTGAAATGGGACGTTTGTTTGATATATTAAGTGGCTGTGCTTTCTGTTTGCACCAGATCTGACTTGCAAATAGCCACTAAACCGTCTAATTGTTCCGTTTTTCCATCTAATCCAATCATTTAATTACTCTGAAACAGAGTTCTGCGCGTGTGATGTGAATGATGGGATAAAAATCTTGCTATTTGATTTAATTTTTTCTTCATAAATTGTAAAAGAAATAGAATATTAAGATCATCTTAAGTCGGACCAAATTTTCTGAATTTATTTCAAGACAGGCAGTCCATTTCAGAAAAGACATCTCTCATTAATATTACGGTCTTCTGAATGCTGTGTCGGTTCAGAGTTCCGTTGTTTACTTGAGTTATGAAATTAATATTGAGTTTGCTTTAAACCATTTGATGCCAAACATGCCTTATTAGGCTGTTAGATTTGGGTTTAAATTCAATGTCCTCCAAATCTCTGCGTTGAGATCACCGATAGATGTAATGTGACATTGTAGTTCTCAATCCAATTTATACTGATTAATCCGCGTTATATAAAGTAATTATGCTCTAGGCTCTATTCCTGGCTGACTGCCTCCAGTCTAATCTGCTGATTATACATAAAATTATTTTTAAACTTTATGCTTATCCACCATTCTATCAAAAGAAATGTCTTTGCAGTTCTTCCACCTCAACTTACCTTTGTTCCTTTTATTCTCCTTGGAAACTGGAATTCCCTATTTGGGGGGGAAGAGATGTGATCGTAGTCAGTCAGTGGTCACTGAGCTGTTTTCTGCATTCAGATGATCTCCGTCCTACAGACAGAGGACTGAACCATTGAGAAGGTGTTGCTAGAATAGATCAGGATCCCAGAGAATAACCTTTATTTTATTCTTTTTTATGCACAGTTGTGTCTGTTTACTCATCTACAAATTTAATTTTATTTATGATACTTGCTTCTTGGAAGATAATTTGTAAAATTTAATTAACCCTCTTGGGCGGTGCAGCAGTTAGTGCTTCAGCCACACAGCCAGAAGGTTCCTGGTTTGGTTCCAAAGGAGGTGGGCTTTATGTGTTGAGCTTGCGTGCTCTCCCCGTGTCAGCCGGGGTTCCCTCCGGTTTAGTATACATAAACCTTAGAGCTCGTGACTTTGTTACATTTTGGAAATTTTGAAAAAGAAATAGTATACTGTATTGAATTACTAAAGTCACCAGATATTGTACTGATATTCAATTAGACATCACAATTTTTTGCTAAATATCAGTGTCTGATAATGTGCCTCCTGAAACGTGTTTACCCCCCCTGATAACCCACTATCAAATCCTTCTTATTTTTTTATTTTTAGTTAATATAACCTAGTAGAGGGTTGGAGACTTCCAGACTTATAACTTAAACTAAATTATGGTTTCTCCCTTTTGGGTCCTTCTGTTTTAGCATGTATGAGCACATTATATGCATATAATGTGCTCATACATGCTGATGTGTATATACATATATACATATGTGTGTGTGTGTGTGTGTGTGTGTGTGTGTGTGTGTGTGTGTGTGTGTGTGTGTGTGTGTGTGTGTGTGTGGTTGGTTGTGTGTGTGTGTCGCGGACCCAGACGGAGGTTTGTGAGTGCGACTCACATTCCCCTGAGAGCGGCAGCTGTGAGCACAGCAGGGAAGTGGACGGAGGGAGCGCTGTTGTCTCCAAGGTAGTTTCAGCTAAACATCGTAGATATGAAGATAAGACGAGAGAAAAACAGAGAGTAGAAGTTTAGGATGGAGCTCACCGTCCTTTCATTACTTCAGTCTCTTTAAACCAGTTGGAAAGTTACGAGTTAAACGTTTCCTGCAGGCAGACGGCCGGCGGCCTGCTGCCAGGTGCCTGGCTGGCCATGTGTTTCGAGGGCGGGGGGGGGCTTTGTTTCTGGTTTCATTTGTGACACACACACCCTCTCACACACACACACACACACACACAGTCACCTCAGGTTTATTAGGTGTTGGTTAACCAGCTGGACTCTGGAGCAGCAAGACGTTCAGTAATGACCCTCTGACACTCGCTATTATCATCATTATTAATTATTACTATTATCATTATCATGATTATAATTACTGTTATTCGTATTATTATCATTCATATTATTATGGATTGGATCGACTCTGTGCTAAGCGGTGTTTTCCGGAGGCGGCTGAACGTCCACGCGTTTTTTTGGCTCAGTTGAATTGTCGAAAATAAAGCCACGTGTTTCCATGGCGACCAAACAAATGAGGCCAGACACACACACACACACACACACACACACACACACACACACACACACAATCACATACACAGGTGAAAGTGGCGTTCTGGTACTAACGGTGTTAAACACACCAGGACGGACACAGGTAGCTATTGTCATATAATTATAATTATAATCAGCTTATATCATGACAGTAATTATTTCAGGATTAAGTTTGTTAAAAGGCTGTTGGAAAGACAAATATCTTGTCATTGTTTTAGTAAAACGCTGTCACGATGGACAGAAAGAGCAGAAATAAACCCCACTGGTAAAGAACACAACCGTCTGTCAAAGACGGGAGGAAAGGAAATGAGTGGAGACGAAGAAAATCAATAATTGATTATTAAAAGCAATCTAAAGGTGCATTGATTGTTGATTTATCTGAAAAAAAATGATATGTATTATGTAATATATAATAATATAATGTGTAATCCAAGGCTCTGTTTGTCTGTGAGCACGGCGCCCCCTAGTGCCCAAGCCCGGTACAGCCTGGTGTGGACGCTGGTTGCCACGGCAACCACAAATCCTGCCTCCTCTGTTTCAGGTCTGCGGAGAGAAGCAACGCTTCGAGAACCTCATGGAGTTCTTCTGCCGTGAAGACGGACACATCGACTTCATGGTGAGGAGGAGAAGAAAATGAGGAGGAGGAAGAGGGAGAGGAGGAGAAAAAGGAGGAGTAGAGGAGGAAAAAGATGAGGAAAAGGAGGAGGAGGAGAAAGAGTAGGAGGAGGAAAGGGAGGAGGAGAAAAATGAGAAGGAAGGAGAGGAGGAAGAGGAAGAAAAAGAGGAGTAGATGAAGAGAAGAAAAATGAGGTGGAGGAGAAAGAAGAGAAAGGACAGTATGAGGAGAAAGAGGAGGAGGAAGAGGAGGAGAAGAAGAAAAATGAGGATGAGGAGAAAGAGGAAGAAAAAGAGGAGGAGAGGTAGGAGGCAGAAGAGGAGTGTTGATGTTGGAAGAACATGGAGTCAATTAAAGTGACAGGAGGGGCAGTTATTGTCCAAACCATCCCATAATACCTGTAAATATCTCCCTCCCCGTGGCAACCGGAGCCGGTCTTCTCCAGAGGTTCCTGCTCTGGTCCGGAGGCGTCCTCATGTGCTGAGAGATGGAAGATCTTCACAACGTGTCGCCTGATGTCTGACCTGCGGCGCCGCGTCTCTCCTCCAGGTGGCCTGCATGCAGTTCATCAACATCGTGGTCCACTCGGTGGAGAACATGAACTTCCGCGTCCACCTGCAGTACGAATTCACGCGCCACGGCCTGGACCGCTTCCTGGAGGTGAGGGGCGCCTTTGACCTTTGACCCCCCCCCCCCCCCCCCCCCCCCCCCCCCCCCCCCCCCCCCCCCCCCCCCCCCCCCCCCCCGGCCCCCGCCGGCAGGGGGGGGGGGGGGGCGCCGCAGCGCCGCCCG
>CAAKHD010013919.1:0-12682 GCA_901007705.1 Fistularia tabacaria
CCCACACACGCACACACGAACACGCGCAGGCGCGCACGGACGCTCTCCCACACACACACACACACACACACACACACACACACACACACACACACACACACACACACAAAGAATGATGAGTTTGACTGGCACATTGAGTTTGACTGGCAGTCCATGAACTGCCAGCACATTCATGTTCAGGAACTGCATCGTTGACAAAAGCAATACCTTATCTGAATACTTTTAATAATAATAAACATAAATTATCCACCACAACACACACTGGACTGAAATACAGCCCAAGACATGGCCTGAGCCTACCACTCATACAACTTTTGTGAAGCTGTGGTTCTATGTGCCAAAAACTTTCCATTGACCTCGAGAAACAAAATGCAGACATTTTGACCTTGAAGAATTCAGGTCTCATGTATGACTAAAATTCCACACAGAGCTCATTGTTGTTAAGAGTACATTTATTGATACGTGTATGTTTAAGATTTATATTTGATCCTCCAATTTGGACTTCTTTCTCAAATCTTTAGCTAGTTTGTACATGATTCACATTCCACATGAAGTTGTTACAATATTTTCATAATAGCTCCACAGAACACAATGAGTCTTGGGAGAAATTACTTGAATGTATTGTTCAGATAGAAGTTTTGTTTTGTTTTGTTTTTGTTTTGCACAAAGATGATGAGGCAAAATAGGAGGCCTGGAGGGATCAGACCTAGAATAAAGCTGATCGCACCCACTCAAGAATGAATCACCTGAAATCTTCATGTACATTCAGTGGTTGTACAAGTTCAGTTTGAAAATGGCGGCGATCCCTCCCATAAACACTGCGACCTTTGAGATTCACCTATTTCTGATCTATATATTAGCAAATGTCTGTGCATGAAATATATGTTCTGTTTTTCTCTCTTAAGAAAACTATTTGTTGCGCAAGTAAATGTGTTCTGAAAATAAATGAGAGGGGGACAGAGAGCACAGTAAAAACAATGAAGCATAAATATCAGGGATATACTAACGAGGGTTGCAAATAAAGTGTGACATTGTTCCTGTGTTTGTCAAGGTGCTGTGCGCAATATTCAAAAACTTCAGTTTAACAATAGAGAATTTACAGCAGTTATTGAAAGTAAATGACACATGTGACATAAACTGTGTCACTGCTGTTGTTGTTTCCCTGAAGCCAGGCATGATTCTTGAATCTCTCTCCCGAGCAGGACCGTCATTGTCCCCCCACCAAGCTAGCAATTAAGGGGGACAAACAGCTCAGCGGAGCAGAGCTCACAACTGCTGAATAAAGCATGAACATAGCCAAGGGCCCAAGGTAAGTAACAGAGGATTGAACATCAGAGCGCACAGGAATCCTTTAATTTCACCTAGCAAGACACTGAACGAGTAGTCCAAATATCCCCAGGAATTATATGATATTTTTAATGATTAGGCCTGACATTGCAAGCACGCAAGCACACACACACACACACACACACACACACACACACACACACACACACACACACACACACACACACACACACACACACACACACACACGAGAGAGGATGATCCAAAGGTTAATTGTTTTGAAAATGGGAACCAAATGCCAACATGCATCCTCACAAACCACAAGGACCCAAATGACGAAACAGGAGATGAAGCAGAGCATGACTGTGCAGATCGGAAGAGAAGAAAAGGTGTATCATTTACAGTCTTGTTTCCCTGCGTCGATTGTCTGGAAGTGTGGTCCATGGTAAGCGAACATTGGTATTTACTGAAAGCCTCTGACACAAGTTCGCAATGTTTCCGGTTGCGTGATTGCCTCTTCGCTGAGTACGATACACAGTGCTGTTCCCGAACAGACTCATCAATAATTAAACAAACAGCAAGGAGGAAATACAAATGTAACAAACAATCAGAGCAGCTGTAAGATGACTGCTTTTGGGCTTCTTGGAGGCTATTTGGGAAGGTTGAGGACAGTCTTTCCATACAGCCATGACTTGAATGCATATACCTTTAAACCTCAACAATATGTAAAAGTAGCCCTTCACTAACTGAACAGATCTGAAGCCCTACAAAGCACAATCAACTATCCTTTGATGCTCCATGCAATGTTTTCAATTAAAAAAATATCCAGTTTACTAAATAGGTTAGAGAAGACATCCTATCCAAACCCCTGCCTCTAACTCTTACGGAGTACTCAACGCTGCTTCATATTCAGGCGTTGCTTCCGCACAGGGTCACCTGAGAAGAAGCCCTGGTACAACAGCAGGACGGAGATAAAAAAAAAAAAAAAAAAACACGATGGGGGACAATGATACAGTTACAGCCAATCACCGACATCTCGACACGAGAACAACTTCTATCTGAAACTTTTTCAAAATTAAATCTACTGCTTCATATTTCAGGCGTTGCTTCCTCACAAGGTCACCTGAGAAGAAGTCCTGGTACAACAGCAGGCCGGAGATAAAAAAAAAACACGATGGGGGACGATGATACAGTTACAGCCAATCACCGACATTTCACGAAAACAACTTCTATCTGAAACTTCTTCAAAATTAAATCTTCCATGTCAATGAGGGATGCAATGGCATCACTCGGAGCCAGCTGATGGATTCTTCAGGAAACTATGGTATCAGTGCCATGTTTCTAAGTGGGGAAGCAGCACAGTCCACAATCTGGTGACATTCAGTTAGAGGCTTGAAACATCTTGGCAAACCCGATGCTGTGAGGAAGAAAAGAACATTTGAAGCAGATGCCACCCTATGGCCTCCTCCATCTGCATTCCTCACATGAGGGGGAACATTCCTGCAGTGTTGCATCATTGGGAGAAAGTCTAAAGGCGGGCAGTGGTCAAAGCATACTTCACTTTGAGATAGGGGCCATGATGGAGCCGCTTGATCTATCTTCCAGTGAAATGAACACTGCTGCCCAAAGCTAGACACTAAGTGTAAATCTATAAACGTAAATATGACCTGATCAGGGTAGCAGCTTTGGTCAGCTCAGATTTAAGGGTCATATCTGCCCAACAGCCGGATTCCCATTCAGCACCAGAGACACTCCTGGTTTATACCATCCCTGTCAGGTAGCTCTCTGACAGACAAAGCCATTCAAGTCCTTGTGCAATCCTGTGTCTGAATTTCCAACTGAGAACCTCCCATGATAAACCTGACCTTGCTCAGCGACCCAGAGATCACAGCAGGAAAACAACGGTTGAAACAAATGTCTGTTCAAATTTCTTTCAGTCTTTCTGGCATCGCGTAGGCAAGTTTGACACCATCCATGATGGATAAAAGCTTCAGGGCTCCAGGTACCATCCAGGGGTGTGTTTTGGACCAGGGGCCCATCTCCTGGCATCTCTCTGCATCCTTTCAAGCATAAGTCTTTCAAATGAAGTGTGACTAGTCCTGAATCGAAGTTCATCTACGCTCTGCTAACTTGAGTTATAACCTGTTGTGTTTCCCACCTGGTGAGGGCAACGTATCTTCTCAAAGTTCCCAGAGCCCCAAAAAAAACTATTAACATGAAGTGATCTGAATGAGTCACCTGATTGGGACGCATGTGTTTTATACAAATATACACCCAGACAATTGAGACTGAGAACAATCCAATCTATCAATGTGCCTTTTTGTCCCAATGTGTGGATCTGGCTGCGCTTTGAAAGAACTACATCCACTGCCTCCTGTCTCATGGACTGTCGAATATGGAAATAGAATCTCAAGTCTTAAAATAGCTTGTGTTTACACAAGGAGAAAAATAATAACCTCATGAGCAACATGACATAACATTAAAAAAATGTCAGTGCATGAAATATGGAACTGGTCTGTATACAAAGTGGAATGGTGCAAAGCTCTCTCGCAGTGGTCCGACATGAGGGGACAGGCTTAATGGGCCTTTGGCTCCAAATGCAGACAACCTAAGAAAAAGCTCTGTGTTAAAAATAGCGGCACCCCTGGTAGCCCATTTGTTCCTTTGGGCATAATCCCCGTATTGATATATGGTGTTGAAAACCGCTCAAGTTTCCCTTTAAAGAGTGAATGTGACCCTCGGGGGATTGTGACCCCGGAGTATACCGTGGTGTCCTCACCGCCGACGACAGCTCCACCTCGCCTGAGCGAGGACATGATTCAGCAGACTCAGCTTCTGTCCCCTGTGGCGAGCCGCTCTCCTCTTAAACTCACACCTTCAGGCTTAGCTCAGTGTCCTCTCAGTGAGTAGACGTCATCCATATCCATCAAAAACCCATTGCTCCAGACGATATTTCCCAATTAATTCACCCTCAGCCATCATTAAGAGTTTAAGACCTCAAACAACTGGCTGAAGTTTCTGCTCATTTAGTGAAACGTCGGATCAATAAAATTCTGTGCCAGCAGTTTGCCTCTTATGAAAGATGATGCATTCAACAGTCGGCCACCATGCGATCAAAACCTCAACTTTCTCCTTGACCTGGGATCTCTGGCCTTAATCCTCACTCACACTCCGGAACATCAGGCTGTCAGGCTAATACTTCATGAGCATCCATAGCACTGGTGTGTGAACACTGAGCCCACTTAAGGGACTGCTGCGAGATTCTGCCTCTGCTCTCCGCACTCTATTCCAGGCTCCACTTGCGTCTTCCTGGCTGCCCTTAAAATAATACTCGCTTCCAGAAGTGAATACTGGAGGGTAAACCAGTGCACTACACTTCATCCAGTAAAATGGTAAACTGCAAAAAAGGAGACCGGATACAGCTCAGAACAGAAGGATTTAGCAATAAGGGGGGGGGGGTAAGCCATTTGTTTTCAGTGACATAGACACTGCCTCAACCTATGTTTGAATTAATCTGCATTCATTAATTAATTCCTCTTTCTAGGAATGCAATTGTCTGGTCAGGTAGGTCCAGAATATGCCAACATATACTGTATGGCAACTTCTTCTATTTCTTCCTTTCGGCTTTTCCCTTCAGGGGTCGCCACAGCAAATCAACCTTCTCCATCTAACCCTATTCTCTGTATCTTCATCTCTCACGGCAACTACCTTCATATCCTCTCTCACTACATCCATAAATCTTCTCTTTGGTCTTCCTCCAGACCTCCTGCCTGGCATCTTCCATTCCAGCATCCATCTACCAATATAGTCCCTATCCCTCCTCTGTACATGACCGAACCATCTCAGTCTGGCTTCCCTGACCTTCTCTCCAAAATATCTAACATGAGCTGTCCCCCTGATGGACTCATTCCTGATCCTATCCATCCTCATCACCCCCAAAAAGAACCTCGAGTGTCTATACTGTGGCAAAAAGCGATCCATCATTTTCCAATGTAAATTTGGAGAACAAGAACTGAGAACAAGGGCATTCTTATGTTAAAAACAGGAATTATCTGTTTATACAATCTAGAAATGACATTGCTGTCCCATAATTAAATTGCGTTCAAGATGCAAAAACATGGCTGCCTGTCTTTCTCCTACTGAAGTGTATGAAATAAATGGCGAGGTTTGCAGGAATTCCCTTTTTCCCATCAGGACACACAATAGCAAAGTAAAGTATGGTAATGTGTGGGAAAACATTTTAAACACTATACGTACCATACTGTTGCTGGGAGATATCTAGAATTTCCCCAGCGGGGATCAGTTAGTATTATCTTATCTTAAATGCATCCGAACCTTCTTTGCAAACAAGGAGTAAGAACAAACTGCTCATCTCTGAGGGTACATTGATTGATAAGATTTAAAAAAATAAATCATAAACATTGGGGGCATCAGCAGCCAGTTCCAAATCATTAAAGGATCCACTTCTGCAAAGAATTGGGGTTGGGTCAAAAAGAAACAACAACAACATGAAGTTCCATTCCAAATAAACAATATAAATGGCTCTGGTGTGTGCGAATCACCACTGACTGGTACGACGCACCAGCTAGCGTGCGGCATTTGTCTTACATTTTTCATGAGGGATCCACCTACTCTGTAAGACATGGCATGTCAGCCTGAGAGGGGTTTGGTTGGCTGGGTTGACTGTGGTGCCAATCGGGAGCCAACCATTGGAGGAAAAACAACCCAACTTCCATAACAACTGCTCCAAATCTGTCAACATTATGCCAAAAATGAGATGTTTTAAAATCATTTAAGGACCTTAAGAAATTAATCTAAGACCTTAGGAAATGCATATGTACAGTTTGCTGCCAACTGTACGAATGCACCTTTACCCTCTAGAGGGCTGTCAGGACTATCGGGACCTTTTAAAATCATAAAGTGTGGCGGAAATGTCTCTGACTTTTGAAACTTGGGTTGATATTTTACTACATAAACCACATGAATATGGTTAGCTTCTTTTTTAAGCTGAACAGGAATTTCTATGGCGGAATTAGTATCAGAGCATGCATCACAGCTCTTGGAACCCACAACAGTTGTCTGGCCTCTCATTCAATGCTGAATCTCAAGGTGGACTACAGACTGCAGTATCAGCCAATCGGATTCTAATGTGTTACAACGCGCACAGCAGAGGAGTGTCAGCGCCCTGGTCTGCAGCCTAGTGATTTAGGGTCTAGCCTTTGTCTATAAGGCCATTTGAAAAAGTGACAATTCCCTTTTCTTGGTAAATTAATTTTGACAAGAAGAAAAACTTGAATCCTCAAATGCATGCTGTGTGTTATTCATGGATATTGTCATAAAGAATATAAGTGAATCACTTGGTTCTGTCCTCTTTTATTTGACTAAAAAAGAATTCTCTTTTATAAAATCAGTAACTTTCAGTTGGTGTCCCTTCAACAGGTACATAGCAAGTAGAATAACCAGCATGTAACAATATTCCCAATCACAAACTGAGTATCATACCTTATCTGTCGAGGCACCAGGAGGTTACAGGTTTGACCGGAGGCTTGACGATTCAAGACCTGCTCGGTCTACGACATATATATTCATACACAGAGTGTGGACTGGTTGCTGGAGAAATGTCAGTTCACCTCCTGACCACTGCCACTGTGTCATTGAGCAAAGCACACATACCCTACACTCCTTCCTGGCTCATATAAGGGGCAGTCCTCTCATGCCATCGACTCCGCCTTGATGCATGCTTGCAGGGGGTGTGTGCTTATGTATGTATTGCTGACCTGGGTAGGATATTGACAACAGCTTTGACCATCATTTCCCTGCAAAGGAACAATAAAGGGAAAGGGGACAGAGCAGACTGTGGAAACAGTCAGGGAATCTCACTCCTCTCCACAGCAGGCAAAGTGCTTGCAAAGATTATGCTCCCCCGGATGGTGGAGTACATTTCAGAATGTACTCTCCCTGAAACACAGAGTGGCTTCTGGAAGTCCAGACCCACAACTGATATGATCTTTGCTTTACGACAGCTGCTTGAAAAAAGCAGAGAGCAGCGCAGAGACCTCTATATTGCCTTTATTGACCTCAGCAAACCCTTTGACATCATCAGCCGTGACAAGCTCTGGAAACATCTCTGCAAACTGTGTGCCACCCAAGTTCCTCTCCATCCTGCAACAACTGCACAATGGAATGCAAGCCAGAGTTGTCATGGGAGGATTCCGTTCAGAGCCCTTCAAGGTCAATGTTGGGATGAAACGAGGCTTTGTCCCGGCACCAGTACTCTTCAACCTCCTCCTCTCAGCAATTAAACCAACTATTCCACCAGGCCCTGCAGCACAAAGATAGTCTAGACCTGGAATACCGCCTCGACGGAAGCCTCTTTGACATCCAACTGCTCCAGGCTCACACAAAGACATCAACCTGCCAGATCCATGAGCTCCAGTACGCAGATGACTGTGCTGTCCTGGCACACAGCCCAGACTCTAAGCAGCATGCTCTGGACACCATCTCAGCACGATACCAATCTGTCGGTCTCCAAGTCAACACCAAAAACCGGAGGTCATGGCTCAACTCTGCACCAAATCCTCTTCACCTGCTAGCTTCCATGTCAATGAGAGTCCACTCAATCTTGTCCACAAGTTCACCAACAAGGACTCCACACTGTCCGCAGACTGTGCTCTTGACAGTGAAATACACTACAGGATCAACAAAGCCTCATCAGCTTTTGGGCGCCTCCGGAGAAGGGGTTTTGACAACAACCACCTGAAAATCAGCACCAAAATGGCAGCTTACAACGCAGTCTGTGTCTCCACCTTACCCTATGGGACTGAAATGTGGACTCCATACAGATGCCACATAAACAGCTTGGAAATGTTCCACATATGATGTCTCTGAAAAATTCTCAACCTGTCCTGGGAAAACTGGATCCCCCACACTGACATTCTGACTGCAACTAGCGGCATTAGCATGGAAGCAGCTCTGGCCAACAGGCATTTACACTGGGTTGGCCACACTATTCGCATGCCTGGCTATCCCATCACAGGGCCAAGTCCTCTATGGACAACTACACAACTGTAAGTGGGCTGCTGGTGGCCAGAAAAGACGATACAAGGACTTTAAAAAAGAACCCCTGAGGCACTGTAACATCAACCCTGGCGACCTTGAAGCACAAGCATCTCACAGACCAACCTGGCAAGCTACCTGCAACAAACTAACTGAACATATCAACCATATCTTCATTCAAAGGAGGACCACGAGACGTACACAACGACACCGGCAGTCACCCCCCAGGAGCAAGCGTCATCATTGGACACAATGGACAGCTGACAGTATTGCAGACCTGCATGACACTGACAACCGCGTTGACCATCATTTCCCTGCACAGGAACAATAACATTTGCAACTTAACTAAATTAACTTACCGACCATTAATAAATCGCACAAAAACCACAGCATTGTGTCTATATGGGTATAAACTTTAGCAGAAGTAAATCAAAGATACCGTCACACTTTAAAAACAATCAATACCTCAGCCGCTGTATGAGAGACAGTGAAGCCCAGCATCCTCTCCTGTTATCTCCTGCCAGTTGTTGTAACAAAGGCTAAAATCTAATCCCCAAATTCAGTCCACTCATCTCCTCTCCCTCTCATCTCGCCCCCATTGCAATGAATTCCAGAGAAGAGGAAGCCCCGGTTCATTGGCAGCCCTCCCCGCAGCAGTCACGCTCACCAGGCTGATAAAAGCAATGAGTGATGACAAAAAAGCTCCAAGGTTAGCAAGTATTGCAGAGACAAAAGGGTTTGTAAAATGTTTTAAGTGTTTGTGCTAACTTTTAATCTCACATCCCTCATCATCCTATCCCCCAAACCTTGATCAGCGGGCTTTCATTCCCCGAGTGCTGCAATTAATACAAATAAGCTTTTAATCGCCCGACGTGTCTCGCTACAAGGGTCAGCAGTCTACATTCACGCTGCTGACACTATATCAATTACTGCATCACTTGCAGCAAGGCAAAATGTGATAGATACAAAGAAGTCCAACAATTGGGCTAAATATAAAGTCATGCGAGTTTGGTATTTGCAGAGCAGCACTCCCTTTATCAAATGTGCACAGCCCCCCACCATGACAACCCCCTGGCTGTTTTTAGTAATTGCAATTTGGAGCATTACTTACAAACTGAGTCAAATGACAATTGTAGGACAAAAATGTCACTTAAAATAGTATTTAAAACCAGAGATTGTGTGTGAAAGATCATCCCTGATTCAAAATGTTGCTGCAGCTAAGCGTTGCTCAATGGCTTCCGTGCTCCGTCCAGAGGCGCACACACCTGATCCTAGATTCTCGGATCCATCACAGGCTTCAGCAGAACAGCAGCAAATCTATGGCTGTGTAAGCAGGGGTTGACAAGGAGTCAGCATGTAGTTCTTTGCTGATTCCCCTCATCTAGATTAACAAAAACATTCAAACAAGGAATTCTATCAAACCTAAGGAATTAACAAACGTAATTTCCTAATGTTAAAACCAATCTGTTATGGTAACTGACAGGACACCTCTGACATGCAGACAAGCCATCGGATCACCAATCTGATGTCCTTTTCCTACAGACAGGAAGAGGAATGAAGGAAAAGTAAATAGATCCTGCAGTGTGCGAAGCCACAAGCTCATCAAACTGACGGACGAGATGGCTTGGAACGGAAGGTCAGCTCTTTAAACCCCTTGAGAATAACAGCCGCAGGAGGAGCCTGGGCTACACAGCGTCTCTTTCTCTTCAACCATCTAACTCATGCTCTCGGAACGTTTGCAACTGATCAATGAGAGAAGTGAAGACTGTGAGCCTTGTGAAACTTGAAAAAACCCCAGCCGGGTCCTCTGTTTTTTGGGATTGTTGAGATGTCGAACATGGCAGATCACGTCCCCCTCAATGAGTCGCTTGGCTTTAGCGTCCCCATCCCCTCCAGCCTGACAGGGAAGGCAGTCTTTACTTCTGTATCTTTTACAGGGCTAGACACGTTGACGGGACAGTGAGTCTGATAGACGGGTACATTCTGGCCCTCTCAGAGCCATACACAGACCCCTTAATATACTTAGATACTAGGGATTGTGTAGCACAGGGCAAAAGAAAGTCCTCCTCAAAGGGATTAATCCAGAGGCCTGGAAATACCACTCGCTCTGCTGTAATCAAGAAAACATGTTGATTCAATACTTTTGGATTTTGTGCAGAACATAGTTCAATAGCAGACAGTTTCCTGTCAATGCCAAAGTGACAAAGTTACAAGTTCAACAACTAACTACAGAGAAAATGTTCAAAATTCAAGAAATGTGTAGCTTAGCCACTGTACCGATGTCAGATGACAAAGGGACCTGAAACTTTAACTTAATACTCTTTTTTTTTTTTTTCAACTGGCATTGTCACTGCAGACTTTTCCTTAGCATGAAGGGGTTGTGGGGCTAAGGGGGTCTGTCAAATCACACAATGAGGCACACGCAATGCAGCTGAGACACAACAGACGCAGAGACTGAGGCTCTCTGACATCACAATGAGGTAGGTGTCTGTAGTGTCACTGCTCATTAGGTGTGACAACCCATCTGGCCTACAAGACGAAGACAGCACAGTCATCCACTCACACAGGAAAAAAAAAAAAAAAAGCGGGAACAACAACTCTGACAGCAATAAACAATGATGAGAACACAACCAGAAAGAGGTGGGAGTACAACCCTCTTGAAGCAGACAGTCCAAAAAGCTCAAAGATGAGGAGGGGAAGAGAATGCATTCGAAATAGTGCACCAAAGACTTCTGATAGAGAAGAGTCAAATGTAAATACAGTAAGACAGCTGCACAGAGCAGGGTTGGTGGAATGGCAACACAGACGGTGGAGAACGGATGAAAACCAGATTTTTATGAACAGCTGGACTTGAAAAACAAGTCTGACCGCAAGAGGCACTGGGGAGATTTTGAGACATTGTTATAACAGAGGGAAAGAAAACGGGAACAGAGGGACAACTTTGACACCTATGAACATTTCGGGAGGACAGGAATGACGATAAAAGGTAATTCAGTGGTTGGTAAACACTGAAGATTCTAGATGTAGTAAAACCTAACATGGCTCTACCATTTTTTGTTCATCAGAAGGTAAATCAAGAAATGTGTGATAAAAGAGTATCAGCCCGAATGAAAGGAAAGGCATACAAGACAGTGGTGAGAGCAGTGAGGAAAAGACAGGAAGCAGAGCTGGAGGTAGCAGAAATGAAGATATTGAGGTTCTCTTTGGGAGTGACGAGAAGAAGAAGAAAGACCTTTTCTGTCACATTCAGTTCTTTGTACAGCAGATCAGACAAATTTGACCGCTGCATTGAACCCATCACGGATGAACCATGAGCAGAAGGCAGCTATTGAGCAGCTCCAGGGGAGCAGTTAGGCTTTCAGTGTCTTGCTCATCAAAACTTTAACAGATTTGGAGAGGTGCGGGAAACGAACCGGGAATGTTCAGTTCCAAGGACGACCATCCCCTGAGGTTGGATAGGATCAAGTAAGAGTCTATCAGAGGGACAGCAGATTTCAGATTTTTTTGTGATACGGTCAGAGAAGCCAGACTGAGATGGTTATGGACAGAGGAGGGGAAGTGAATATATTGGTAGAAGGTTGCTGGGGTTGGAACTGCCAGGTAGTAGGCATCGAGGAAGACCAAAGAGAAGATTTATGGCTGTAGTGAAAGAGGACATGAAGTTAGTTGGTGTGAGAGATGAGAATGCATTGAATAGGGTTAGATAGAGGAGTTTGATTTGCTGTGGAGACCCCTGAAGGGAAAAGATGAAAGGAAAAGAAGAAGAAAATGTAAATCTAGAGCTTGGAGGTATCCTCCATGGGTGCTAAATGAAGACAAAATCAGATGAATTCTATGGAAAGCAACTGCCACAAAAGCTCTCAGTACAGGAGAACTCAGACGTAGTCGCTGAACTTAGTTGTTTAAAGAACAGCAACACCAAGAACAGGCGAGCTCGGACACATCTGACTGCAATAAATACCAAGTGCCACAGAACCTTGTGGAAGGAAAACAAAAATCGGGTGGAAAATAAAGCATCGCAGAGTTACCATGTAAGCTCACAAACATTGTATTGACAAACAGAAAACACTTCTTTACCTTGGGAGAGAAAATACAGATTTAGGTGAGAGTGAGGCAACATTTGACTTCATTTAGCCACTGCTCATTCTCATTGATTGCATACTACAATGTCACTGTGTGCCCGATGTGGAAGTAACAACATTCAGGGGAAAATAAACTGACATAACACGGGGACTCATTTACTGACATCAATTTAAGACCTCTCTAAAAAAAAAAAAAAAAAAAAAAAAAAAAAAAAACCTTTTTAAAAAAACAAAATGGGATGAGTGTGAGGTTTACA
>CAAKHD010013919.1:12702-25565 GCA_901007705.1 Fistularia tabacaria
AATTCAAACTACAAATTCACTGTGTGCCCCATGTGGAAAAAAAAAAATTCAAAGGAAAAAAAACAGTAATAACACAGGGAGCCATTTTTTCAACAAATTTAAACCCCTCTTAAAAAAAAAAAAAAAAAAAAAAAAAACCTCTTCAATACAACGCATTGGGTTGTGTGTGTGTTGCCATCCTATGAATGTGAACTGTAACAGGTCAATTCCTAGCCTGGATGTGACTTGGCAGGAAAGGTATTGATGTAATAAGTCAGCCCTTCCCGGCACTCTCATTCATGGGCATGACAATGCTTCGGTGACACCTGGGCCAAACCTTAACAACAGGCCTCAGAATGCTGTGACAGCGGCTCTTACACAGCATTACAGTCATGTAGGTGAGCATGTGCCATTACTGCAATTATTCATAATAAACTGTGTTTCAATCTATAACCCTCTGACTCCATAAAAAAATAATACATTTGGCTGCATATCTCAATGATTGATACATGGATCAAAATAAGTTAACATCAATGCTTCATTTTCATCCCTTCCAAGTAAACAAGGGCCATGATTGTTAAAATGTCATTGAACAGGCACTTCATCCAAAGAATGGTAAATATGAGTGTGCAGTGAGCCGGTCAGGGATTAACAGGAATGATGATCCAAGAGCCAAGTTTGAGTGTCCCAGGACAGGAGGCAGGGAATGGTGGTAAGCGACACATGTTAGCATATGGAAGTACATCAAGTGAGGAAGTCCTCAGGACTTGGTTATTCTCGTTATTCTTCCTCAAGAAGGAGGGACTGTACGTAGTCCCTTGTTTCACCACAAGGAGACTACTGGAGAGAGGAAGGGGTTTCACAATCACCAAGCTTGAGGAAGAGTTAAATATAATGAATACACGAATACATCTGTCAGATTTTATTGAGGTGTGCATCCATCCCCCCGATCTGTTTATCAAAAGGATATTCTGGCTTCACTATACCGGGACAAATTGCGGAGCATGTCGTGCATGATAACCATAAATCTACATCAAATACATCAACACCAGAAGCTCAATATTACTCCTAAGCAGCAGACCAGTAGGAGCTTCATTATCCCTCACCTCACAGCTTGAGGCTGATTTTTCCTGAAATTAAGGAGTATTTTGATGACACAGCACAAATAAGCAACATCCCAGCCACTCAAACCCTTCCTCACACAACTGTACAGATTTGTGTGACATCACAACTGCACATCCTGAAAAAATGACAATGTAATTCCTCCCTGGAAATAAATTCCGTATTAATCTCCCAAACGAAGTGCTGCAGTTTGCATTTAATAAATTGTTCACTCAACAGGAGCGTCTAAGCCCATCTTCAATAAGCAATTCCATGACATACATGAGCAGGATTTAAGTAATCGTGGCAAATTCTGCACCCTGACTCCTGCACACTGAGCTCGGCGGCTGAGTTCATGTGTTATAGCATTTCAGTCATTAATGCAGGAGTCAGACGGATATAAATAACTTTCCCCTGCATGTTGCCACTTATTTCTGAACTGATGGAAGTTAATCTTCCACTGCTAAGTGATCTTTGCAGAGTGTTCTCACAAAAATGAGCATTTTGTGCTTTCTCATCAGGAGGTGTAATATTGTCCTTTTGCTATCTGACACTGAATGACAAAGCTGTCCGGACAAAGCCAGCAACTTTGCTTGAACCATTTAAAATTTCACACTAATTGATAGAATTGTCCAGAACGGAGAAAATGGTCTATGGCTCAATTAATAATGAAAATGTCTCCCGGTAAAACCCTGTTTTGATTTGCTCGGTTTCGAACAAATCACCGATATCTTACCAAAACAAAGTCTGGGAATTGTAATAATTGTCACTGTCATTACAAATAACCGGATTCTGTTGAACAAAAGAGAAGCTCAAAATCATCGGTAAAAAGTGAAGACGGCTCCAAGTTAGTCAATGAAAATCCATAGCATTTTGGCACAATTCAACGCTGTTGTGCCGAGCAGCACCCGGTGAGCAGAGGGGTCAGCCCCGCCGGAGCCCCGCCGGAGCCCCGCCGGACCCCGGCCGGTGCCGGAGGCGTTCATACAGCGGGCTAATGTTAGCAGAGGAGCGGAGGAGCCGCCGGGCTAAACGGCGACACGGTGAGCGGTTTGGCTAGCGAACTCGAAAGCAATCCACCGGGACGACGTCCGCCCGCGGGGGCTCCAGCGAGCCGGCCTCGGAGCGCCTACCTTGGGCTTGTACAGCCACTTCCGGAAGCGGTTCATCGTCCCCTCGCCGCGCTCCTTTGTCCGCGGCCCCTCCTCCTCTGCCCGGCCGTACCTGGGAGCCTGCCGTGCCGCGGCGCTGCTAAGCTAGCTCGAGTCGCTGGCTCGAAAACGGAGAACGGACGAATCTCAGTGTTCGCCAACTTTAACTGTCGGCTACGAGGAGACTCTGACTACGGGCAAAGCGGCGGCTGGTCGTCGACGAGCGGCTTCCATATTGTCGTCTCCCCTGGTTCGGTGCCTGGGTCCCCGGTCCGGCCGTCCTGTGAGTCCCGAGCGCAGTGGAGCTCCGCACCGATCCGCTCTCGCCCCCAGCCCGCTAATGCTCCCCGATGACAGTCACGTTGACAACATCCACCTCCCACTTTCCCAGGAAGTGATGCGTTCAAAGCCCTCCCCCGCGAGACGTGCACCTGGGCGCCCGCTGTCCAAAATAGCAAGCAGGCAGGAAATGTGAGGTTCCAGAACAACTGAGGGTATTTTTTTTCCTCTCATAAATCCCCACAAGACATGTTCGAGACACGTGTGAGGGATTTGTGTCTCAGTGACAAACTGTGTTGCGTCTGACCTCGCTGCTCCCTGCGACCGGACAACTCTGGTTCTCCGGGGTTCCCCGGTAACCTGTGTCTCGGTCATTTTCCCCATCCAGGCCATTCCGAAGCCATTTATGGGACAAAAGATGGCAGAAGCCATTCATTTGTATGTGCCCACGGAAACGGTTCGGGGTCAGATTCCAGCAGGAACTCAGTCGGTCCATTGTGAGACCGCTCGAAAAGCCCAGTTTGCATGTGATTCGGTCAGTAGGCTGTAATCAGCTTTTCCCCGCTAAACCCTCCAAGCCGCGCCGTGAAGGGAGTCAGTTTCACGGGCCGCATAGAGAGGGAGTCACGGCCATAACACGGGAATTTGGGGGAGCCCTTGGGATGGACGCGGTTTCCGCGCTGCTACGTTGGAGCCGTGATCGCGGAATTTCCCGAAGACCGTGAAGCAGCGCGAGGTCTGCGTTGACGTCACGCCGTGCTACGTCATAGTTTTGTTGTGGCCCCAAACAAAGGAGCCCGGGGAAGTATGGACAGGGCTCACAAGACGAACACATCCCGAGAAGAAAGCCACATACACCTTAGTAATTCAGAAATGTATACATTTATATCACATACATGAAAATCTGTCTCGTCTGACCCAATGCTGAGAGTTTTTGTTTACACCGGTGTCGCTAAGCAACGGGCGACCATGGCAACAATTGCAGAAGAAAACAATCCAGTGTGTGAGATTTCTCGACCTCTACAGAATTCCGTGTTTTAGTTCGAGTCACTGTGCCAGCACCTGAGCCAGGTGTGTGTCGCTCCGAAGGACAGGGGGTTCAGGGACGGTTTCCCACAGGTGAACACAAAATGGCATCGCTTGTCACAGAGACGGCTGTGCTGCTTGACAGGTTCACCTCTGGAAGACAGTGTTTGGATGACTTCATTGAAGGTGCTTCTAAGGAGCTGCAGGTAAAATCATTACATTCCTCTTCAGGTAGGTTTGGATCTTGCATGGTTTCCCCCAGACCCCTGGAGGATATCTCATTTGTTGGTTGTAGAAGATGGAAACGCATCATGCTGAGTTTATACTCTACGTGGTTTCGGGATGTGTCCGGTACAAGAAGTTGCTGAAGATAGTCATGGATGCCTTCTATGGCCAGAGTGAAAAAGACTTAAAGAAGAGTGACCGCAGCCAATACGTCAGTACGTTATCCAGATTGTATTCTAAGAAATCCTCGCAGTTTGTTCCAGCCTGAACGACAAGAACCAATTACATGTACAAAACCTCTTTTCAGTTATCTGTTACCTCACCACGTTTGCACTGGAGGACCTTGGACTTCAGTTGTTTGGCGACATTATCAGAACTTTGGACGTCAAGAAAATCCGTACGGTAACAAAACCTTTGTGTTATATGAAGGGTATCTAGAAACCAGGGTGTGATGTGCTCCTTCTGAAAGAGTTGTGTTTGGCTGCAGTTCTTGACGTTCTTCTTTGCCCACCTCACCACATGTATCCGAGAGGAATGGAACGGGGTGTACGGCGCCGCCCATGTCGAACGACACTTTATAAGCCCGCTCCTCAGGTGATAAGCATAATTTTCAAACAATCTCGACTTGATCGATCAGCAAGGCAAAATGGGGTGTGAGTATCAACATTGGCCTTTAGATGGCGCCCTCAGATCGATGCACTCCTGGATCAGCTCGCTGTCAGAACCACCACAGGGAGTCAGGCGGTGAAGGCCGTCAACACAGCCAGTCGGCCAAAGGAGTTTTCTGAAGCTAAACCTCGGGCTCTGCCTGAGCTCGGACGTCCGCAGGGGAAGAACAAACCGGTCAGAGACGTTTAGTCACCCCAAACACTTCTACAGTTACACACTACATCTGTGCCCGGCAGCCCAAACACCGAAGGCCAGGCCTGTGCTGCAGTGATAGACGGGAGGGATGTCTTACTCACAAAGACTTGTTCCGACAGGTAACAAATTCCACCTGCAGAATTCCAGGAGAGATGCAGGCGATGGGAGACATCAGACCAACGAACCATGGAGGGACAAAGGTACTATAATGTAGAAAAAAAATCAACAGCAAGCTTGGCTCATAGCTGGATTAACAATAAAAATGACTTCTTGAAGTATCCATCCATCAATCCATCTTCGGCCGCTAATGCTGTACTCAGGGTCATGGGGGATGCTGGAGCCTATCGCAGCTGTCATTGGGCGAGAGGCGGGGTACACCTTGGACTGGTCACTTGTCAATCGCAGGGCCGCATATATAGACAGACAACCATTCACTCACTCACTCACTCACTCATTCAAGGCAATTTTCCCAACTTTTTCCAATTAACCTGCTGCATGTTTTTTGACTGTGGGAGGGAACCGGAGAATCTGGGGGAAACCCACACAGACACGGGGAGAACATGCAAACTCCACACAGAAAGGTCCTCTTGTCGGACCAAACCGGGGTCCTTTGTGCTGTGAGGCCAAAGCGCCATCCACTGCGCCACTGTGCCACCCTGCTTGAAGTATCATCAATAATTAATGATATATAGTTCAATAAATAACATTCCAGACACTAAACGCTCCCTCAAACTGTCCAGTATTTACATACGGTCTGCTCTTCACTGAAGGAACTGCTGTGTGATGCAAATATGAAGCAGCTCAGGTGTGCAGATGGAGAAGCATCTGAATTCCCATAGGGGAGGACAGAGAAGCAACTTTTCTCTGCTTCGTGAAGGTCGACAAAGAGCATTTATACCTGTATGTTGTTGAGGGAAAATACAGATGTCCAAGTTTGCTGTCTCCGTTCTAAGATTCTCTCAAACTAGAAAATTCCCTTTTACCTCTTGTCTTCTTGTCAACTGTCCGGTGGCTCTGGATGCAGATGGTTATCTACCAGAAGAAGAGGGGAGTAAATTTGAGGCTTGAGTTCAGTTCTCTCTGTTTGCCTGGATGTTCTGCCGGCCTGAGGGTAACTTGTGTATCTCAGCGGCATCGACACAGAGCAATAACTGATCACCTGCCTCAGCTGACACAATCCTTACTTCTCTTTCAGAGTAACAGCCGGCCAGTGAAGCTCAATAGTGCAGCCATCCTGAGGCAGGGGGCGCTATACACCCGTCAGCTGGAGGAGGAGCTGCAAAGGTGCTGCATGCATCCAGTCATCTCAGACCTCCTTTTGGAGGCATCAAATATTAGTGTTTTACAGATGACCCAGCAGGGATGTATTTGTGTGGCTGCTTCGTGATGGAAATAGCATTTTTACAGACGTGGAACGGCTGGAGTGAAGAGTAACTTTTCGGTGTTGTCAGGGTGAAGCGCTTGGCAGAGGGGGCACAGGAACCGTCCTCCTTATTGCAGTGGCAGAAAAAGATGCGTGAGAAGGACCTCAAAGAGGAGCTGGCCAGGGCAGAATGCAGGCGTCTGCAGGGCCGCCTCAGCTATGAAGAAGCAGTAATATCCCGGGCTCGAGCCATGGCAGATAACCAGAGGAGAGCCTGCATCAGTAAAGAAGAAGTGGGTAAAGAGGGTGTTTCCAGGAGATGACACAGTTTTTAGTCTAAGATGGAAATGTTCAAAACAAATATGCGTTCTGCCTTACACCGTTTTACATGGATGATTCAAAGCCACAAAGCGCTCCGTGACAAACATTTTCCATGGTTGCTTCGGTAGGCAGCTCAACGGATGCAGAAATATGCAGAGGAAAGATTGGAGAAGGAAAAAGAAATGAGACACTTGGTTCAGCGGGTGGCAGAGGGCCACGGGAACTCCAAAACAGCCAGAGAGGAGCTGCAGAAAATCAAGAAAACCATTGGTGAGCCCTTTAACTCCGCATAAACCCTGAAGTCCTGATGATTTATTCATGGTTTCCTTTTCCTCAAAACATTTTTCATGCCGTAGTGAAAGAGGTCTCAGAGGAGAACCGAGAGCTCCTCTCTCAAGCGCTTGATGAGGAGCAGGCCAAGCTCCACAGAAAATTTGAAATGATCAGTGAGATCCGAGCCATTAAATCTCTTCCTCACAACAGAGTCAGGACATTTGATGACACAGAGGTGAGTGACAGAGAGGTCCGCCTTCTCCTCACCTTTCCCACCAGCCGCTTGAAGGAACCCTTTGTCTGATTCTAGACTGGAGGCCACGAGCTGCTGGGAGAAATGTCCCTGTCTGAGCTGAAGGAGCGGCTGGTCCTCCTTAGGGAGGCCCAACAAACACGGCAGCAACAGCAACGGGAGCACATCGTGGCAAAGAAGCACAACAGGAAGCAGCTGCTGCTGAAGCAGCTGGACATCATCGACCTCCATCAGAGAGCAGCGGCCAAGGCTGCTGGTATCAGGTCGGGAGGATGTTCAGCTCTTGGTCAGCAGGAGAAGAAGATCATAGTCATTTAACACGCACACATTTTCAACACTTAAATTCATGCTAGCTTCCATCCGTGCTCTGTAGGAAAGAGGAAGGAAAACATGCGCAGGGTTCTCGACCAGAGGCGCCTCAGGCGGCGGAGGTTCTGGTGCTGCAGAAGAAGCTCCAAGAGAAACAGCAAGAGCGTCAGCAAAGGAAGAAGAGTCAAAGCAGCAAGATCAGGCTTTCTAAGCAGGAGGCGGCACAAACGCAGATCAACGCTGACACGAGCAGAAAAGTGAGTATGAAATCATCCACAAACAGAGCCTTTGTTCATCTTCTGAGGAGCAGCAACCATTGTCATTGTTATTGTTGGGATTTGTACCGTTGCTGTGACCAATGCTCCTCACCATGCTGCTTTCCTTACAGGGCCGGTCAGCGGAGAAGAGCTGGAAGGACCTGGAGTGGAATTTGGAGCAGCACATCCAGGCAGCGGCTCCATAACTCCAACACATTTGTGTGAAGAAGATCTCTCATGTTATTCCTTAGATCTGGTGAATTTGTCATCACAGCTGCCTGCGTCTGACCTTTTAATTGACCATTAAATATGTCTACCTCGATTCTGGTTCAACGGGGAGAGCAACATTGCCCTGGCAACCTGCATTTGAGCTCTTACAGTGTGGTGCGCTCCCTCCTTCTTCAACCACAGTCTTTTCCTTTGAATCTGGCCTTCAGATGGGCTGCTCCAGTGCTAAGCAGGCCAAAGCCAGCAGGTCAATCTTTCCTCCCAACGCTGGCCGGAACCCTATCTGCTACCAGGGCCAAAGTACTGCAGGATTGGGACCGGAGATCCAGAGTGTTATATACACTTCAGAGTAAAGAGTAAAGAGTATATACTCGCAGTACACCATGATGTCTCCATAGTACATACTGTATACGAGAAATATACTTGATGTATATGATGTATACGGTGTATACTGTATACCTAAGGGATTTCAGGGATTACAGCTCCAAAGCACAAAAGGCTGGAGAGGATTTGGTCAAAGTGCAGAACTCAAGGATCTCCATTGTTTGTCACATTTTCAGTTCTGGGGTTCACTGGAAGATCTACACAATGAAGGGTTGCAGGGTGTGGGAGATGTTTCCAGAAGCATACAGGACTGCAATAGTAAAGACAATGAGAATGACAGGGAGGTTGTTTCGCGCAAAAGAAACAAACTGGAAAAAGTTCTGTGATGCCACAACCTCAGAAATGGTTTGCAGTGATGGGTATTAGGAGGCCAGATTGCGACGCCAGAGGACAGACGTGACTAGGTCACAGAGTAATAGAGCACTTACTAGAAAGACTGGACATCAGGCTCAGCCCCAGGGGCAGGAGAGTAGTCACAGAGGTGTGTGATGATATCTGCTCCACACCGAAGTCCTCCTGATGCGACACCGACATGAAGTCCCTTCACCTGCTCGTGTTTGCGATTCGAGAAAGAGTAAAGCGGAGCCGCTGACTGGCCCTGAGAGGCTTCCACACTGAAGGTGCTGCTCAGGGTTCTGGTCAGATGTTCCGTCGCCATCTCGGCTCAACCTGTGACAATGAGGGAGGCCTTAGACTCGGACAAATCAGAGTAACAGTTCATTGTGACAAATCACGACGAACTCTGAAGGGTAAAATGAAGCGGGCTTGGATGGAACTCGGCAGCGCCCCCGCCGACGGACCCGCGTCACCGCAGCAGATCCGCCGCTCGCAGCCGTTTCACCCAATTTCCCCGCTAAAGTCAAAGCACATGACGGCTGTGCGGTCAGATGACGGGAGGAGCACACAGCCGCTGTGACGGGCGGCGGGAGGAGACGGGCGGACGGCTCAGGGATGAGAAGCTGGAGATCCAACCCGGACGAACTGTTTCCCGGATCGGATCTGGAGGATGGATCACCGAGGAGGTCTGTCTGCGCTGGGCGTCCTCTGCCTCCTAGGTGAGCTTCTCGGTCAGGAGAAGACTGCGATGTTATAGACGAAGGGCTGGTTCCCTGCAGGGTAGTGCCGGTGTTATAACGCGGGACTGGGGGGCGATCGAAAGGACGAGGTCGCCCTTGCCGGAGTTTCTCCAGGGAACCCCCCACAGTTACAAAACCAGCAGATGTTCAGCAAATACTTTAGAAAGGTTGGATGTTTCAAAGAACCAGATGCGTCTGTAATTTCACAAGAACCCGTCCGCTGGGGTCACCTTGCAGAACTTTGGGTACCCGCTTCACCAGAACATCTGTGGGGGAGAAGAGTCGGTCGTCAGTTTGACTAGAAGTGAAAGTCTGAGTAAAAGAACTCACATGACCTTCCGAGATGTTGTTGGGGAAGATGGCTCCCACCAGGCAGAACCTCAGCACAGGGCTAATGTGATTAGCAGAACAATACGGGCTGTGTTCTGCCGCTGCTCCCCTACCTGCTGGTCCTCCTGCCTCCGTTCAGAACATCTGACCTTTTACACAAATGTCTGTGGAGCTCTCTACCGTTCTTCTTGAGAGAAAGACCAAAGCATAGCTGCTCCCCCTCTGAGGGCTTCAGATACCCTGAGCGGTGTGTGCAGGTCTGACCTCCTTTCCAGAGGTCAGACGATCCCTGTGTTGATTCTTGATTCAATTGAGACTTTTTATCAACGTCACAAGAGAGAGGGCCAGGCCAATTCAAAGCAGCTTTGCTAAAATGTAACTTGTAACTTCAAGTAATAGTCATCAGCTTTCAGGGAAACATCTGCTGGTCAGGGAGGGGCTGGAGAAACATCTGCTGGGCCTTCAGACATATCACAAATGAGCCGCCCGTGTCGGACCAGAGCGAGGCAAAGCAGTGAAGGCGGAATTTAGCTGGACGGAGATATGGAACCTCACCCAGACAGCACATGTTGGCATCTCAGCATTGAAACTCAACTTTTATGTCTGCAATGACAGTGTGAGCTCTCTGACCCTGCCGGTCAGACTATTTAATTCACTCACTTTAAATACTGAAAGCGGGTTTTAGGTTTCATCTCTGAATCAGTCCGCAGCATAATGATAATAATCACAGCCATACTGATGCTCACCTGTTTGTCTCCAGGCCTGACAGTCAGCCAGACCACCCTTACTCCTGCCGTCACCAACTCCACCCTCATCGAGAACTCCACCTTTGCAACTCCGACTCCGATGACATTCAGCAGCACCACACCGGGCTGCTCGGCCTTCAACGCCTCCACCTGTGAGCCCTGTGCTCCGGGGTCGCAGTCTGACAACAGTGAGTCAAAGCCCCGTCGGGGGTCAGGGGGTCCTTTGCGGCGTGAGGGCTGCCGGCTTGGTCACGCTCCGCCCGAGAAGACTGCTTTATTTCACGGTGGATCTTCTGCCTCTGTCCAGACACCATGCTGTGTGGATGCTGCGTGGACCCTGGGCTCTGTCTCTTCCCCGGAGCCTGTCTGCCATGCACGAGGGGCTTCTATCAGCCACTAGCGGGGCAGCTTCGCTGTTTGCCCTGCAACCCTGGCTTCTACTCAAAGTAACCGTGTACATTCATTCCACGTCCTCCTCCAGCAGAAACCTGGTCCTGGAAACTCTAGCCTGTCTTTTCTCATTTCTCATGATTTCACAGTTTCAGCGGGAGCCCGCTATGTCACCCCTGCCCCCCCGGATCCTCCAGCAATAAGAGCGGGGGCGACAGTTGTGAGAGCTGCAGCCCTGGTTAGTGTGGGCCCATGTAGAATTGTACTGAGATCCTCATCTAGAAGTAAAAACGACAATAATCTGAGGGCAGGCTCACTACGAACCATGTGACCATACTGTACGTGGCTCCAGATAAAGGACAGCATCATTTCTATGCTTTCAGGTTATTTCTCATCGCAGCAGAGCTCCACCTCCTGCAGAGCTTGTCAGACTGGAAGTTTCTGCAAGTAAGTTGTTTTTGTTGCCGTCGGTTACGAGAACTCAGCAATGGCTGTGACGTGTTCAGTGTCGCCTCAGAGTTTGGAAAATCACACATCGAAAACCAGATCCAGCATCACATGATTCTATCTCATGCTCCAGTTTGTCAGTGTACTCTGGCCACGCACACACACACACACACACACACACACACACACACACACACACACACACACACACACACACACACACACACATATACACACATACACACACACACGCACGCTCTTCCTGGTGGCTGAATGGATTCGGGTTCCTTCTCCTCGTGTAAGGCTTGGTTGAAACCCGCAGACCGGCTCCCAAAGTGCACGAAGCGGTGTCAGACAGGCACCATTCACGTGGTAATCAACCCCCCTGGTCTGACTTGCCAGATTAACCACACATATGAATAACACACACACACACACAAAAAGACAGGCGCAAAGTAAACAGCCAGGGGGGTCTTTAACCAGCGATCTTTTCTCCAAGACTAGTTGACGGTTGCCTCCAGCAGGCAGGCTCCAACAGTGAATCTTTTCAGGATCCCGGTAGGGCTCTGGCTCCTCCTCCTGGGCGGATGTTCCTGGAGTAGATTCAAAATGAAGGAGTGAAGCAGTCTCCTTTCTCGAACTTCTGCAGAAAAAAAGTAATCACAGTACCTCCTCATGGGTGATCAGGCTGACAGCTGATGACGGCAAGACACATGAGTAAAACCACAGCTTCTCAGTCTCATTCAGTATTTGAATCCAGGTTGACCTTCTCCTCACAGTGATTCCTGCGTGGTAGTTTGTGCGATTGTCAAACATGAAGCATCGGAATGCTATCTTCTGTGCACGATCAATAACCCAGGAACTTATGGTTATTGCCAGAGGTCTATGAATGACTCAAGGTTCCCTTCAGTAGATCAGATATCCATAATTAGGGGTCACGACCTCCAAGGCCATCTTGGACACGGGTGGTCAATGAAAGAAGGAAGATTTAGACTTCATTTAGTCCCATTCAGTTTTACTTTAAGCCTAATGTCAGTTAACTTTGACCTCTGCATTGACCCCCATGGAGGACCCCTAAGCAGCAGGAAGCCACTGAGCAGTTAGGGGCTCTGTGCTTTGCTCAATGACACTTCGGCAGGCTAGGAATTGCCGGACAGGGAGTATTTCTGCTGTTCTCAAAGGAGAACAGAGATCCATTGCTGTCTAAAGTAGAGCAGAGGGTTCAGGTCCTGAAACCTTACAGGACTCCTGAGATACAAACCAGACCCAGAAGTAAACCTCTGACTGCTTGGCTATTTGCTAAGCTAACTGTCTTCTTATGTTTATGAATATCAAGTCCAGTTAGTCTGCCAGATGATTCTGAGCTGTGCTGCACTGGATACTGACCTTATCCACGTTGAACCTTGGCTTTGGCTCCTCCTGAGAGACAGCAACTGTCTGGTGTCACTCAGGGCGGAGAAGTTTCATCCACTCTGTCCAAACGTTGGTGTCTTTTCCTCCCACAGCTCCTCGGGCTGCACGCAGTGCCAGGTGTGTCCCGGAGGGTCCGAGGCTTTGCAGCCGGCCGCCAAAGGCTGCACTCGATGTCGTCCAGGTAATTCTTGCGCTCCTGGCCTTCGGGCCTCCTGCTTTGGACGCGGTGCTTTAGAGCAGGAACGGGGGCTCGGATAAAGGCCTGGGTATCGTCTCGTTCTGCAGGTATGCACAAGGCTTCCCATCAGTCCATTTGCCAGATCTGTGGCAGTGGCTTCTTCCAGATTCACTGGGGCCAGGAGAACTGCGATGTCTGTCCGGAGAACCACTACTGCCCTGTGAGTACCCCTCCTCCCCCCCCCCCCCCCCCCCTCCCCTCCCCCCCCCC
>CAAKHD010013919.1:25585-40906 GCA_901007705.1 Fistularia tabacaria
TTCCCAGATTCCCGGGGGCCGGGGAAACCCCGCGTCCGGCCCGGGGCCCCCCCCCGCCCCCTGGGGTCCCCCCCCCCCCCCCCCACCCCCACCCCAGCGGGACCGGACACCTGGACAAGAAGGTAAATCACCCCAAGTGTGTGGGATGACCGCGTCTATTGTATGCTCAGAGTCCGGACGTGAACCCCATCCGCTGCCCAAGTGATGCCTTCTGTCCCGAGGGCAGCTCGGCCCCAGGCTACTGCATGGAGACCTTCTTTCGCAAAGCAGGAGACTCCTGTGAGCTGGCTCCTGTCACCATCGCTCTGCTGGTCATCGGAGGAGGAGGTGAGTTATGTCTGACATGTTACACAGACGCACACACACACACACACACACACACACATGCGTGCACGCGCGCACGGACGAACAGATGGACAGACGTGAGCACACACACACACACGCACAAACACACACACACACACACACATCGAAAAACACACAGACAGGTCAGTTATGGAGGAGATGAGTCTCACCACTGGATGGAGTGATGGAAACCTCACAGAGTCACTAGGATCACTGGAACCAGGAAGGAGATCAATAATCACATCCGCAAAATTAGTGGATTATTGTATCAGAAAATATTCTATATTACATATAAAACATTGTTGAGAAACCAATATGGCTGTAATACTTAGCTATTAGAGTTAATGGTATATTTACTACTTTACATCAATCATATGTAGCATTATATGAGAATAGAGGAATATTCCAAGAACCCAATCGTTCAATTATGTTATTCCAGAGCTTTCAGAAACGCTAGCTCTTGGTTGGTCCTGCACATGCAGGTCTCCTCAGAGCTGACATTCCCAAATGGAAAGACCCCAAACTTCCTGTCACACATTCCTGATTGACCGCATTTGAAATCAAGAATCTGGAACTTGTTTCCTTCATCGTCTTTAATCTGATTACATGTCAAATATTTCTTTAAATTGAATCTCGATAGTCAGCATTGGCCACGGAAACGGCGGATTAGTACCCCCGGCCAGCGCCAGACAGGGCTGCTCCTCAAAGGGCTTCGACCGGGTATGCAAAGAAGATGACTTCAGATGTTAATGTTCTGTTCAAACGTTCATAAATGCACATGAAGCCCAGGTGAGAAAATCATTTCCTCAGAAGGAATACAGATGTTTCCAAAATGCATAAAGGAAAGATTTTTACTTTGGGAAAGGAGCCTCTGCCCCCTTGCGATCATAGTTAGATTCAATGTTAGAACCAGATCAGCTTCGTTGTTCTCGTGGGAGCTGCTCCTCACGGAGGTACATGAGGACCGTGCTTCTCCGACACTGATGTTCATCTCCAAGAGCAAATGTGAAGGACCTCCGCTCTCTTTTCCAGTGGTTTTGCTGTCAATCATCCTGATGGTGTTACGTCGCGTGAGAGACACTGACGGAGAGCTGACAGTCTCACGAGCGCCATTATTACGCAAAGAGAGACCTCAAGGTCGCTTCTACGGGATCCCCTGTGATGCAGAGCCTGTGTATGCCGGCTGGTGACCCAAGGATCTCAGCCGAACCCCTCCGGGAGCTTGGAGAGACCAGATATGTACAAAGCAAGAGACTGACTTCATTCCGGAGAGGATCTCCCGCAGGGATCGAACATTTCAGCACAGTTAAACCACCTCCAGTCAGGCTCACTGATCATTGAGTGGAGCTCAACAGGCTCCTGGTGGCCAAAAGAAAGACCCTGGAGCACTGGCCCGTGAGCAGGACCTCCAGCTGTCTCTGCCGGTGGTTATCAGAACCTCTGAAAATGCTGCCGGCCTCCTCCGATGGCCTATGCTGTTCAGAAGGCCCAGGCCGACTTCTGCAGTCATTTCACCACCTTTTCTTGCCTTTGCTTTGAATCATTATTGAGGATCAGATGTTCACTCTTCCACCAGTTGTTGCGGGTGGACCTTCTGTAAACGAGCCCTTGAAATGACGAGAGGAGTCAAAGGCTGAGAACACCGAGGCCTCTGGTGGCCATTCTTCCCCTCTTTTGCAGGAAAAGCACTTTTTGTTCTGTGATGAAGAACTGATTGAATTTGTACAGGCTGTAGACCGCTGTCTGCGGCTCATCTCATTCCTGGGGCGGTGTGGACTATGGCTGGTGCCTTGTATTTTTATTGAACGTGATCCTAATTCTTTATTTCGTCTAAAGTGCCTTCAGGACCGCACCTAATGTTTTCACCTTTTTTAAGGGATTATATTTCTGTGTTCTAAAGCGAAATCAATAAAACTGAGTGACTGGAATTCACCTTCTTAACTAATCATAACCACTATTGCCGATATTGTGAGAAAAGACAACAACCACAGGTTTATGCTTTTAACTCTTTTCTTGTCAGATGTCCATTGGCTGTCATGGATGTAATGTAAATTAATGTCATAACACTTTCCAGTGTCGAGTGATAAAGTAACAATAAAAATAAATCCTGACTGAAAGTTGAGGACAGTTCTTAATGGTTGAAAGCCCATCGGATACCATCGTCTCCAATGCTGGAAAACAGATGATTTGTCAGCATTGTGATGGAACAGACCAGGGATTCCGAGTGTGACAAGATGGTTCACCAGGAAACGAAGACAAAGGACCTTCAGGTCTTCAGCTTTGCACCGAACACTTCTTTCCATTTCACAAGTAAACATCCAGGCCCAACGGTGACACATGGACGATGAACAGTTTGACAAGCAGAGAAGATCCAGGTGCACGTCACGCTTAAGGTTCATTCCACTGGGTGTTTAGTAAATGTAGCTCCACTGTGATTCTTTTCCTGCTTCTTTTTCCATTTTACAGTCAAGTACAGATCCAGGAGCTCAGGTCTTTGACTTCACTCCTGTGAGAAAATACACTGTTCATGCACTTGTTCAAATCCATACTGAAAGTAAATACTCAAGACATTTGGACAGAAATGTCTCTTTAACTTCCTCTTTTGTTTTTGGAGTCGTTTGAGCCGTGGTGCTTTCCCTTCCACTCTTTCTCAGCTCAGCCCTGCCCACCCACTGTGACCGAAACGTAGGGAAATCTAACACTACCTGGTATATTTGTATAGATGTATTTGCACCGATACAAAACAGGCACAATCTGGCTATATCAGGGTCAAATGAAATAGCAAAAGACTACATCGTGTTTCAAAAACATTCTATATTTGGAAGCACTTAAAAATATGAATTCATTCTCGGCTTTCAGAATAAATCGATTCCCCGTGACTCACATCTGCGATCTAACGATGCTGTTTATTTGTGATTTTTTTAAATTCCATTTTATTATGGTTGATATTCAGTCATTGATTATCAATTAAAGCAGCCTCAGGGGGGCCAAAGCCAGTGTCTCTCTGAGCCGTTCCCAAGCCTGTATAAATGCAGAGGGTTACATCAGGAAAGACATCCAGCGTAAAACTTGTGCCAAAACCAAATCCAACCAAATCGAACCTACAAATTTCATACCGGATGGGTGGAAGACCGGGTGAACAACGACCGCCAATGGTGCCGATAATCTACAGGGTACCAATGGAAATTGGGCGACTGTGGGTGGAAAGAGTGGAAGAACTTGTGTTCAGAAGCAGAGAGAGAAGAGGAAAGGCAAGAGTCTGGGGCTGAGAGGAGGGACTTTGGACCAGGATAAAGGAGATATGCAGAACTGCAGTAACTATAGGGGGATGAAGTGGGTGAGCTGTACAATGAAGGTATGGGAAAGAGTGTGAGAAACTAGACTGAGAGCAGGAGTCGGCATTTGTGAGCAGTAGTATTGTTTCCCTCCGAGAGATAGTACGACAGATGCAGCATTTGCTGTGAGAATGCTGGTAAAGAAGTACAGAGAAGGTCAGAGGGAGCTGCATTGCGCCTTTGTAGGCCTAGAAAAAGATGAGGATAGACAGGAATCTCCATGGACCATGATGTTTGCAGATGACATTGTGATCTGTAGTGAGAGCAGGGGGCAGGTTGAGGAAAATCTAGAGAGGTGGAGATATGCTCTGGAAAGGAGAGGAATGAAGGTTGCTCACAGCAAGACAGAATATATGTTTGTGAATGAGAGGGACCCGGGTGGGACGGTGAGGCTACAGGGTGATGAAGAAGACGGAGGATTTTAAGTACTGAGGATCGACTGTCCAGAGCAATGTATAGTGTGGAAAAGAGGTGACGAAACAGATTCAAGCAGGTTCGAATGGATGGAGAAAAGGATCAGGGGGGATGTGAGATAAAAGAGTATCACCTGGAATGAAAGGAAAGGTGGAGAAGATAGTGGTGAGACCGGCGATGTTGTATGGTTTGGAGACAGTGGCACTGAAGAGAAGACAAGAAGCAGAGCTGGAGGTACCAGACATGCAGATGTCGAGGTTCTCTTTTGCAATGACAAGGATGGATAGGGCTGGGAAAGAGTCCATCAGAGTGACAGCACATGTTAGATGTTCCGGACATAAGGTCAGGGAAGCTGGACTGAGATGGTTCGATCATTTACAGAGGAGGGATAGTGAAGCTGAAGAAGAAGAAGAAAGACCTTTTCTGTCACATTCAGTCATACACAGAGCTGACATCAGCTATATTTTACCACTGCATTGAACTCATCATGGATGAACCATGAGCAGAAGGCAGCTACTGAGCAGCTCCAGGGAAGCAGTTAGGGGGTAATTGCTTGCTCAATATATATTTTTGTATTGGTATACAGTATGTTGGTAAAAGAATGATGGGGTTGGAACTGCCATGTAAGAGGTCTGGAAGAAAACCAAAGAAATGATTTATGGATGTAGTGAAAGAGGAATGAGGTTAGTTGGTTTGAAAGGAAAGGACTCAGAGAATAGGGTTAGATGGAGGGGGGTGATTTGCTCTGACGACACCTGGGGGGGAAAGTGAAAAGTCAAAGACAAGTCAACATTCGTTATTTTGCATTAATTGTCTCTTCTGTGTTATTGAACTGTTGGGCTTGGCGTTTCGTTTAACGTTTAATTTCATTTTAGATCAAATAAACAAGTACAGTATATTGAGGTCAGAAAGCAATCTAGTCATGAAACATCTTAAGACACGCCACTAGATGACGACAAAGCGCGATGAATGACTGTCAACGGCTTCAAGTCACCACGGTTACGTTTGTCAAAACTCACATTTGTCCCAACGGGACGCCGTACTTACGTCATCCGAGGGAATAAACATGGCGGCCACCGTGTCAAGGAGGCTGTCAGGTAGGTACTTCCAATTTCACGCAATATTTTATAACCCCTTACAGCTAGAGTTTGGTGTCTGTCGAAGGAGATGGCGTCAACGGACGCTTTCTGCTTCAACAGTCCTTTGCTACCCCGCTAACTGCCGGCTGCCGATCATGCTAGCCTCCGCGCCGGTCAGAGGAACTGCTTCCCGGGTGTATTCATGCCGTCCTTGCGTCGGGCAGGGCTGCTGAGGCCGCTGGCCGCTACCGTGTGCGCCAGGACCCCGAAGACGGCTCAGCTGCCCGGCCTCATCCGGTACCAGCCTCCCCGCAGCTTCGCGGCCTCTGCCGTCCGAGCGCCGCTGTTCGCGGCTGTGTGTCAAACGTCCCGGTTCAACATCCTTCCTAGGTAAGCCTAAGAGGGCCCGGCCCCTGCGTCCAGGGCTTGGGATGTGGAATTGGGGCTTCTTCATCCTTAAACATCTTCCCAGTAGAATGGACAGTCTAGTAGTTGGTCACTCATCATGACACCGCGGTCGCACGACCATCGGGGATGATGCAAGCATTGAATGGACAGCAAGCCTCTGCGTACCAGTGGAGATGTTGGAATGTTCCGTCAATACAGAAAAGTACCAACCTGCTGCTAAACTGGAAAACATGCTCGACCCTCACAGGACACAGGGGCCCCCCTACATGTATCTCAGAGCTGCAAAATGATGGGATTTGTTGCTGTGACCCGTCGCTCTTGCTTCGTTTTAACCCTGCGGTTTCCTCAAAGGCATATGAAAGATGATGACAAGTGGCTCTAATAACAAACCACTCTTTAGATTCGTTTTGCATTTCTCCTTCACTGTTTTTACAGGGTGTCAGCAGTTTATCCCACCTGGACTCTGCAGCCCAGCAGAAACCTAACTTACTACAGTGTGAAGAAGGGGAAGAGGAAGTCTGTGAAATCTGTGACTGAAAGGTTCATGAGGTTGCACTGTGGCCTTTGGATCAGGCGCAAGGTTAGTGTTTTTGACGGTTAATTCACCAGATTGGCTATGTCCTTCTAATTAATGTTCAAGGTAAAACATCAACTATGCTCTGCGAAATCCTGAGACAGCGGCAGCTTGGTGTTTTTCAATGAGTTTTTCCCCTCATTGCAAGTATCAGCTTTGCTCAGAGCCCTTCTGCATGGTCTCAGGGTCACAAAGTCTTCAGCCCTTAGCTCAGACGCCTCTCCTGAGTGAGGCAGCGAAGGATAATAAGCCTCCCCCATTTAACCAGTTAAAGCGGCCTCTAAGAAACTCAGATCAACTGCTAAGCTGTCCTTCCTCACCTGCAGGGAGTGCTCAACGTACCAATAATTGAGTTAAAGGACATTCGTCTAACGTGATGTAACCCTGGACTGGATTTAATATCCTTTAAATTCTAGATGTTACTATTCTGATTTGACTGCTTTGGGTTTTTTTTTTTTTCTCATCAGGCCGGATACAAGAAGAAACTATGGAAGAAGAAGCCAGCCAGACGAAAGCGTTTGAGGGAACATGTTTTCTGTAATAAAACCCAGTGCAAACTTTTAGATAAGATGACCACATCCTTCTGGAAAAGGAGAAATTGGTATGTTGACGATCCATACCTGAATTATCACGACCGGGTAAACCTCAAGGTGTGATTTGTAATGGATACATAGCGTTGCGTTGTTAGTTTGAAGATAGTGTAAAGGTTTCATTTACACAGTAAAGTTAAATGTGAAAGAAGTTTCTTGTTTCTTTACTTTTTTTAAGCAAAAAATTATCAAACACACAATCGAACATTTGTTCAGTTTTTAATAGCGGTAAAGTGTATGCTCCGACAAAAATACAACAAATAAATAGGAACCATCACGTCAACACATCAGTGCTTTTCCACTGGAGCTCCACCGTCAAGCTGAGATTGAATCGGACATTCTGGACGGCCAGAACAAATCGCAGGATTGCTGTGTAAAATGGAGTCTCGTCCTCGAAGCGGTGGGAAACAAGCCTGGTTGCTTTCGCCTGATGTCTCAACCTCCGTTCTTCTCACGGACAAACCCTACAACTGGCCTTTGCTGTTTGCTAACAAAGAATCCTGTGGGTCCCAGCGCCGGACCGAATCCAATTTCCATAAAAATTAACATCATGCAATTATGAGCATTGGAATCGATGTACACGGTGACAAATCTGCTGCCTCGCAACACATTTCTCCGTTTTACGTCGGATTAAGTTTAATAGAAGGAAATCGCCTGCTAACACCACACTGACACTGCTAATGCTGAAACACACATACGTTTACCTGGTGCTTTTTTGTGCATAACTTGTATCTACAACATCAGAGTGAGTGACGTGTAAACAGAACAGTTGTACCTGAGAAGCTTTCAATTCAGAATTCAACATAAATGTTACAGTTACAATGACAAAAGTCCTACATCCTACTGTCCAACCACCGCCTGACAGTGACAGGTCGAGTGAAGAAAATCATGTTCAAAACGAAGACATACGTAGAAGCACAAGTATGAAGTCGCCACCCGATATTTACTTCAGCGTGAGTTTGTAAACCTGCAAACCGATAAAGTCACTCTTGAAATTCAAAAAATGAGAAGCAAGAAGAAGGTGATAATGTTTGGAGTATCATAATGAACACAGAAGATCACACGGTGCTTTTCAACATGGAAGATGTTTAACGTTTGTGTACACATCCCCGTTTGGCCTCAGGCTCCCAAACAGAGGGAAAGGTGATTGTCAGAACAGTCAGCTGCAATGAGATGTTCTGTGGCACTAACTTGATTTATGGGATACAAATCTTGGGAACTCCTGTCACAGAAGAACCACCCAGCTATAGATTACTAGCGGGAGTGTGAATGCTACTTCACGTTGTCTGACGTATTCAGGGCAGTATTTCACTCAGTGCAAATGTGATTCTAAATGAGGACATTGTGGAGTTTAAAGTTTTCTAAACCAAGAGCTGAAACAGCTCTTCTGCCTCTGCTGTGTTTTCGTTAAGGCTTTAATCCACAGCTAAGTAACAGAGAATTTCTGCCTCTGCTGGATTACTTTTCGTTCCCACTCGACTGAGGCCAACTGCGGCAGATCATCCATCGCTGTGTTCACGTCAGCCAAGAACAACTCCTCCCGGATATCGGGTTAGGTCACACTCCTTCCCTGGCTGGACGCCGGCCGTGTTTTAACTGTTGCTGTTTGTTTGGATGTTATTTGAACTGTAAGTGCGGACAACGGCTGCCGTGGAAACGGTAATTTCTGATCGACATTCCCCCACAGAGGCTCTCACTGCCTTTGACCAGGACACGTGGTTGGTTTGAAATTCAACCTAAATGTCAAGTCTGTCCCAAAACTTTCTCAAGTTGATTTCCTCTCGCCGGGGGTTACAGGATATCAGCATGAATATGTCTTGAAATTCGTGAAAGTACATTTAAGTGCTACTCAAATTTCAGACCTATTTGAGAGAACAATAATAATACAATATCGGCCGGGCTTTGGGGTATTCTGCTGATCCAGCAGCCGATAGCCCAACGTCAAAACAGCTGATCGATACTCAATTCAGCTGCTGATCCATACTGTGTTTGTCGGACTGACGTGCAGCCTTGTGTGTCTGGTTCAGATCCTTGGCTCGTGACATGCTCTCCCTCTCAAAGGCGCCGCCGTCAGTGACAGTACAGTCTGTTGAATCGACAGCGGACCGACGAGCGGGGAGACACTCATGCACGTGTCTTCCCGAGGTTTATAGAAAAACAATCGGATGAAACACGCGGTACATATACAGAACTCGCAAACTCAAAATGCTGCGTCGGCGTGGAGCCCATTCACTCCTTTGTTCTTTCAGAAACCTCACTTTCAAAATAATGAGCCACAAGCTATAAATTATCGTGATCAGGGGTCGGTAGGTCACTTTGGTAATACCTTTCTTTTCCCAAAGCAAAGCTGCTCCGGTCATGAAGCATTCGGCCGTTTGGTAATTTGAAGTCTTGCAGCAAAGGCAGCCGGAGTAGTCTTGTGGACTTTTTCACATGGCTTCATTGTTTGAAGGGAGGGCACTCCTGGATCTTGTGAGAGGCCTTAAGACCCTACGAGGAGGCTAGAAGGGAGGAGGACAAGAGCAGAGACAGAGATGGAGATAAGTCAGATGGTTCCAGCTCTGGAGGAAGGAGCCACGTCAGTCCTTGCTTGCAAAAACTAAACCTGTTGGAAAATCATTGTTGATTTTTTGCTCATGACTTTTTTGACAGTCGACCTTTGAATGCGTCCTAAAAGTCAAAAAGACTGATGGTCAGATTCTGTCACACATCGCGGCTTCATTAAATTCACAACATCCAACAAACACAGTTGATGTGGAGCGAAGGTATTCATGCAGGAAAACTTTCACCGCAGGGGTTCCCAGCACAGGGGGGTCTGGACTCAAAGTAGGGGGGAGGCCTTCCGATGGAAGGTGATAGCTCTACGGACCAGACAGTCGAAGCAGAATATTTACAACAGATTGGATTCTATCGGAAGTTACTTTGAAAATGTCATTTGAAAAAAAGCCCTTTATTAACTTCATGAACATTAGTGGGAACCTGCACTGACCCTTCAGGAGCTACCTTTCAAATTACCTGTTGTTAAGAACATTCAGAGATCCTAGGATTAGGGTGAACCATGAGCTGGATGACAGAGCCGTCACAGACAGAAATGTTAAGAAATGTTCAAAACTCAATAGCAAAACAGTTAAATTGCCGCAGTCAGAACATCAATAGGCCTTTTTGTGTGCCTGCCTGCAGCATCACGAGTCCCATTCCTGGGCCTTTTATTTTGGGATTCCAGACAGAAAAATGTTGACAACCCCGTTGAGCTGTTTTCACAACAAGCGGGACATCTGGGGTAAAGGTGTGATCAGCACACGTGTTGTTATGTAACGTGAACGTACAGCACATTTGCAAACACACGAGCCGTTCCTTCGCATGAACTCCGGCAAATCAAATGCAGGATTCGACGAGAGTGCAGAAAACCCATCTGCGGCGTACGGCTGCGGACGCTCTCGGGCGGCGAAAGCCTGCAGGTCAGTCCAGAAACTCCACTCTCAAGGGCCAGTTAGTGCAGGGCAGCAGCTGGATCGCAGGCACTTTACCTCGGGGGCTCTCCTTTTACTCAACCTGAGCTGCGGGGAGCTCGATGCTGCCTGCGCCCCCTTCCCTTCCTCCTCAGCCCGTGCCTGGGCCGGAGGGGACGGGGTCGGGTTGGGAGGCAGCGTGGAGAGCGGGGAGGGCTGGGCGGTCAGGGCCGGAGTGTCAGAGGGTGTCATTATGCTGGACTCCTCCTCCTTGGGGTCCCATCGTTGGTACCCCACAACCTCATAACCAGGCATGTCAAAGTCGTGTCCTGTGGTGTGGTGGGAAGGAGCACAATGTCAGTCCGCCGGAGCCCCCGCCCCCCCCGGCCTGCTGCCAGCGGCTTGAGGATGAGGCTCACCTGGTTCTGGTCAGTGGAAATTATAACCGATTCCCAAATGAAGATCAATGGCGTTATTGTCTTCCAATTTGTGCATCTGCAGAATTCAATCAGTGTTGTGTAATAAAGGAATTTAAAAATACACTTCTAACTCAGCCTTGGGGAATGAGGACAATGTGACAGCTCAAAGAGTGTTTGGAGATCAGTGTGAACCACGACATCTGTTCAGGTCGGCAAAACCAGGGCAGATGAACCAACGGTTTCGATCCCCCGAGGAAGTCATTAGGTCCAACAGAAGCACTTCTCCATCCCGAGCTCAGGTGTTTCTCAGAAGGCCTGTCTTTGTTGACACTTTTGCTAAAAGCCAGATCTTCCCTACAAACTCTTCCTCCAGACTCTTCGTGTTACTGGGGAAGCTTTTTGAACCAACCATACAGAAGCCATGATGTGTCAGACCAAAGGAGGGCACATAATGGGAGAAGTAGCCCCAAACCTTTCGCCAGCGTGAACAGCAGAAGGACTGTGTGTGTGTGTGTGTGTGTGCATGTATGTGTGTGTGTGTGTGTGTGTGTGTGTGTGTGTGTGTGTGTGTGGTCAAGGCCATGCAGCTTCATGCAGGCCTCACAGCAGTGCATGGAGTGAAGTGAAAGTCTATCTGTCTTTCTATCTATCTAACCATCTATCCATCCATCCATCCATCCATGCCACACACCCTGCCAGTGAACCGGCAGGGTGTGTGGCGTGGATGGATGGATGGATGGACGTCAAACCCCCTCCTGGATGAATTGGTTCATATTTATGTCCAAAACCAGGAAGGCAGAGGCTACAGAGTGAAACCATCAGAAGAAGGGCTGAGGAGGAAATTAGACTGACCAAATTAGACATTATATACAATTGGAACTTTGTCAAAGGTCCTGGGACCAAAATTATTTACACTGCATCTGACAGATATTTTTTGGGTATCAACACTGCTGAAATTTGTAACGTTTGCAGATAATACATTTTTTTTGTACTGGAAAAGATATTGGGAAATTATTGCAAGTGGTGGAAAATGAATTAGTTTCAATTAAAAAGTGGTTTGTCTTCAGTAGGCTATCATTAAATGAAAACAAAATTTATGATAATTTCTGGAAACAGAAATATTGATAAGGCTAAACTGTTTTTAAATGGAGTCGAAATTGAAAGAGTATATGAAACCAAATTCTTAGGTGTGATCATAGACAGTAAAGTCAGTTGGAAACCACATGCTGAATATATTTAACGTGAAGTATCTAAATCCATTGCTGTTTTTTACAAAACAAGAAACTAATTCAACAAAAAGGCTTTGTTTCCAATTGATTGTTCTTTAGTTCTGCCCTACTTATCATATTGCGCAGAGATCTGGGGGAACGCAGGGAAAAAAGGGAAAAATTCTGTAATAAAAATGGCATAAAATGGTTATTAGAAAAGTGAATAAAGTGCGGTAACTTGCACCTACCAATAATTTATTTATACAAAATAAAACCTTAAAACTAAGTGATCTTGTAAAAGTTAAAATGTTAGAGATTCTTTCCAGAGTAATAAACAACAAAATCCAAAACTGTATTTCATGCTTCTTCAAATCAAGAGAAAATCGTTATAATCACAGAGGTGTATTCATTTTTGAATGTGCTAAAACAAGAACTATCGTAAAATCAAGGTGTGTCTCTGTTCTCGGGGTTAAATTACGGAATTAATTAACAGAAGATTTGAAAAGATGTACTTCTTTGTTCCAATTCAAAACTTATCTTTAGTTTCAAATATTTAAAGAATATGCAAAGTGTGCATAAACTTTTTGTTTTTGTGATGTTGAATGTGGTAATACATGGACAGTATAAAGGCTGGTTAAACCAAAGGTGTAAAATGGGATAGGGGATAGGCTAAAACAACCACTGCTTCTGCCCATTCCTTTTTTGGTTACAATTTATTTTATTACATTGGTTGAACTGTATCTTTGTTGATGCGATGACCAAAATAAAATTATCAATCAATAAATCAATCAAAGGAGAATAAACCACCATTCAGTGCCCTCTGGCCTGGACGACAATGGCAAAACCACGAGAATCCAAAAATTCGATTTCAGATCACGCGGGGCCCGAATCCCTAGGACTTTTTTCTTCGGACTCAAAGGATTTAGCTGTGGACTCAAGACTTCGACTGAGACTTTGACTGTCAGCGGCGTCTCAACCAACCAGTGATTACATTTGCATAGAAACATCCATTCCATTACAGCGTTGGAAAGAGGTGGGTCTCGCCGTATTCCAAATGTAATGCCAGCAGAAGCAAAGAAACTGACTGAATGGAACAACTGCGGTAAAGAGCCCGACGCCGCCCTCTCCCCTCCTCATCCAGGGTTGTGTAATCAAGTGATTTAGAAATGCAAAACTTGTTTAACGGACAAAGAAATAATTATAGGGTGAAAAAACATGACACCCTGCAGAATGAAAGATAAAAAAAGTCCCCCATGATGTTGAGCGAGAACAAATCCCTGCAGCAGCATGGGAGTGATATCACAGGACGGACATCCCGCCACCCCGGGGCCTTGGCGGTTCCGCACAGGAAGGCAGGCCGGGGCTTCGGGGCCCAGCAGGAAACCAGAGCGGCGATCGGTATCGGGGCGAAACAAGCTCCGGCGGTAAGCCTGCACGGGTCAGACCAGTCGTGCGGTCCCTCTCCGAGCGGGGAGGTCACGTCATGGGAGCTCCGCCTCCCCAGGAGGACACTCACCCTCCGACTTGCTACGCATCATGGGCCGGGTCCGGTGCTGCGGTGGTGCCAACGGATGGATGGAGCCCGGGTCGTCATCCGCAGAGTCAGCCTGGTAGGAGGACAGATCCTGCATGCTGAAGCTCCTCAGTCTGTCCGACAGGACGCCCTGGCCCTGGAGGGAGATGCCAGGAGCAAACGATAACTGATCCAGGCATTTGATCACAACTCTGTTCTGTGATAACAACCCAGGGGTTATAGATGCCAAGACGAATACGCTTGACAAACTCCCTGAGCGGTGGGAGGGGGCCACGTGCACTGCTCAGCTCACCTCCTGTGAGACGGGCAAGAAAACAACACCTCCAGGCGACCGGCGGAGAACATCCCATCAGAAAAACCTCAACATGTTGTCTGATAATGCATCATTCAGAAATCTTATAAATATTGGTTTTCTGGAAGTTGTCTTTGGATCCATGTAAAAAACTACCAACACCAGCAATTTAGAGGACATTTTGAAAATGTGCATGAAATCACTGGAAGTCAAAGAAGGAAAATAAAAAGCAGAGTTTTCAAGAAGTCTTCTAAAGATTCTTGGAGAAATGAGCAAGAGAAGGAAACCTGCTGGAAGTCACGGGGGGTTGAGCCCGCCTCGTTATTTGGATGGCCGCTAAGTCAAACAGGCGCGCTTGGCGCCCATGGCCCGCTGCTACAAATGTCCAGCGTCTGCAGTACCTTTGTTGCAGCCATGACTGCAGCGGTGGCGGCCACATTCAGCCCCTTTCTCCCAAAGTGCACCAGCGTGTCATAGCTTTTGTCCTTGGCCTGGCAGATGTAGTCATCGATGTCCTGGGACAAAAACAACACAGGTGTCAATGGTTCACGCTCCGCCGGCTCCCCTGCTGCCGGAGACGCCTCTGCTGATCTCAGCAGAACATCACCATCTCTGTCCTGGTAGACTCATCAGGGAAACATGAACACAATGACATTTCCTTTTTCTATCGAGCAAAAATGAAAATCACCAGCTGAAATGGAGGCGGGAATGTGGAGAAAGCAAAGGTCAGAGCACTGTCTGTTTTTGACAAAGAGGACGACCAGCGGTCGCGTCAGATGACCACAGGAAGGATGGAACCTCACCTTCTCTTTGGAGGAAAGCGTGGGATGAACAAACTTCCTGTAGAGCACGCTGGAGCCTTTGGTGTACGGGGACAGCAACCACACCACTAGGGCGATCTTCAGCTCGTAGTAGAAAGGAAGCCTGTGGCGGAAATGCGGGACAACCAGAATATTAGGAACCCCTGAGCACGTCCTTTGTGAGTGGACGTAGCGGCAGGAGGAGCTACTCACCAACACAGGAACATGTCTGTGAACACCTCGGCAGTGGTGAAAAGGGCGAATATTATCCAGTACATCATCCATTTCACCTGGAATGACAGGGTGACAGGGTGACTGCTAACGATGCCCCAAAGCCCGGGTTGGTGCACGAGTTGAGAAGCAATGAAACGATGCACTCACGTATTCTCGGACGTCTTTGGACTTCACGGCTTTGTAAGACGAGTAGGCCGGGTAGAGGGTCCCGAACAGGAGCCTGGGAAGACCAACAGGTGAGCGGCTCTGTCCATTTCCCTGCTCCTCTAGAGACCGTTCTCCTTCTGCCTGAGCCTCAGAGTGTCCGAGGATCCCTCGGCTCTGGAGCCTCTCCAGGCGTCAGACCGCAGGAGACACCCCGAGCTGTCCTTCAGACACCTGCGGCCTGCGACGGCTCCACACCGCGGGCAACAGCTGAGATCGGATCGGGTTACTGACCCACATCGGACCCTGTCAGGGCTCTGGGCGTAAAATCATCCCCATCTGTGTAACAAGATCTTGGATTCTAAATTTAATGACCTCACTATTTTTAAGGCTCGGCCCTGGGAGGGGGGGGGGGGGGGTTTTTTTTTTTATTATTATTTTTTAGCGGACAGGGACTCAAGAAATAGTTGGCCTTCGTTTAACCCGGGGGGACTGA
>CAAKHD010013919.1:49488-76896 GCA_901007705.1 Fistularia tabacaria
CGGCCCGGGGGCGGGGGGACGAGAACAGAGGGGCCCGGGGCCCCGGGAGAAGAGAGAGGGGGGGGGGGCGCCGCCCCCCCCCCCCCCCCCCCCCCCCCCCCCCCCCCCCGACCGGCGGTTGCTAGGAGGCCCTTAGATACCGGGACGCCGGATCCACGTACATGCAGAGCGGCGTGGATCTGCGGCGGGAAGGTCGCCCGAGAGCCCCCGGTTAGAAAAAATAACCTGGAGGAGAAGACTTGAATGTAAAGGATGTTTCTTGGATAAAATCCACCGGTTTGACGTGACACTCCCCGAGGTCAGGGTGTCATTGAGGCATCGGGAGCTCATTCACCGGGGTCGTTGCAAAATCCCAGGAATCACGGATCTGTTTCATTGTTATAACAAATCGACATTTGGCCCTCATCTGCTGCAGCATCCCTCCCCGGCCCTGAGCAGGGGTACAGCGCGACTCCAGTATGGTCAACGCGTGAGTTTGAATCAATTTGAAGCTTGGAAGATATTCCTGGACAATATGGGATTCTTCTTCTGTGTATTATCATGTACTTGCCAGGGTACACATATCATATACCATTCTGTTCCTACTCTTCACCACAAATTGGAAAACTTGAACACCACAGGACATGACTTTTGTTTGTCTCTCCTGAAGGTGACCTGCTCGGTGTCTCCGTCCTAAATAGTGCTTTTTCCCCCGGATTCTCGTGATACTGAATCTCATAAGGCCTCCCAGCAGCTGACCTGCGATTCTGTTAACAGAATCTATAGAATCTGTCAGTCAGTTACACCTGGGCTTCGTGGGTTTTGTCCCCCTCATTTTCTGCTGCAATTGTTCTCCCTCATCAAGGGCTTGTGTTTCACTGACCTCCAAGAACCGAATGGTTGGAAACGCAGCCAAGAGTCAAGTAAGAAAATAAGTGTCTTTTTGTCCGACTTATGTCGTAAAAAGACCCTGAAATATGTCTCTTTCTTGTGTTTTACCTGAGTCATTCTTGATTACAGACAGTACACACAAAAGGACTGATGGGATGCCAATTGTCATCTTGTTTCAGGTTATAAGCAACTTCAGAAACACAATTCACGGCTTCAAAAAGTTCCATGGCAGAGCTTTCGATGACCCCTTTGTTGAAGCAGAGAAAAACAAACTGCCTTATTCCTTACATCGACTGGCCAACGGCAGCACTGGGATTAAGGTCAAATTCTCTGCAAACTGTTATCGTCTGCTGTTTTTTCTGTCCTGTTCATCGACTTTGTGCTGTCAGTACACACCCGCCTGTTCATGTAGTTCAACCATGACGCTTCAGTCATTGATTTGTTTATTGATTTCATCAGCTAGTCGTGTCTCAGCTTTAAGCGATTTCCCTGGCGTTGGGTGAACAGGTGCGGTACTTGGAGGAAGACAAAGTGTTCACTGTGGAGCAGATCACAGGGATGCTGCTCACCAAGCTGAAGGAGACGTCTGAGGGTGCCTTGAAGAAGCCGGTGGTCGACTGCGTGATCTCTGTGCGTGATGAAAACGTTTGTGAGCATCATCAAGACATCTTTCTTTGAACCATGCGGGGGTTTGAAGAAAGACCTTCATCTCTGCTCTGTCCTGCAGGTCCCAAGTTTTTTCACAGATGCTGAGAGAAGATCTGTATTTGACGCCACTCAAATAGCGGGGCTGAACTGTTTACGGCTCATTAATGACACCACTGCAGGTCAGAGTTCTGACAAACTAGCAATGACTTCCTGGAGTGGGTGGAAGTATGGGTGGAAGAGATGGGTAGAAGTATGCCAGTCCTGTGCTGTGTGGTATATTTGACTGGGTTGCAGTTTCAACCATTGCAATTTATCTTACCTAGAACCTACAACCTTTTCAATGCTTTTGCATTTTACTGACTTCACAGTGGCTTTGGCCTACGGCATCTATAAGCAGGACCTTCCTGCTCCAGAGGAGAGGCCCAGAAATGTGGTGTTTGTGGATATGGGACATTCATCATTCCAGGTCTCCATCACATCTTTCAACAAAGGCAAACTCAAGGTCAGCGTCGTGACTCTTTATCTCAAAGAATCCCGGTTGGATTCTGGAATATTTGACCTCCAACTGGCTCACACTCTGTCCTGCCAGGTCCTCGCCGTAGCGTTCGACCCGTACGTCGGTGGGCGTAATTTTGACGAGTCGCTGGTGAATTATTTCTGTGAGGAGTTCAAGTCCAAGTACAAGCTCAATGTGCGGGAGAACCCCAGGGCTCTGCTGCGGCTGCACCAGGAATGTGAGAAACTGAAGAAGCTCATGAGCGCCAACTCCTCTGACTTGCCTCTGAACATTGAGTGCTTCATGAATGACACGGATGTGTCCAGCAGGATGAACAGGTACCCAGCTTCTTTAAAACTGGCCCCTCATCCACTTGAAGGAAATATAGCACCTTAATAGGCTTGTCCACTTGAATTGCAACCCACAGGAGCCAGTTTGAGGAAATGTGCGCCCAATATCTACTGCGAGTCGAGAGTCCACTGAGGGCCGCCCTGGAACATTCGAGTATGCTCTACAAATATGATTGGCTTTGTTATATTAAATTCAAATATAAATAAGGCTTCTTCTTTTTGGCAGGGCTGAGTCTGGATGACATCTACGCGGTCGAGGTCGTTGGGGGAGCAACCAGAATGCCAGCTATCAAAGAGAGGATCGGTACATTCTTCGGCAAAGATGTGAGCACTACACTGAACGCAGACGAAGCTGTGGCCAGAGGCTGTGCTCTCCAGGTTTGGCCTGCTCAACTCTGACATTGCCAAGCTTGTGCTTTTCTTCATGTCTGCTAACGGCTTTCTTCATTGTGGGGTATTTGCCGCCGATCCGGATGCAGTGTGCAATTTTATCCCCAGCTTTTAAGGTTCGGGAATTCTCGATCACCGATGTTGTCCCCTTTCCCATCACTCTCCGCTGGAAATCACCGACAGAGGATGGAGTTGGGTGAGGACATTTTATTTCTAGATTAGCCATATTTTGGTCAAGTCCGGTCAAATTTCTTTCGAAAGCATGTCTTACAGTCCCCGGTGCCCAAAGGGTATCAAGAAGAGCACAAGTCCAAACAGCAGAGTGGAGTAGGATGCCTTTCTTGGCCACCAGCAGTTAACACCCACGGTTTTCCAGACTTCACAGGACTTGTAGTTTATTTTTGCTGAATGTCATGTCACAATGACGATCTTAGATTATCTCACGACACAGAATCAGACATTGCTCTGAAATGTATATGCCGATGTGTTTGTATACCTTTATTGACTGGGACCTTCTTTTCATTTTCGCCTCAGAGAGTGTGAGGTTTTTGGGAGGAATCATGCCGCTCCGTTTTCCAAAGTGATCACGTTCCATAAGAAGGAGCCCTTTGAACTGGAAGCCTTCTACAGCCTCCCTCCAGAGCTTCCATACCCAGACCATAGAATAGGTACTGCTGCTGAACGCACCCACTTTTAATATAACTGGTCTCCATGCACATGAGTGTTGTTGCTAGGGAGACCAACCACAGTTAGTAGGACTTAATATCTGTTCTGTTTTTCAAGATATGCAGGTGTCCTGTATTTTTTTGTGTGTCCATACAGGGACCTGCATGGTCATTAGAATAAAGAGCACGTTATTGTTAATGAGCCAGCCGGCCGGTGTCAGGGGGTGCTCTCAGGGGGTGTCGCCCGTTAAATCTGAAATCACCTCTGGCTCTATCTTAAGGAAATCTGCTTTTCCAGTTTCATTCAACCCATTTTATAATCCAGAAATTGTCCCCAATCTATTACCAGGATGCTTTTTTGTACAGAACGTGGCACCCCAGCCGGATGGAGACAGCTCCAAAGTCAAAGTTAAAGTACGTTTCAACATCCACGGCATCTTCAGTGTGTCCAGTGCCTCCCTGATCGAGAAACAGAAAGGAGAGGCGGAGGACATACAAATGGATGCTGAGCCATTGGTGCAGAACGAGTGCAGAGCAGTGGAGCAGGTCAGTGGTCCACAGTCAAATATCGACTGTACCTCGCTCAGGGATTTGGTCATTCAGATTTTGTTTGACGTGGAGAACGGTGGCAGATCTCAGTCTTCATGTGCATGCGTGAAAGGCCAGTCAGAGCTGCAATATTTGAATCTAAAACTGAGAAGATTTGTTTTACTGTCATGTTTTTAGATGATACTTAGTTCCTAGTTATACGAGTGTAGTATGCAGCAATTCCTTTACTATGTGAGACACCTTTACCATCAGAAACGTTACCTTCAAGACTTTGATGCACAAGTCACGGAAGTTATGGAGTTCATGGTCTGGCTTAACGTATTCAAATTGATTAACAATTAAAAACTATTGTAACTATATGACCTCTTCTTGTTAAATCTGGTCGTGGCAAGTGGAAGACATTCCCACTCTCATCCCAGAGGTTCTTCACCAGCATCTGATTTGGGGGAGTTTCTGATATCTACCTGCTTGGGTCAAACACCAGAGGCAGTAATTAAAGGACCTCCCCACAGTGTGTTTAAACTTTAGAAGCTCCTCGGATCAGAGGTGAAACCTTATCAATGAGAATTGAGAATCTTCACTGACACAGAGATGACATGCTCTCTTCCCAGCTGGATGCCATCCATCTTTAGTGTTATCATACAAACCAGGTATTACAGCGCACTGAGCTGCACTGTGTTTGTGTGTGGCAGTGAAACGGAAAAGGAGTCTCATAAATGCAGTTTCAGCCATTAGTTTTAATGGAATATTTCTCATGGAAGTCAAATGCATTGCTGTGCATGTTACATCTGGCCTGGAAAGTACAAAGTACAGTATGATGTTCGTTCTGTCTCAGACCAAAATGCAGGTCGATCAGGAGAACCACAGCCAGGGAGACCAGCCAAATGAGGATGCCAATAAGGTCAGTTGTTCTTTTAAAGGAGGATACGCAGCACCGTTGTTTTGTATTTTAGGCCACTTGAGTGTTTTTTTTTCTCTACACATGAGTCCGTGTTGACTCCTTGCAAAAATGATAAAAAACGCGAAATGAGTATTTCCATGTGTCGTGACTCTAAATCGTGTCAAAGTCATTTTCACCGAGGGCCACATCAGCATAATGGTTGCCCTCAAAGGCCTCATGTAACGCTAATTGTATCAATGTGACCAAATGTAATGTAAAATAAATGTAACTACTCCTGAATGTTAAATAACTCTGAATTTATTACTTGTTCAAATCCAAAATGTTCCATATGCATTTGCATAGATGAAAAAAAAAAAAGTTTACCTGTTTGCTCTGTCACAACATAAATCCTTTTGACTAATTTCTTCAGCCACAATAAAGCTAGCTTTCACTCACTGCTGCAGTGTTTTTGGATGCGGTTTTCGTGAACACATTCTGCTGCCGACGTAGTTTGGCTTTTAATTCTTGGAGAATTTGTTGTTTTTCTGGAAGGCTAACTTTAGCATACTTAGCTCCGTGTTTGGTGTCAAAAAACCGACGTAGATTGTACTCTTTGACAACCGACACTGCCTCATAACACAAAACACATACCGTTTTTTCTCCTTGAAGCACAAACATGTATTCGGCTTCCCATCTTTCTTGAAACAGCCTTTCATCTGCATCAACTTTCTTTCTTCCTGGACATTCAGGGATCACTTGTATTTCTCAATTCCACTTGTTGAAAATCGCATTGAAGTGGATCCACTGCAGTCTAATGTCGGGATGCCATCACTTCGGGGATAACGCGATCGGCATGAATTGTGGGAAATGTAGTTTATGGTCAATGGACCTGTTTGACTTATTTATTTTCTCGAGGGCCACATAAAATGCCGTGGCGGGCCACATCTGGCCCGCGGGCCTGGAGTTTGACACATGTGCTCTAAATGATTCATGGAAATAGAACAAGAGGGAGCACGTGGAGCAGTTTGCTCTATTTGCAAGATAAATGTCATGTGTGTGCAAATGAATGCATGTTAGGTGCAGATGGAAAGCCTGACTGGAGTTTCTGTTGTCCAAAATCCAGGATTGTTCCACTGGAGAGAAGCAGGACTCGACAGCAGGGGGGAGTAAGCCCAAAGTCAGGCTGAAGAGTGTTGAGCTGCCCGTTGTCGAAAACAGAATCCGACAGCTGGACAGTGAAGTCCTCGTCAGTTTTGTGGAGCATGAGGTGAGTGGCCTGGGTGGCGCGTGGAAAAGCCCAGTCTTTGTTTGATTGAAGTGAAATTCTCATGAAACACTAGTTGTGCCTCATCTTTATGCATTTCGATATATGTATATTGCATAGTGTTTGTAATGTTTCAATCTCAAAAAGATGTCAGCGGTTTCATAATGTTCTGTCTTCATTAAAAGCAGAAACAGGTTTGTCTTAAGTAATTGGGCTTATCTTATATTCTGAATGGAAACGTCGTCGTAGAGTTTTTTATTCGTTTGGCTTTTTCCAATAGCGTCACATGATCATCCAGGACAAACTGGTGAAAGAGTTAAATGATGCCAAAAATGCTGTAGAGGAGTATGTTTACGACCTACGGGATAAACTCTGTGGGATCTATGAAAAGTTCATCACAGAGGAGGTAAGTGCGTCTTATGAGGCGTCGCCCTGATGATAGACAGAGAGCTACACTGCAAAGCTGGACCACGCCAATTCCTGCTATACATTGGACTTTTACCACCAGGACGGTAACAGGTTGGCCCTACTGCTGGAGGACACGGAGACCTGGCTGTATGAGGATGGAGAGGACCAACCCAAACACATCTATATGGAAAAGCTGGATGCACTGAAGGTCTCATTTTTTTTCATCCAAGAAGATTTTTAACAATAGTAAACCCATGAAAAAGCTTCAGACTCTTCTCTCTGGTGTTGTATTCCAGGGTTTGGGACAGCCCATTCAAGACCGCCACCGAGAGCACGAGGACAGACCCAGGGCTTTTGAAGAGCTCGGCAAAAAACTACAGCTCTACATGAAGTTTGTGGATGGCTACAAACAGAAAGTAAATTGTTTTGCTTCGGTGATGCTTTCTGTCTTTTTCTCAAATGATTAGAGGCAGAGTTTGTCGAACTGTTCGATCATCTTCCCATGACCCCTACGATGACCTTTGTGCCCTGGTGGGATCTGTTAAGTCATAGGTGTGAACACTGTGCTCATGGGATGGGGGTTCTTCTCTGTTTTATGTATGACCTGTACCACACCAGTTCGGTGGGAAACCATCTCCACCTATGTAGTGCTTTCATCTCCTTGTGGTTCCCGCACACTGGATCACATTCCTCCATTCACACACACTCACACACCCTGGTTGGCACAGCTTGCATACAAGATGCTAAGCAGACTATCGGCTCAGTGTTTTGCTCAAAGACACTTCAGAGTGCAGACAGGATCCAGGGATTGAACCGCCAACCTACTAATCGGAAGGACACCTGCTCTACCACCCGAGACACAGCCACCCCCATTCACACTCAATAAAACACTGGTCATTGTAGGTGCTTTTTTCAAAGGTCAACCAACACTTTCACAAATCGAAAAGTCCCTTAAATATCTTGTTTATGAAATAAGTGAGGTCGTCTGGAAGACGACTATTGTGTTTCACGTGGCATACTCTCCACAGGATGAAAAGTACCTACATTTGAGTGCTGCCGAGATGAACGTCGTTGAGAAAACAGTCAGTGACATTATGGCCTGGATGAACAGCAAGATAAACACGCAGAGCAAATTACCTATCACTCAAGATCCTGTGGTCAAAGTAGCAGATGTTCTTGCAAAAATACAGGTATGCCTCGGCTGGCTTAAGACTGAATGCTTTCTTCCAATAGCTGTGATTACAACTCATGACTTTCTTTTGTCACACAATTCATACAGGAACTGCAAGATACATGTAACCCTGTGGTGACTAGGCCGAAGCCTAAGGCAGAGGATGGTACCAAGCAGAACGAGTGCAGCGGTCCTCATAACGGCCCAGCTCCTAAGCAAGGAGCGGATGCAAAGGGAGACAGCAAAGGAACCCAGCCAACCAAATCTGGCACCAAAGAAATGGAGGTGGACCGAGGTGTGTAACCGATTGGTGAACTCTGCCAGCATTAGCATCGAGTGTCGACCGTAAGAACAGGGCCGTCCAGGATAATTTCTACTTCCTCAGAAGGCAGTTTTGTAGAACTGTTTTTTGTAACCCCCCCCCCCCGGGCACCGAACACTTACCTTTTGAGATTTTGTATCAGCTTGTTCTTCCTCGTGTGGTTTTATTCTCCTAGGCTTTACAATCTTAATAAAGACAACTGCAATAGATCCAATTGCGTTTAAAATGAAAATGTTTCCCATGTACTATAAAGGAAGGCTAGTTAATGCTTTGAGCTCATGTGTCTTTTTCATGCTGTCCTAAAACTTGCTGTTACAAAACTATTAGTTTTTATGCAATATGACATTCTATATTTGTATGTAATAAGTTGGAAATTTTATCTGTGTGTGGAAACTATGAATAGTATTTTAGTAAATAAAGCAGTAATTGAGTATATTATGTAAATAAATAACTTATTCCCACTGTTCCGGTGACAATGCTTGGCACTGAATCCCTCTAGGGAATGATTGGATGGCTGTTTGTTTGACAGTGAGCCAAAATATCAAATATTAACATAATTGATATTGATGATATCGAAGGAAACTGAAAGTTTAAGAAGCTCAACTTTGCATCTGTATCTCCTTGAAGTCTCGCAATGCTCAAACAAAAAAAGAACCTTTGGTTGCAGGACTGAAAACAACAGGCCCAAAAAGGTGGATCTCATCCTGGCTATAAGGGTCATTTATTTTTTGATTTTTCAAAATCAGAGATAACGACACAATTTTTGATGGACTTCCATTCTCATGGAGATAATCTTATCTGTTTAGGAAGAGAGCATATTTTACATCACAAAAATGAATCCAAAAAGGAATTATAAACAAACCAATGCGCAATCTCCTTAAAAAAAATAATCAGATAATCCAAAGTAGTATTTTGAAGTAATTCAAAATGGGTTAAAATAGAAATTTCTGCTAATTGTTTGACGTTATTGTGCCTTTTTCAACGGAATGTCAGGACAGTTATGATAAAATATTGAACAGCAAACTGAATCAGAATATGTTTAGTGAGCATTCTCTATGATATTATCAGCACCACTGAGTCAACTATTTAATGTTTGTTCATTTCAGTTTTAGAATTCAACAAAGTATTGAGTCAGTACTGCCACAACACCCTGCAATATTGACAACTAGTTGGTCCTGCACACATTAGATACACATAGATTCAAAATAAATAACAAAAAACATGAAATCAACTCCCTCTAAATATTACCGTATGGTTTAAGTTCAATGGATTCTTATGTTGGATACAATTTCCCAAAACATAAATCAGTATTGTTTACAAACATGTTTAAACGTCTTCACCAAAACTGTCGAATCTGCTTCAATCCAGTATCCACCCGCCTTCATGCAACTGCACTTTAGCGTCATATTTTCAAAAGTGCTTCGGTTAAAAGCACACCAAAGAGTGAAAGCACTATTTTACACCATTACTATTATTGTTTTCCAGGTCGGGGTAGCTGCCAAAGGGGCGGGGCCAACTCCACACGCTTTGTTTGACGTCACCGTGACGTAGACGGGGGGGTAACGGGCGGATATTTTCAAAATGGAAGAGAGGGCAAAGTTTTGGAGGGGAAACCTAGAGCGGTGTTTATTTACGCCTTGAAGCCGTGGGGAGACTCGATGAGCTCCCACGACAGGACCACATTAACACGAATCTGTGCGCTTCTGCGGAAACGGAGGGGGGCACGATGAGTGTGTCGATCGGCGATAGGATCGAGGTGAGTTCTGCTCGCAGGCTAAGACATCTGCTAGCGCGGCTAACTACACTAGCTACTTTATGCTAACTGTCGCTATGGTTACCTGCGTTTCGGAGGATATTCTCGATATTATTACCTTTATTTAGGTGAATGTACTCGCTATGGTTACCAGTATGTACATGGATCTCCTCGGTTTAGTTACCTGTATATATGTGGAAATACTCGCTAGGCTTACCTGTATGTAGGTGGATATTCTCAGTATAGCTACTTCTGTGTAGGTTGATATACTCGATATGGTTATCCAGATTTAGGTGGATATACTCCTCAGGCTCCACTATAGTTTAGTTTCCTCAGATGTCACGATAGAAAGACGGAAGTGAAGTCACATCATCAACAATTGGTTCCACTCTACCCTGCAGTGCTACATTTATGCCGTCTGTTGGTAGAAGTATTTCTGGTGAGAGTACGAGTAATAATGACGTCAACAACAACGAACAAGAATTGTGCTGCAGAGAGCGGGGTGTGTTCCGTTGTTGAACCGACGTTACCCTGACTCCCGGGGGCAAACAGTGGCTGTTTCCAGGGCCACAGGGGAGCATCCAGATGCTGCGGGGAGATGCTCCTCCTCCTCCTCCTCCTCCTCCCCAGCGGGAAGGTGGCCGCGATAATGGCAGGTTTTGGTTGGCCATATGACTGTGTCAGGTGTTGATGGCGTGTATTTCGGTTAACATTTGTTGTGGGAGGATTTCTCTCGTGGTGAGTCGTTAGGGTCTGGATTGCACCTTGCGACTGCAGCCAGTATGTCAAAGGATCCAAGGACCATGTTTGATCGCATTATTGACTATTTTCTCGAAAAGCGATCAACTGACTCCCAAGCGGGCTCGAATGCGGAAGGTACATTATGTAGTTTGAACGAGGAGGTCACCATTGAGGTAAAGGGATCTTGTTTGTGTCGAAATTACTCTTTTTTTCTATTGAGGACAACCATCAAAATTCAGGAAAAGCTGCAATTTAATCCTACTTTTTGTCCTTATTCTTTGTAGGATTTTAAAGTCCTCACCCTCCTCGGCAAAGGCTCCTTTGCATGTGTTTACCGCGCAAAATCGGTCAAGACTGGTTTGGAGGTTGCTATCAAAACGGTAAGAATTTGTTTTGTCACAGTCTATTTTAACGTTTAGGTTGTCCTCACCTTTATTCATCTGCAAAGTGTCTGTGTGTGTGTGGAGAGGAAAAATAAATGCACCACAGTATCAGGCTATTGGAATGGCCATATTGTATCAATAGACTAATATCCAATATCAGTCTTCTATTTTACGCTATAACCACATTACAAATACGACTGGAAGTTTTTGGTTATAGTCAGCTGCAACAGTCTGGCTTTTCTATGACAATCAGGTGGATCTGTCAGCTTTAACGCCTGCTTTTTGTAGGGATGAAGACTGAGATTATTAGATATGCTTTAGATTTTTGATAAACAGAAGTTCATATCTGGTTAACATAATTTGCAGCAAACAGTGGCTTCGAATTGGGACCAACACGTTGGCTATGAATATCTACATCGTAGCAGCAGCACATTACAGGAAGATAACTCCCTCTCTGTCCTTGCAGATTGACAAAAAAGCAATGCACAAAGCTGGCATGGTCCAGCGAGTAACAAATGAGGTGGAGATTCATTGCCGGTTGAAGCACCCATCAATACTTGAGGTAACGGTGGCTGGATTAATCTCATGTTGTCTGTGGTAGATTACCCTTTGTGCTGCTTATTTGTCTCGCATATGTTGGTGTAATGTGATCTTCGTTTGATGGAGCTTTCTGTTAAGAGGATTAATGTCATTGTATTTTACCTCCTTACTGAAATGGAAACCCCTTATGATACAGAATTTTGTGTTGTCATTGTGATCCTTACCTAATGAGGTGAGATGGGGCTTTCACCTGTAATTGTCTGACTATTTATCCAATCCATTCAAAATCATGTGTACACATTCTACGTGTAGTTCACGTGTAGTTTTCATGTTTGTTTGTTTGTGTGTGTGTGTGTGTGTGTGTGTGTGTGTGTGTGTGTGTGTGTGTGTGTGTGTGTGTGTGTGTGTGTGTGTGTGTGTGTGTGTGTGTTGAGGGGGTGTTTAACAAACACAGCCTGATTCTTCAGACTGGGATTTTGTTCCTTGTGCACTTCAATGTCATAATGTCATGAGAGAGGTGATACAGAATTTGCTCCCATATTGGAAATGAGAATATGTCTCATTCAACCTTAGTTTTCATATATCTTTTGCAGCTGTACAACTACTTTGAAGACAGCAACTATGTGTACCTGGTGCTGGAGATGTGTCATAATGGAGAGATGAGCCGATACCTGAAAGAACGAAAACTGCCTTTCTCTGAGGACGAAGGTGTGAATTCTGACTGGACGTGACTGACTTTACCATCAAAAACCGTTTGATGTTGGGTTTCATCCCTGTGTTGCTGCTAAAGGCTGCCCGACCTTACACCTCGTTTTGTAGTGGCTGGAGAAGAAAACTGTTCTTGAAGATGATTGCCATAAAGTCTGTGCCTCCACATTTACCAATTTCCTTTTTATTTTCTCTCCTAGCACGGAATTTCATGCATCAAATAGTCAGAGGAATGCTGTATCTACACACTCATGGCATTTTGCATCGAGATCTCACCTTGGCAAACCTGCTGCTCACCGCCAACATGAACATTAAGATAGCTGACTTTGGCCTGGCCACTCAGCTCAAACTCCCAAATGAAAAGCACTTCACCATGTGCGGGACGCCAAACTACATCTCCCCCGAAGTGGCCACCCGCAGTGCCCACGGCCTGGAGTCTGACGTCTGGTCTCTGGGCTGCATGTTCTATGCCTTCCTGATGGGCCGCCCTCCGTTTGACACCGACACGGTAAAACACACCCTCTCCAAAGTGGTTCTCGGGGAATACGAAATGCCAAACCACGTTTCCATGGAGGCTCAGGATCTGATCCACCAGCTGCTGCAGAAAGACCCAGCCCAGCGACCCAGCCTGTCTGCCGTGCTGGACCACCCTTTCATGACCCAGAGTCTGCTGGTCAGAACCAAGGGGCTTGGGGTAGCGAATGACGGATCCATGGACAGTGGCATTGCGACCATCTCCACGGCTTGCACCTCCTCTACCTCGGGCAGCTCCAGCAGCCGCCTCCACCGGAGAGCCAGGCACGTGATCGGTTCCGCCCTGCCCAACCGCATGGCGCCGCTCACAAGTCTTTCTCACCGACCCAGCAGCGCCCGCTTTGAGGACGCCGACCAGTGGCAGCACCTTCAACCAGCAGACAGATTTCACAGGGAAGACAGGAGCAGGGAGCTTGTCGACGCAGGCAGCGGACAGCCTCACTCTCGCTACCTGAGGAGGGCACACTCCTCAGACCGTTGCAGCTCCTCTGGAGCGGTCCATGGCTCCGCCTCTCCTGAGCTGGTGAGGTGCCACTCAGAGGAGACCCTGACGACCATCGGAAGACCGCTCTTCTCCAAGACCTCTGCTCAACTCATGTTTTCACAGCACGGCCAGCAGCCCTCTCCCCCCGTCAAACAGCCAGCAAAGTAAGCCCCGATCCTCTTTAGGATTCACGGAATGGAATCTAAATGTAAAGCTGTGTCTTTCCTGTTTTTCAGCCCTTGTTTCTCATTGTCCTCCCAGACCACTCAGCCCCCCAGCTTCCAACTTGAAGACCAGGACGGAGTGACAAACTGGCTCAATAAAGAGGGTAAGATCTCATTTTTTTCACGTTGAATGTTTACTGTTCACGAGCGATCTGAGCTTGTTGGTTCAACTCCATCACTTCTTGTCACTTCAGCAGCACGGATAATTGCAATCGTCACATTGTCCAGGCCTGACACTGAGCGTAGAACAGGCCTAAGCTGATGTCCTGGGCCTCAGTGTGAACAGAGTCACTTCCGTGTGTGTGTGTTTTAAATGGCCTTTATTTTTGTTTATGTATTTTATCATGACCATCCTGCACTTTGAGCAACTTTGTTGTTTTTAAATGAAAACGGATTTCAGACCTAAAAAGATCAATGACTTTTTTTCAACTTTACAGTTTTCAGATTAAACTGTCCCACTTTAGCAAATCTTGACAAATACTTCCTTTCATTCTTCAGGTTCTGGGCCGAAGCCCGCAGACAGCAGCACTCACAGCAGTAGCGGCAGTTTCCATAGCGGCAGAAGACCTCTTGAGGTCAACGGTTCGTGGTCGGAGAAGCCCACCGGCACAGCTTTACATCGCAACCTGCACTCCCAGCACCACCCTCACGCCTCCAACCCCAATTTGTACTTGGACAACATCCCAGGAACCGAGTCTCAGCCTCCTCAGAGCAGAGAACTGAATCTCCAGTCAGGCAAACCCAGCGTGGAAAAGGAGAAGAAGACCCTGAGGGACATTGTTCCACCTCTGTGTGCATCCAGATTGAAGCCCATCAGGCAGAAGACCAAAAATGCTGTTGTAAGACCGGAGGACCTTTCAGCTCTCACTCTTTGTCAGCTGAAAAGCAGATGTTGACCTGTGTTTTTCTCAGGTGAGCATCCTGGACACGGGTGAAGTTTGTATGGAACTATTAAAATCCCAAGGCGGCCAAGAGAGGGTCAAGGAAGTTCTGCGGATTTCCTGGGACGGCTCCATGGTGAGCACTCTAAACATCACAAGTCACTCTTGATTTTCCTCCGAGAAACAAGCATTTTTCCCCATGTGACCTTTGCCCTTCTCCATGCTGTCTGGCGTAGGTGACGATATACCAACCCAATGGCGGAAAGGGCTTTCCGGTGCTGGACTGCCCGCCTGCTCCACCCGAAGATATTTTGATTTGTAGCTACGAGGATCTCCCAGGTACTTCCGGGGAACGTTGTAAACACGGTAACATCAGCCAGTGTAATGGCACAGATTTGTTCAGTGTTTTTGTTTCTCTCTCGCCTCAGAAAAATACTGGAAAAAGTACCAGTACGCTTCCAAGTTTGTTCAGCTTGTGAAATCCAAGACGCCTAAAGTGACGCTTTATACGAAGTATGCAAAAGTGATGCTGATGGAGAACACTCCCAACGCAGACCTGGAGGTCTGCTTCTATGACGGTGAGACTGATCTCGGTGTTCTCTGGTCAGAGCGGTAGGGATGTTTCTGGGTCAGAGGCACTGAGGTCAGCCCCCCAACGCATGTGTCAGGACAAATGTTTCCAAAAACATACTTGACTAGTTCGTACTGATCGCTGGTAATTCTGTACTCATTACTCATGCTGATTGTTATAGCTGACCGCGATCTCTGTAACTTCCCCATGATCTGGGGGTGCCTGCTTTTTGTTATTCTTGCAGGATTTTAAGTCATGTCTGGCAAATATTGAACAATTTCATGTAATTATTGTTTCTAAGTTGTTTTTTGGCCGCTTGTGTTCCTGTCATACAACACTGATCTAAATAAATAGTAAAGTCATTCATGCACATTTGTATAAATACTAAAATACGGTAATCTTACAGCTAGACAGCATTCTTTGTATCTGTTGACAAACCGATTCCCTGCTGTGTAGGAGCAAAGACACACAAGACCTCGGAACTGGTGCGGGTGGTGGAGAGGACGGGGAAATCGTATACCGTGAAGGGGGAGGTGGGGCTGAACGGCCTGAGTCCAGAGAGCAGGCTCTACGTGGAGCTTTCCGACGAGGGCCACACCACCTGTCTGTCTCTGGAGGCTGCCATCACGGCCGAGGAGCAGCGCAGCACAAAGAGCACCCCCTTCTTCCCCATAACCATCGGCAGGTGAGAAGGACACGCTGTCCTTTCCCCGCTCATCTTATTCACCTACTCTCCTGATGCTGAAATTCGATCTGTCTTCCCCGACAGGAAACCCGCTAATCCAGAGTCACCATTCTTGTTGTCACTGCCCCGAAAACCAGTGCCTCCTGATGCAGCTTCACCTCCTCGCCCTCCTCAGATCACTCCCTCTGTGAGTGACCCGCAGACTCACACTGCGGAATAAACAAAAATCCAGATGATAACTGAACAATCACATCTTTTTTCAGATGATCTCCTACGACGGATCTGATTTCACTTCAGCCAGCCTGAGCAAGAAAGGTTCTCCGGTGTGCGAGGACTTGGTGCGGAGCACAGGGAAAGTGCTGAAATCCATATTTGTGCCGAATGTTGGATGGGCATCTCAGGTAAGAGGAGCAGAATAGCGAGAGGCTCGTAGCTGCGTGGAATCCCCTCGTCAGTAAAAGCTGGAATGTCGTTTATGCAGCTGACGAGTGGTGAAGTGTGGGTGCAGTTCAACGACGGGTCTCAGCTGGTGGTCCAGGCTGGAGTTTCCTGCATTATGTACACGTCCCCAGAGGGCCGGATAACCAGGTGCACAACAGCCTCTTGATAGATGATGTCCTTGGCTACTGTGTTTTCATCACTACTTTACTCGCCACCTTACTGCTGCATGGCACCGGTTCATCCGTGTCTCTTCCTCTAAAGGTACAAGGAGAACGAGAAGTTGCCGGAGCAGGTCAAGGAGAAACTCCACTGTCTCTCCACCATCCTGGGCCTGTTAGCCAGCCAAACAAAACACCATCCACAACTGCATTAACCGCCTCCGTTTTGCAGGAAGCAGCACCTGAGCCTTTTTATTGTCTTTTTTTTTTTTCTATTGTCCTTGTAAATATATATCTTTGTATTTTTTTACATGTACAGAAGACTAAAATTATGAAAAGATATTCTATTACCTAGTATTTCTGTATAGTTTCTCAGTAAGCCAGCATGTATACAATTTCCGTGTGTCTCCGTCATTTAAACTTTTTCTAAATCCATGAAGTGCACCATTCAGAAGGGTGAGGCAATAAATTTGCAGAGGCTGGATGGTGACATGCTGAACCTGAGATTCATCGTCTTTGCACTTAGACGAGTGTTGGAAGATGACCATGAATATTTGTAGAAAGAAATTAAAGTAATCAGAGATAAATGGTGGCTTCAGTAACAGATAATACACTCAAGGCTTCCAACAAAAAGACAGAAAGATCTGCTCTGGCCTTAACATGGTACCATTACCTATTTTTTCCAGTCATGGAAATTGAGAGAAAAGGCGGAATGATTCGGGATCCTTCACTGTCCCTAATTATTATTTTAATCACAATCCAAAGACAAAGGGCCCAAGAAGCTGCTGAGGCCTCAACATTTTTGTGAGCAAATAAAACTGGTCTTGCGGTGATCCCGGTGTGTAATCTGGAAAATAAACTGAAGGCCGATATCCTTCAGTACACTCAGAAAACCACATTTGACCCGCAGGGTTATAATTTGCTGACCGCAATATTGACGTTTCCAAAATGTCCATAAGGGATTCTCCCAAGGATCAATTAAGTTCTATCCACAAGTTCATTTCCAGAAAGAACAAATCTGATAACCAATTTAAAATGAATCAGAAACATGAAATGATCCAAAGTGAGACTAAAGTTGGAAGGAAACAGAAATGTTGTCAGACATATTTAGCAGTAGCTGCAAATTTGAAGTGGAAATTACCTGGAATTTTTGTCCAAAAGCACTTTTCTTGGCAGGAACCTGAAAAGGAGAGGAAACACCGTTGTCTGTCTTGCAGACTGGCTTGGCCCCTGGAAAAAAGGTATTCACGAAGAGTGGAGACCTGCTTCTAAGCTTTGGACTTTAGAAGAGGAGGCTAGTGAATGTTGAGGGATAATTTACAAAAATAGCATTTCTCTCCACATAACCTTACCCAAATCATTCTTCATGTTTCGTCAGGCTTGTTAGTTCTTGTCAAAATTTTCTTCTTGTGGCAACTGCACTTGCTTTTCTTCTGAAGATTTTGACATGAATCAGCTATGACCTGGATGACGGAGAACTTCTATAGACATCTTCAGGCCTGTCTATTTGATTCGGGGTCTGATACGGAGGGGAAGAGATTCACATGGGAGCAGGGTGATCAGGGTAGGATTATTCTTTTATTTCTCATTTAGAAGCACAACAGAGAACACAACGTAGGACGCGCATTATGGTGGCGTACACAGATCCCCCCTTTGACATACACTGCATCCTCAACTTCTGCTGAGGATATGACACGAGTGGCTCCCCTGAACCTGCTACCCGAAGCAACACATGAAAACAATGCGGCTGAAAATAAAGAAGGATATGGAAGGTCAAGACTGTCCGGCGATGGTGAGATGGCTGCAAACACAGCGGGCACCAGGGCAGTCCGACTCCAATGTAGGAAACCAGAGAGCTGGGAGAAGCAGCAGCTCTGGGACGAGAACAGGAGCAGGTTCAGAGGAACACGCTGATCTGGAAGGTTGGCACTCATCCCACTAGATGCTAGAGGGAGACCCCAAGGTGGTCGGACCCTTTGACACCGACTCGGTTCAACAACCTGACCACCAATTGCACTGATCATTTAGTAAATATCCACGGTTTGTTCGAAACATTACATGCTTCATTTATATAAAACATCTTCCTCATAAAATCTCAATAGAATACAAGTTGCTCTCAGTTGATGTCAGGAAAAGATATGAACAAAACTGGAGTAAAAAAAAAAAAAAAACTCACAGTGAACACGAGGAACAAAAGGAAGACTCCACCATGTCCCCTCATGATTTGAACCTGTGACTTCACAGCTAGATCTGAAGGACTGAGAATTCGGTGTGACGCAAAAAAAAATAAAATAAGGTCTGGGCGGTGTTTTCATTGGATGCTTATTAAAAGCAGTCAGAACTGCTCTTTCATAGTGAAAACAAAAACAATCTATTGTTCTATGTGTTATCTGACTTTAGTTAAATCTCATTAGTTGGTAGCAAAATTAATAGCCACTTTGCTGGCTATCAAAGATACATTCTAGCTAAAGTTTAAGCTGAATAAATAGTTTTCTAATTAACAAAATAGAACTGAACATTTTGATTAAGCGGCGCAGTCTTGCTGGGTTTGCTTCCAGGACAGGCACACACACACTGAAGACACGCTTCAAGGAGGGTCGGAACTTGTGATATGATGTGAGATCCCACTGGAAGTGTGGAGATCACGGAATTCTCTGAAGACACTTTCAAACACAAGCAGAATGTGATTCTGTTGTCCTGCGCTGTGGTGACGTGAACCAGGACACAGTTAAACACTCAGACTGTTTCCAAACACTGATGCAACAACAAGCAAATACAAAAGAAAAAAAAAAAAAGTTGGTCACATGGTCATAGAGATTCAGCTTCTCTGCCTTTTTTTTTCCTTTTTTTTTTTCTTTAAACTGTCCATCTTTTGCTTAAATGTGATGGCACTCAGAAAAATCGACACCTTATCTTTGTTCAAACTTGTCGTTCACAATGAGCCTCGTGTCGCCTGCAGTCCTCGGCTGCAGACACACCGCACGCTGCTGTCTGTGGGCGGCATCCAGCCTCAGCTCCCCCAGGGACCCCCCCCCCTGTGCCGAGGAGTCAGTGGTACAGAACACAACATAAAACACACCACGCCACCAAGGTCCACTCCACTGCCAAAGCACCTGTGTGTGTGTGTGTGTGTGTGTGTGTGTGTGTGTGTGTGTGTGTGTGTGTGTGTGTGTGAGAGAGAGAGAGAGAGAGAGATACAAGGGGTTTACATTGCACATCAAGTGGCACAGCTCTCTCCAGTCCTGATTTGGCCTGATTCATTACAGCAAAGTCACACGAGAGAAATAAAAATCAGCAATTAGGCAAAGTTCCCAAAGATTCACATTACAGTACTGTTAAGTCTCATTGGACGAAACCAAAAATAGAAAAAGCCAGAGAGAAAGCTTACACCCAGTCACCATCATTTACAAGGACTACATTGGAAAGATTGGTTTCTGATTAGATACATTATCATTAACATCATAATTATTATGATTATTATTGATTATTATTGTCATCTGTTTTGGTTGGGGGGGGGGGGTCAAATGGAGAGTGGGCGAGGGATCAGTTACTGAGAGGAGGCCTTGGTGGCTATTGTGGAGACACAGTGCTGCTGGAAGTTGGGTGGCATGGCTGAGTTACTGCTTAGTTTTTGGCGAGGGCCCTTCAGGCCCCTGACGCCCCCCACGATCCAGGGGCTTCCGCCCGCCTCCTTGCTCAGCACGCTGCAGCAGCTGGGGGCCAGCGGGGCGGCGCTGGGTACCGGGGCGCCCATGGGCAGGCCCTTGGGCTGGTCGCAGGCGAAGTCCGGGTTGTGGCTTTGAAGAACACTGCTGATGTGGTTCAGCAGGTCATTGAAGAACTCTGGAACCCCCTCGTAACCTGAGGACACAGGAGAACGTGCTTGTGGACAAGGGAAGATGGCTCTTCCTGGTGTTTTCCTCCTAATGAACAACATGTTGGATCAAAAACATTTACAGTCACTATAACCAGGAGGTTGGGAGAGCATCTCAAGCAGGAGCGAGATCCTCTTACTGTGTCTGAGGGATTACTGCTCACTGAACCATTTAAACTCCTCTCATCACTTTCATGGTTTTTGAACTCAAGACTGTTCGCTCAGTCATTCCAGCTTCCTGCGACGTCAGAGGCGTCGTCTTGGATCGCAACAGTCCCGGTTCGATTCCCGAGCTCCTAGCCTGTCAGATTGTTGAGCACGACACTGAACCCCTAACTCCTCCACGGGCGCTGCTCACGGCTCAGGGGTCAGCCATTATGGATGGATGTAGAGGTCAAAGTTCCCTGATGCTGCAGGCAGAACTGACTGACTAAATAAAGGTCTTTCTTCCTCTTCTTCTTCTTCTTCCTTCTTTTGAGTTACAGGTCAGTGTTTTAGAACCATCAGCACTGCTCAGCACAGTTCTTCCCTTTTGAATACCTTAGACAGCTTATATCTGAGGGCGCAGCCTTTTGACTTCTAATCTGGCATTTAATCCCCGAGGACAGAAATCCCATAATACTCGTCACAAACCTGATCTTCTGATCTTGAGAACGGCCATCCCAAAATAATGGCTCCAGATTACTTCTCCATCCCAGACACTTTGCTCTGTACATAAAGTTGTTTCTCCAATGCTATTGGCATTCGTAGTAGCATTCCAACAAATATACAGGTTTATGTATAAATAAGACGCATACAATTGATACAAGAATTGGGTTTCAAAAGAATCCAAAGTGTTCCTTATTACAATCACGAAGGTGTCCCTCCTCCCTGGTTGAGGAATCAGGACTGAAGAGGAAGCTTTAGGGTTCCTTTATCGGTACCTCCAGAGCCCAAAGCAGCAGCAGCAACTTTCGAGAAGGTGTGGAGAAGAGGCTGCACCTACCAGGGAATGCATTGATGTCAATGACGGCGTGTTGTCCCGTTTGGTTGTTGATGATGACGTCGATGCCGAACAGGGACACGCTCAGCGCCTGCCGCAGCGACCTGGACAGCTCTCGGATCACGTCGTCGCTGGGCGGCAGAGACACGCCTTCCACGTTCTCTCTCTGGGAGAGGACGGCAGAATAGGACAGGTATGTCAGAAGATGCGAGGTAGCCAGTGTGCATGGAGGCCTGCGACGGTTCGACTTACCGAGGTCAGGTCTGAGGATGACTCCGGTTTGGACACGTTGTGGCTGTTGAAGAATATGGCTCTCCTGTCTGAACAGAAAAACATAAAGTGAATGTTAGAAGGACACGACGACGTTTGTCCAAACACACGTACGTGTCTGATCTCGGCCACTAGGTGGAGGCAGAGCTCAGCGGCTGCTTAAATGCATGTCCTTGTGGACTGATGGAAAGAACAGAAACCAGAAGGAAGTCCCACGAGGAAAGTCTAAGTCCTTCATCAGCTCAGTCGGCATGTTTTGAGTTCAGCAGGAAGAAAACTCGTTTCCCTGGTAACCGTTGTTTTGGAGCTGTAAAATGTGCTGGCAGGATGGAGAACCTAACGGAGAGCCTGTTTACTTTGTTCTGACCGGAAAGAGAAAAGAGCGAAGGCTGAAGAGGTTGAAGGCTGAGGATGGAGAGGCCCTTTCACCAGAGTCCAGAAACAAGACCTGCCCCTGGAAGACACTGTTTTCCGTCCCCCGTGTCTTTTCTTGCTGCACTTGCAGGATGGAAAACACGACCCAAAGCGGCGCTCCGACAAAGGTCAGCGATTTGGACCCGTTGGACAAGGGCCGGACGGCTCAGCCCTCCAGAACGGAGGAAGCGGCCATTCTCTCCGCATCATCAAAGATACATTTGTTGGTCACCTGGCCTCGGCGGCCCGATCACCACAAAAGGTCCGATCACGAGGACCACTGGGTGATTTCATGGACACTTTGTGGTGCAGGTCAGAAACTGTAGGTCCAGTTTGAGTTGGAATTGTTTTTGTGTTTCTGTAAATGTTCTTACCTGTAGGTCCGGCAGGAAAGTTCTTGAGGGACGGCCTCTCCACCACAGTGTAGGAGTCCCCAACCACAAACACCTTGTAGAGCACGGCGTTGTGATTGATGAAGCTCTGGATGACACAAGGAGGTTTCACGTCTTTCAGGTCCTCCTCGCTGAAGATGATGGCCATCTGTTGGCGGGAGGACAGAGCAGACGCCCCCCCCCAAGGTCACAAAGACAGGTTTGAAAGCTATCTGGAGTCACTGGTTTGGGTGTGGAGATGAAGAGAGTGCATACTGTTTCCAACTGACTCACAAAGATACATGAGGTATGAGACTTTATCTGATTTGCTTGTTTGACTTTGAGTTAAATGACAATCCTGTAACAGAACAGGTTTTACTGGCTCCGCAAAGCAAATACCAGGGAGGGTGTGGGTGACCTCAGCGCTCGGTGGCCTCTTACCTCGTGGGAGTTGGTTCCATGAGCCACTCGTGTTTTGCAAACTGAGGAGGAATTCAAAAAAGTGTTACGTTTGTCAAAGGCAGTTGTGGAAACAAAACTATAAAAACAAGCTTTCAAATGTGGACTACAGCCATAAAACAGAAGGTATGAGAAAAGGCTTTCCAGGAAATGTAAAATCTGAAGAAGTCCTTACTGAAGGGGAATGTGAGTCCGTGATTCCTGATCTGCTCCAGAACGTCCGGGCTGCAGTCGGTGTTCAGAACCATGAATGGAGGAGAGCAAAGCCTCTCATCTAATCAAACGACAGGTAGAAGAGCAAAGGATGGTTGGGTAGAACTCAGAGAAGGTCAGCAGGACTTTGAACAACAAGGCATGGGAAAGCTATCAGAGGCTTTTCCCTCTTCATCTACTTATTTCCGTGCCTCCTCACTTATCTGGGCTGAGATCTTCTGTTTGCAAAAAAACCAAAACAAAAAACAGAAGAAAATTCAGATTTCCTTAAGAAACATCTTGATCCGATCCGTCCCATCTCGTCTGACCAGCAGCCCTATCGTTCACATGACGTTCCTTTGACAGATGTCCCAGACAAGTCTTCTGGGCCACATTTCGCAGCACAACACGTATGCACGCATGCACGCACACCTACACAACTTTGAAGCTGCAGATTTTGCGCTTTGTTGAACTTCTGATGGATATTGTTGCAGGTTCCTGGGAGTCCAGGACAGTTTCAGTGACAGATATGACTGCTTGCCTCCTTAAATAGGAACTTCTGTCTTTTTTATCTTTAATACTCTCAGAGATCTGCCCATAACTCTTCTCTCCAAAGTGGTTACATCAGAGATTCTCAAGACCTGTATGACAATAATACGCATGCACGCACGCAGATCCATTATCTCATGCGCGTTGTGCACAAGAGAACCCCCCGGAGAACACGGGTCATCAGATGTATCACGTGACTGTTCCAGCAGAAAAGCGGGATTATTTGAGCGAAACTGATGGAAAAGATACTGGAAAACAGAACGTACACCGAGCCTGTGCTTTGTCTGTCAGCCACTCCGATTTTCAACACACTTTGGTGTTTGTGTCACAGCTTTACTTCCTGTTCGGTGGCCGCAGGTCGGTCACTTCCGATAAGACTGGAAACAAGCAGCATCCTGCAGCTCTGTCACTTATCACACCACATTTACACTTATGTTGTGGCTTCTCTTATTTCCCCTCCACAGAAGGTAAATGTGCTAATAAGGCAGTCGGTCGGAGATATCAACGCAGGAAGTCGGCAAGGGGGCCAAACAAGAGTTGGAAAATTGCTTATGACAAAAAAACAGCACATGCACACGCACACGCACGCGCGCACATACGCACACACACACGCACACACACACAAAATAGTACCACACTGATCTTTGTGTGGGGTTGGGCCTCAGCGGCACTGGGCTCGCTCTCACTAGTGCTGAGGTCAGGAGAATCTCATGTGCCTACATTCACTTAGCGCTGAGCTGTGGACACACAAGGAGCCCTGTCCACGGCTCCCAGAGGAACCAGCCCGGCCACTAACACTCCTGCTGAAAAAAAAGACCACAATCCCATTCTCAAACTTGACACATCTCATTAAACCAATAGGTGGCTTTGAAAAAATTTCCTCCCATGCTTTTTGACGTGATGAATGCTGAGGTCTACACCTTCTCAGATATAGCTCTCCTTTGAAAGCTCTTCTTTCTTTGTTTTTTGTTATACTGTGCTCATGTGGACAGAATTACTTTTGACAATGAAGGAAGGAAAAATGGCATTACCAGAATAGCCCTGAATGTTTAGACAAGGCCTGAGTCCAGATTGCAGGTGGTGGTCATGCTGCAGTTTTGATGCTGCTGCACTTTAACAGAGGAATTATCAAAGAATTACTCTGCTTTTTGCCTTCATCCTCAGCAAAACTACAATTACCACTGTCAAATTCAAGGTAGCTCCCCTTCAGCCCATCTGCAGGCCTGCAACTACCAGTGAGAAAACAAAGTTATACTTCTACTTTGTCAGGAATAAGTTGTGCAGCCAAAGCCTATTCCTGTGTTGGATCAGCTCTGGGAGCAGGAAGCCTGCAGCAGCACAACCCATCAGTCATCTCTTTACTGGCTACAACCGGCCATCGTACGTATGTTATTCTACCAGGACAAGAATAGCAGCATAATGACTTTCAGAAAACAGTCTGGTCGGGAAAATAACCCCATTACATCACTGGGTTCCCAAAGACTGATGGCTTTAAATGTTGTCAAACAAGAACCACCACAAGACTTTGAGCCTTTCGCATTTCAACCTCCAACTTAAGGACTTGTAATAAAAGGGACCCATGGACGGCGGGTACGAATGTTTGCCAAGTTTGCTCCTTGGACCTCGACGCTTCAGGGATATGAGGATGGGGGGGGGTCAATCTCTGACTCTGTCTAAACACTGTGTTCACAGCAGACTGAGCGGAGCCAAGGACAGCGGTTTACACCACTTCATGATGAGGTTCCTTTAAAATGTCGGTATGCGGTTATATTACTCCCGTTCCTTTCTTCTTTCATCCCAAGGGGATGTCCTCAACTATTCATCAAGGCACACGTTGAAGAGTGTATACATGAGAGCAGATCAACACACCAAACCTCGACCTGTTCTGCGGGGACTACTGATCAAGCACCTTGAAGCACCTGAGAACAAAATCCCTGGTGTCATGATATCTACCTTTACTCTGATACCTCACTCATAAATAACAAGATGAGAACATCAGGTGCAGTGGACCAATACTGTTACTCAGTGGAGTGAATGCAAATCATCCATAATTAGTTGTGTGGTGCAGGCCAGCCAGTCCCTCCACAGGTGTGTTCTTCCTTCTTTCCGGTTTTGGTGGGTAATCCCACCACAATTCCCCACCCTGTGGAACCTGTCCTCTTTATAGCCCCGACAACTGGCCAACTTTTCTGTCACCTTTTCAAACAGTGTTTTATGAGTGTTTTATGTCCTCCCTTTGGTCCAGACTTTCCGCTGAATATCAGGGATTTTCAGCGAACCTGCTTGGACCTGATCCTTGAGCTCAGAAAGTACAGTTACTGTTTAGGCGTGAGGCTGGACTCTCCCGTTGCTATTTAGAGCTGGTTTCCTAGAAACCACAGCATCCACTCACTGCAGCAGGCTTTTCAATATGTTAAAGTCAACTCAAAACATGAGCACTGAATCCTTCAATATCCGACCTAGCAAGTAAAGTTTTTGGAGGGGGGGGGGGGGATTTGATGGTGAAAAAATCTTTTTGCACATAAAATCCTCCTACTTTGCTGTTTTGTAAGAAATTCTCTGGCAAAGCACACCCAGGTCTGGTTTGAGGTCATCCTGACAAGCGTGGGTTTCTCTTTGCCACTTGGATCAGTTGACTTGGATGAGCGTCTGGGCTCCTGAACCTTCTGGCTGTGTTTGTCTTTTTCATGCTGCAACTATGATTAAATATTGATCTCTTGCATAAATGGGACATTTGTTCAGTTGGTCTATGCAAAGACAGGGACTACTGGTAGCACAGGGACCTGAAAGAGGGTCTGCTTCCAACAACCAATCCATGACAAATTCGGTTTGATCCAGAAGAATCTGCTTGTATTGAGAGACGGTTCTTTCATCGTTCAGACACGACGAGGCTGGTTTAAGAGAGGCCACTTTTATAGAAGCGTTGACTTGACAACAGTTTCGGTCTATAAAAACAGCCTAAGATATCAAAAGTTATATACACTTAGGAACCAATGGATCCCACCGTGTTACGTAAACACCGACCATGGTCGGGGTCCCTTCGGAAACATAAACCACACCAGACAAAGGGGCAGCGCTGGCGTGTAAATGAACCGAAGTATGGGCTTACTGATCCATTAGTGCTAATCCAGCCCGAGTCCAGCTGTTTTATTCTCAACATAACTTTTAGATGAGATAAATCATGCATTTTATTTTAATTTAAACACACTTCCAAGGCTGCGCACACGAAGGCCATCTTACACCCTGAGGCCACTCAGGCAGTGCAAAAAAGGTTGGGCTTTCAAGAGAAAGCACAAGCACACCTCAAGTGCTTCCTCCTATTGAAGCCCATTCTGAGTCATACGGCCTGCGAGGCCTGGCAGGCTGTCTATGGCCCTTTAGCACTGGTTGTCTTGGCAGCTGGGGTTGCTTCAGGACTCTATGGTCTCTGCTGATAAGACGGAGGAAGTGGCCGTGCCTGTGAAAGCAAGGTGGACTTTCCACACTCATTAAAAGTTCCATCTTATTGCTGTAACCCAGTTCCCTCAGATTTGCTGACAGCAGAAATTACAATCTGATGTCAGGTGTTGTTTCTTCAGATCCCACTGGTGTCCTGAAAAAGCCCGGCTGACACAGTGATAGTGGGCAGAGGATATATTGGCTGATGTTGGCCTTTGTAGGCCTTTTGGCCTCAAATAATACTGGAATTCAACCAGGAACCTTGCTGCGGTGAGGTGGGAATGCAAACTACTGCACCACCACGTTGCCTACCTATTTTATTCACACACACACACACGCACTTGGTAAGGTAAGTCAGACGTACTAGCTTGTGGCTAAATCCAGTCGACCAGAGCAGAGAGGGTGCGTAGGATGGCTGTGGTTGCCTGAGTGACCATCGAGGGCCACTCATTTCAGTGCAAGCAGCCGTTTACAGAGAGAAGTCTCCTATCGGTGCATGGACAGAGATGGTTTCCTCTCCAGACTAAATGCACAGAATGACAGTGAGTCTGTGTGCGATGCTCTGGGTTACGTAACGGCCGTAAAGTCTGCTTGGATAAAAAACATCTTTGGGTTCTAATTTAAGAAATCTCTGACACTGCCGACATCCCAAAACGCCTCTGCGCTGTTGCCGTGACACCACACACACACACACACACACGCACGCACGCACGCACACACACACACACACACACACACACACA
>CAAKHD010013920.1:0-28326 GCA_901007705.1 Fistularia tabacaria
GAAGGAGAGAAAAAAAAAATAAAAAAAAGAACACATTAAAACTGTTAGAGAACACAAATCTAACCGAGGCGGCGAGTTCGGCGCGCGCGCGCACACAAACACACACACACACACACACACACACACACACACACACACACACACACACACACACACACACACACACACACACACACACACACCAACAAAGGCAGCAATTGAGTTTGTGCACATGGCCTTGAGCCTACACCTAGCTCCCCCTAATTTCCTGTTGGATCAGAGAAGTGTGACTCCTACACCTCCTCTTTTGTCTCCACAGTCTGTCTTTCAGATACCACTGTCCTCAAATTTTGCGTGGCCTGGTTGGGAAACACTTTGGGCGAACAAATGCTTGCGCGCATCTGTTTAACCTGGCCTGTAAGGGTTGCGGCCAACTGAGACGCACAGAGGCCCGATAATGTATGTGTGACTGTAAATGTTTGTGAATGTGCTATTATGTGTACTGCATATACTCATAAAGTACACTCATAAAAGCGTTATGTGTGTGTGTGGCAGATTTACATTTCTGTGCTAAAGGCTTTATATTTCCTTTAAGACATGTTTCATCTGCAAACCTTGAACAGATCTTGTGCCAGACGTTAGCCTGTGGAGAAGCCAAATATTCAACAGAAAAATAAAGCAGTCCAGTTTTAGAAAACAATCTTTTCTCTTTGCAGTTTTCCCGTGTTTATTCAGGAACTCTTGCCTATTTTACTTGGCATCGCCCAGAAAAATCCTAATCATCCAAGTGCTTTGCTATAGCAGTAAAAAAAAAAATTCAGAGAAAGTACTTACAGGTAAAGAGTTTTGTAAAAAAGAAAATAAAGCATAATTTTTACTCTCGTATTATTTTCAGTGGGATCTTTTCAGCACCAAAAGTGCACTTTCAAGCCAAAGCGCTGTGGCGCATTGTTGAAGTTAACCTTCCACATCACCGTATCATAGCAACATCAGGGATGGCTCCGGCATTCAGCCCCTCCACCTCCGTCACTGCTTCGCTCACTTAAACTGAAGGCGCTGCCAGACCACTAATTACCAGAGCTTCTAGCGATAAAGAGCCCCCCCGCTGGAGCCCTAAAAGTTTCTCATTTTCCCGAGCTCAGCTAATTGTATCAACAGCACCTCAAATACCAAAAGAGTACTTTGTCTCTCCAGTGAATTGCGGCAGAATATCTCGAGAGTTCATTCACACGCTTCTGACCGACCAGAGAGACGTAAAACTGCCGTAAACCTTTGCTAAACCCTTTGCCCACAAAATTGCCTCAGCTGAAGAAGAGGAGAGGTGTCACGTGTGCCGCCAGTTTGACCTGGCTGAGTATCTCCAGGAAATAGAAGAGACAGAGGAGAAGAAAACCAAAATAAAAAAGAAGAGAATGAGAAACGTTTGACAGAGATTTCTCTGGCCTTCCTCTCCTTTTTAGAATTCCTGTGGTTTAGTCAAATAGTTTTGAATGCATGTATGTGTGTGTGGGTGTACATGTTTGTATAGGCTTACACAAGGAGGCAGATACACTTGAGACTTACTTAAGCAAATGCGCAATTCTGACACAATGTTTTCATCCCTGGTTTTAAAATGATAGATCCCATTTCCATTTAAAAATCGGGCTGCGAACTAATGACAAGAGAAATCTGACGTGCAAAAAAAATGCCGGTAATCCTGCTGATAGGACAGATTCGTAGAACTGGATGAGAGTTTAACGGCCTTACTATCAACAGGATACCATTGTTCCTGCCAGTGGACAAAATTCTATCTTTTTAGCTGACATAGGAAAAATGAACTCAATTGCTGGTCTTCCTTCATTTCGACTGTTGTAGACAAATGCATCAAAATTAGTTTGTAGTATCGCCCCTTTAAATCATTCAGTCACCACAACGATCTACAATGGATTAGACAATAGAAGGTTCATTCACCGGGCGTTAATATGTATATTACCTCATAAATACTACTAAACACACCAATGATCTATTTAAGCATCAATACTTTTCATCCGTTTTCTCTTTCTTAGACTTCAAACACACAAAGTCTCACAGCCAACAGAACCCAACGCTGCCCTCTGCTGTTATGAGAACACGGCAAAGCGCAGCAGGGAGGAACTTTCATTTTCCTCAGACATTGGGATACTGGGAGCGATCTTCCCCACCGCTGTTTACATATAAGGCTGGAAACCCAAAGCAGCTCCGCCGATGATATCTGTGTAAGCGCCGCTCGAGATCAGGATGGAGCAGAAGGCCGACCCGACTGGTGAAAGCACACACGCTGAGGTAGTCGCGGAGAGTTTGTCATGGACGCGCCACCTCCTCAGGCGGTGACTCCTGTCCTCGTGAGCTGTGTCATGTTTCCATGAAAACCCACTTGCCCAAGTGCAAGATCTCTGCTGAAGATGACACGTACTGCACTGCCACTGTAACTTAAACTGACTCAAATGTTGGGCTGTCCTTGTAATTGTGATTTACACTCGTTGGGGTAAAAAAAATTAATAAATACAGCGTCGGTATGTCACAAACACATTGCAATTCAATCTTGTAAGGCAATGGGAATGAACTTGAAAATCATAATGAGTCACGCCAGATAGGAAAACTGCACCAGAGGACAGTAACAGCAGACGCTAGTAGACTTTAACCATGACCAAGGAAGCGGGGTGGGCTTAACAGGATATTTCTTTCAAGGTATTTCAAAATATACCTTTAACCTGGCCCATTTTTTGTTATTCCTTTCACTTTCTCTGTATTTGAAAGTTGATTTCATACATGCCTCACAACTGTTCATATGTGCTGGTGAGGTGCAAACAGAAAACCAGCTGCTGGCTGATGAAGGGGGGGGGCACTTGTGTTTCATATGAAATCGAAACAACGTCTGATGCGATTCCAGCCCTCCTGAGGTGTTTCATGTACAGGAGCAGTGTTGATCCTGTCTCATCATCTGATTTTCCCTAACATACTCTGCTCCTGGGGGATGTCACGAGGAACACGCACACACACACACACACACACACACACAACAAATGTGTGTTGCACAACGTTATCTTTGGGTATCAGATTGTGTGCTTATTCACATTTTTAGGATATGAATAAGTTTTTTATGCCTTGTGTATGTGTGTGTGTCAGGGTCAGATGGATTGCGAGCCACTCTTTTCTCCCTGCTGTGTTTAGAGACATTGTGCCCTGTACACTAGAGTGTCAAATCCCTCTCGGCAAAAAGAATCATACACACACCTACCAACTGACGTAATAAAGAGACAACTTACTGCCACGATTATATTTCCTGGAAAACACAAGACCAGCTCTTTTTTGCTGGCTTTCCGGGAGCTGAGTTGCTCCGAGGGACCAGAGCAATCAACAGGTTTCCCTTTGGTTCAGCGTAGCTAATAACAGCACGGTGATTGGCCAGTGCGGGTCACGTGAAGTGTCATTCCTGAGCTGGGCAGCGCACCTAGTTTCAGTGCATTAAAACGTAACAGACTGGACTACATGCATGTATTGACTGACGTTTGAGAATGTGAACGGCAACATCAGTCAGCTCTGCTATTGGTTTAGCCTCATATGCGCATTTGAAAAACAGGGAAAACACAATTCTGATGGAACCGATAGACATTTAGTTGCAAACACTTGCAGTTTTGTGTGTCTTTCACTGCAATCATCAGTGAGATCTGACTGCATCAAATATAGGAAGAGCTTGCGTGCTTTTCAGACAGACACTCACACACATACACACGCACGCACGCACGTACACACACACACTCTTATACTCACTGGTTTGGCAGCTGTTTCAGAATCCACACTCAAAGTTTGCTGCTCCATGAAGGAAGAGACAAGTAATCCTCAACACTGCATGTGAGAGCTCCCCACAGCGCACATTGCCATTAGCAGTTGAATGTGTGTATGTGTGTGTGTATATCTGTGCATGTGTGTGCGTACACGCATGTACACGTGCAGGGATGAGGCTGCAAAGCTTGATTGCTTTTAAATGTCCAAACCGCTACAGAATGTCGCTGTGGCCAGATTCCCCTTCCCTCTCGTTCTCTCTCATCTCCCCTCCTTCTCCTCCTCCTCCTCCTCCTCCTCCTCCTCCTCTTCCTCTCTCCCTCTCTCTCTCTCTCTCTCTCGCCCTGCCTCTCCGCTCTCACCCTCCTCCTTTCTCTGCATTTCCACCCACGCCCCCCTGTATGATTTCCATTTCACCCACGCTGCTGTGGTCGGAGAGACACACACACGCATGGAGATTAAGATTAATGCAGAGGGAAGACCCCCTTGCCTTCAAGGGAACACACACCCACGCAGGAGAGGCACCCCGCGTGAACGCGGCGTCCTCCTCCGTGGACTGCTCCTCTGTCATCTGCTTGGTATGCCGCCCGAGCACTGGGAGTAAATTGACATTCAGGATGAGGGAGTGGGGGACGGGGGGGGTGATGCAGGTGATGATCTTCATCGGAAGGGTGGGCAGGGGGGTTCACGGATCCACGTCAGGGATTGATACACGTCGCCGCGATATGTAAAGGAAAGAAAAGAAGTTGCCGCATTCCTCAACATGTCTTGACACACAGTGGCGATCCTCACCCCCCCCACACACACACACACTCACACAGCCCTCACCCCCTGAATGGGGAGGGCAGGTGGAGCAAGGTTCCCGGTCTCACTGGCAAACCATCAAGAAATTACTATAAACACTTCCGGCCTCAGAGCAAGAAGGTTTCCTGGTACAATTCCGACTGGAGGCCACTCCATTTGGGGTTCTCATGTTCTCCCCGTGTCTAGGTGGGCTTCCGAAAAACGTGCGAGAGGAAGAATGAGTTGTTCGTCTCTATGTGTGGCCCTGCGATCGATTCAGCAACCCTGAATGTTAAGGATAATGAATGGATGAATATGAAGACTAAGGGTGGAATGTGGTAGCAACGGTCTGCAAAGACCGCGTGGCACGACAGGATGCTGCTTTGTGTCGGATTTCGTGAGATTGATGTCAAGTCAGAATTTATTTATAAGGCAGCAAATCACAACACCGTTGTCACATGACACCTTTCCAGGTGGAGCAGGTCTGGGCCATACTCTTCAGAATGATTTACAGAAACCCAACATCTTCCAATGGGCAAATACTCTGCGAAGAAATACAGCCTTTTCCCAGGCAGATCTTGCACGGATTTAAACTCAATGCCAGCGGCCTTCTGTCTCGACTGGTTGGGGTAGAAAGAGAGAGAAGGTAAGAGATAGAAGTCGATGTTAAGTCGAAAATATCTGCAGACCCTGTGTTCATGTGACGCATCTCCAAGCCCCTGGTGCGTCAGGCCGGGATTTGTTTTTCTTTAGCCCGTTCAGGGACTACAAAAGGTGTCAGACTTGGGGGTTTAAAACCACAATGTCTGTTATGGTATAAAAAACTGCAAACATATATCTGATGGATATGAATTACTGTATTCATCAGCTCTTCTAAAGGGGGTTTTCACAGACCTGATTTATTAATTTGATAGATTACTTGAAGCCGTTGCTCACAATAATTAGGCTGACCGGATCTGATGGTGAAACCCCTCTTTTCCAACAAGGCAGAATCCAAACCAAGAAGTACTCCATATTCAAACCTTCACCTCTCTTGCTGCTCGCCTCTCAAAGCCAGCAAGAGCAGAACGAAACCCAACCGGCTACGTCTTTGTTTCCCCCGCAAGACCTTCTGTGAGCTTTTGATGACACACACCTTTTCATACCACCTCTTCTCTTCGACCTCGTGTGTGAAGGCAGTTTTCAGTACCAGCCGCCATGAAAGAACAGACTTCTGATGCAAAGCATGTTGGTTTTTTTTTCAAACCACAACGACTGGTTATTTGGACATTCACGGGTGTGACAATATTTTCTGAGACATTTCAGGGCACATTGTTTCACAAAACAATGACAGGGATTAACGCTGTCTTTGCTTATTAAGAGGACACAGAGGCGAAACTCTAAAGTCCCCCTCTGAGCAATGCAGTGATTTTATCCTTGCTACGGCTGAATGTTTGAAATTCACTGTATGGACTGATGTGAAACGAAAAGGCTTTTTTCTCACCATATTCATCGGCCTGAGGTTTACTCTATGGTCACTGCTAATGTAATGTTGAGGAAGATGGGTCTTTGAGCATAATTTGTGACATCACAAATATTATACGAGCGCATATGATTTTTCTCAATGACTTAAAAACATACATTTTTTCATTTTAGAAATATAGGATCTGGAATTTTCCCTTTAGGAAGAATAAAATCTCTATCTCCTCTATGCTGTGATGTATTGGGAGTCTATGTAGGGGATAACAGCTTGCTGAGTGATGGGCTGGCTGGGGAGGATTGGAGTTCCACAAGGTTCTTATTCATGTTCTCCCGGGCTCTCCGTTGCTGTTCCATCTCTCTTCCGGTCTTTTTTATCTCTCCTAATCCCTCTGCCACTCTCTTTATCTCTCGCTGTATCTCCTACATGTGTCTTTCTCTCTATCGCTTCCTTTTATTATCTCTGCATCCTCCTCCGAGTTGCTCTACCTCCTTCTCTCCCCTTGGTTTGTCTCACATCATTCATTCTGTGCCTTCTACACCTCTCCTGTGCACACCTTTGCCATCACTGAGACCAGGTTTTGTTCCCCGACAGTTTTGTTCCACTTCTGGATTTTTATTTATTTGCTAAATAAATCACTTGAACGATGGATTGCCGACTCGTCATGGCCTTTAAGAGCCTGAGCGGGTCATTTTCTTGCTTGCTTGATTGCCGCAGGTCAAAATAACAACAGTAAACAAAATTCGAAAATGGTCTAAACACATTTTCAGCGATAAAACGAGCCGAATATTAAAGATGGTCGTCCAAACTATCGGAATCCTCTCCGCTCAATATGTAGGCTGATGATAATATCTTGGTGAATTTATCAAATTGACTGCTGTGTGTCACAGCTGCTCTTGTTCATAAACAGGCCTCCAGAATCTTATTTCCTTATGGGATGATTTTGGGAATAATAATGAAGACCAATTAACAAGAAGAGCAGAGGATCGCAGTGGTGTAATTGAATTCAGGTCACAGATCATAACCTGGCATTTTAAAATGTGACTGAATCGTGAGCCTCTTTATTATTTTTTATTTTTTTACAGGCTGTTATAAAAAGCCCAGATGAGCAAGCGACATCTGACCTTCAAAGGGAGACGTCACAGGAGATTCCCAACACAGGGGCTTTTCAGACCGATCTATAACAGCAGTGACTCCACTGACAGAGTGTATGGCCAGCTGATGAATGACAGAATTCTTAAAAAACCCATTTCAAAAACCCGGTGATGATTTCACGATGACCCTAAAAGCTGTGTGCATGATTTGTTTGCCGTGATGTTACTGTCATGATCCCTCACACGAAAACTTACTGTTTCAACTTTAAAAACTTACGTTGAAATTGAAAGACACAAGCAGTTATTTGTAGTTTTTTTCTCCTACCGTGTGAATTGAGTGTGTTTTGATAAATGTAGAAATTGGGAATTGGAAGTCTGCCAGTTAAAAAAATAAGCAGGTGATAAGATTCCCCATTCAACTCAGAATAAAGCTCCTAGAGCCACAGAGAATTTTCATTTTCCTCCGCCTGTCATCATGCTGCAACTTGTGGAGGAAGCAACAGCCAAAGAGCCAATTGCGTGCATCATCTGGAACTGAAATTTGTGCATTCAACCTCTAAATTATTCTTGAGTCTTAGTCAGAAACAGCTCATACAGCTGAGACTAACTTCACCCGAAATCACCTCACCATTTCCCATTGAACCTTCAAGGACCGTTTCAGAATAGTGTGTGTGTGTGTGTGTGTGTGTGTGTGTGTGTGTGTGTACATGTGTGTTTGCATGTGTCCACAAGCGCCTCAGCATCTTTTTTCAATTAAGCTGAAAAGAAAGAAATCACAAGCTGTATCGATTATTGTTGTTGTCTGGTTGCACAGAAAATAGAATTTCCATCATTTTAATAGCTATTACTTTTAAAAAACAAATAAAAAAAGGCCAGGTGTACATTGGTGTAGGACAGATGGCAAAGTGTTTCTTTTTGCTCAAATTGTAGACAAACAGCGAGAATGGAGAGGTTTTACTGCCGTTCAAGGCCAAGTATCTTTTGTTTATATGGAATGTACTAGAATGGCAAGAAAGTTGATCCACTGACACTGCAATGACAGAAACTGGCCCAAAAAAGGCAAAGTTTCTCTCTAAGACCCATTTGTGATGGCAAGTTTATCTGTTTGTTAATTACATAATGTTGGTGAACCCCTGCAGCGGCAAGGACAAGCATGTCTCCTCAATAACAAAGACACCCTGTTCATTTACACAGCAGAAACAGCAGAGTAACTTTAGAGATGGTTTCCTCTCTCGGGTAGCGTTGGCATGTCAGGGAGCATTCCAGGTAATTCTTTAAATGTATGTATTGTTGTCTCGTGATAGGTTGCTTATTGAAGAGTACATAGGTTGCTTTCAGTGACTGCAAATGTTCTTGCAGCTGATATTGAGTAAAACTGAAGTGGGACAATTAAAAGCGAATTAAGGGCTAGTCAGGGGTAGATTAAGTATGAAGCATTAGTAATATCTAGAGACCGATGAATGCAAAACAAATTAACTCAGCAGGAAACTGTTATGCCAGTGCAACCTGCCTGATACCCCCTCTGCAGAATTGCAGTTAAATCTATCTCTTTGGGGAATGGGAGACAACGCCGATTGGTTATCGTCAAGTTCAGCCAAAGACACACCTAGAGGCCACCTTTATGCATTCAATTGAGTTTCCGTTGCTTATAAACGATTCTTTTACTCTTCTGATGAGACGTTTACAGCTTTACCACCCCGGTCTGCTTAGATGGAGCCCAAAGAGTTTAAGTATTTAACAGAGGAATCAGACTGGGCCAACACAAACGTAGCAATGATTGTAAATGTTGTGTACACAGTTGCACACTCCCACACACTAAATTTTACAGCAGCTGTGAAGCTCCTGGGGAAGGTTTAATGGCACAAAATTCAAGATGGATGAAATCAGTCTGTGTGTGTGCGTGTGTGGCTCTAAGAGAGAGAGAGTCGATATACTGTATGTCTTTTGTGTCCAGGCCACACTAACGAGGAGAATATCAGCTTGTTGCTCATCAGAGCTCATTAGGACTGCAGGATAAAGTTCGAACCCCCTCCGCAACACACATAGACATTTCTATCTCGTCCCCCCCCCCATGCCCAACACAAAGCACTCTCTGTTTGTGGACATTACTGCATGTGCAGCAGAGAAAAAAGCCTAACGACCGGAAGAAAAAGGTAGAATAAAGACAGAGGCAGGCTGGGGGGGTGGAGGAGGAGGAGAAGGAGGAGCAAAGACATGTGAAACCCTGCGATTGCAATGAACTGACTATGACATGGAGAAACATCTTCCCCTGTGTGAGACATGACATGCGCGAGATCCTTGGCAATATCCATTACTTTGTTACGATGTTTCATAGAACGTTTGGAATAAATGCGAATTGACTTTTTTTCCCCCCCAAAAATCAGTGTGCAAAGCACTTTGATGGAAAGCAATTTATAAATAAATGTATTGTTACTATTATTATTGCATTTTGGCCAGTCGTCATAACAAAACCTAAAGAGTGAAGCAAACACACATGGGATGACATCCAGACAGTTCTAAAGACGAATAATTGTGAACTTAATTTTATTGGCGAAAAACAATGGGATTTCATAATTCAAATTGCAGTGACGACAAAATGATGATACCTTAGTACCTCAGTCCAACGTCAAATTAAAACACAAAGAACATTACTGCAGAAGTGAAGACTAGGCTTAAGGAGAGTAGATATAGGGACAAATAACATTAACATTTCTGATTATGAGGGTACCTGTCATGCTGCATATGATATTTTCAAGTGTCAAATGTCCATAGACTGAACAATTTCATTATGTCTCTAGTAACAAAAAGGGTCTTTGTGACTTTTTTTCTGTGGGGCAGTGTCATGCCCACACACGAGAAACTGGACATTAATGAGATAAATTCATGAGTATAAATCTAACCCGTTAGACTAACACTATTGAAATAAAATTTTAGTTGACAGCTAATCCAGCCATGTGAAGTCTTTTTTTGTTTTGTTTTGGTATTCTATTAAATTTCAGACAGTTGGTCTGCAGTAACAGCTTTTGAGCCCGGTGGTGTTGACAAAAGTCTTTAACGTGAATTTCAGCCGGGGGGAGCCTTGCATATCATTCTCAGGGGCAACACAATGAAGGAAAAAATGCCAAAAATGTATGTGAAAAAACTATTGCTACATACACGTCAGCTTATCTGCTCCCAGTGTGCCCGAGTAGCTGCTGAACGCCGGAAACACTTAGCTTTCCCCTGATCCCTATCGTATGAGAGTACAGATGAACAGAACTGCAGTAATGAATGCAACTCAAATTCAAATGCTCCCAAAATTTCTCTCTCTCTCAGACTCTCAGACTCTCTCACACACACACACACACACACACACACACACACACACACACACACACACACACACACACACACAAACAAAACCTGGATCCAAGAAGGAAAAACCTGTATTTTCCATAAGTTTGAATCAGTGCAGTGTTAGGTAAATGTTATTTCACTGATAACAATCTGCTCAAAATGTGCATGTTCTTATGATAAAGTGTGGGGGGCTATAAACCACGCACCCATCTAAGCTATGCTCCAAGGTCACTTACAAGGTTTATAAGTATATTTCCTGCACGGGATGTGGAGCAGTGGCTGCACTTTCTCTTAATAAAAATGTTGAAGCAGAACTAAATGGGGATATTGTTAGGAAGAACTCATGTCTCTCAAATGACTGGATACCAGGTCATTTCTCGCAGCTAAAAGGAGAACAAAAGTTGGATTCTTGCCCCGATGTTGCAATTCTGCACTCAGTCGGTGGAAAATGCAATAAATCTAACATCAAATAGTGATTGGAGTGAATATAAAGCAAACCCCTGCCCTCAAAACTATACAGGAATCTTAATCAGAGTCTCTGAAGCACCAGCTGAAGGCTTGATGCTGGCTCTTTCTACATACTGGCTATATCTGCATCTGTGTGTATGTTGCCACGGTGACATGAGAAGGGGGCTTGAAGTGTCATGTGAGGATGCGTATGAGCAGCTATTATTAGAGATGGATGGTACATGCGTGCCTCAAATGTGACAATAACGACGTGGCTGGACAGAGCGCGCTCACTGGGAGGTGTGCACTGGTAGGAGTGTGATCATGCCCCCTTACCTCCAGGTCTTCTAGGGAGCGTGCCAGGCTAAGACGTTTGGAGCGTCCAAACGACCGCCTTGCTGAGGAGCGCTGGGGGAGAGGAGGAAAGCCCATGGTTAGACCTCGGAACCGACCACCCTGGGGAGAAAAAAAAAAAGAAAAGGACGGTACATGTTTACGCACATTTTGCTGTTGTATAAGTGTATATTTAGCTTTTGCTAAAAGCAGAAAAAAAGCCTGGAAAGCAAGAATCAGGTCAAACCGCTGACCTGGTGATCTCTGGTCACCTGCTTACAATGAATAAACACTTTTATAACTGCCTTCCATGGCATACATCACCCAAAGGTTCACCCTTAACACATGCCAAGTGAATAAACTGTAAAACTTGCAAGATCAGTAAACTGGGGTACCGGTCAGACAGCTGGGTAGCAAATTATTGTGAATCACATTAAATAAGGTCTTAGACAGTAAAAACATAATGGTTCAAACAGAAGGAACAAAGTAAACGTTCAAGCAACTCCCAGAATTGTTTTGTTCCACTGCTGGGGAGCTTTAGCGATTAAGTGTCGCCTTAAATGGCAGAAAATAAAAGGTGGGTGGGCTGAACGGAGACTGCAGACAGGAGCTGTGCAGCGTAGGTAGGGGGGCTTCGACGAGCACTTCTGATACGATGGACCATTTATAAGAACGCCATCCTACTGTGTCAGTTGACGGTGCAAGGAGAGCGATGGTTTCTCAGCAGATCATTTAGAAAAAAACTCTCCCTATAGAATCACCCAAGAGAAACAGAAAATCTCATTTTGGTACAATGAGACTTTTTCGGGGGGGGATATAATTTTATTTCCGCTATTCAGAAAACACATTCTCTGGATGGTGACCAGAAAACTTTTGATGTGGGTCAGAAAGTCCCCTTTTGCACGGGTCGGGGGGCCATGCTCTGAAAGGCACCATCCCATCCATCTGCGCTGAATGCATCCAGACAGCCATCACGCTGGGCAGGAGACAGCTTGTCCACAATGGACGTCAGCGTTTGCACCGCAGGACGGCATAATCTGCGTTCACCGGATGAGTATCCTTCTCTCCGCTGGATAGGTAGGGTAGGTACTGTACTGTAAGTATTTCTCCAGTAAGTTCACAACTCTGAGATTTAATAACTTGAAATTTAGTCGCCCTCCAACTAAACCCAGCCAATCATCTTCTAGTGTGGTCTTATTTACCACATTTCTATCACTGTTCTACATTCACCTAATGATCTGAAATTCCTGTATTCTTCTAACACTCAATAAATATCCAATCACAATAAAACTGTCATACAACTCTCCTACAACTCTTGTAAGATTTAGTCAAAACAGAGATTCCCATTCAGTTTGTCATAGATTTAAACAGCAAAATGTAGCTCTATTCATCTTTTAGATGGAGGAATTAAATCAAAATAAAATGTTCATTTGGTGAGCGGACTGGTCCGGAGGCCTGACCTGGAAGTCAATCTGTGAGGAAACCAGGCAAATTGTGTTTCAGTGTTATAAATTAGAGCGGATTATTTTTAGTCAAATAACACCTGATGCAGTTTGATAACCAGTTAAAAGTATTTCTGGCTGTTGTGGTTCTTTGTTTTTTTCCAGGTTAACAGCCGTCGGCAGATCCCTGTTAACCATGTTAATCAGATTAAAGCAGATTTGTCGAAAAGAAATGCTGGATTAGAAACTCTTAAGTCATGTCCAAGATTGCTGTGTACTTTTGTTTACTTTATCAGGTATCTATTCAACAGAGTACCCTCTTCATACACGTGTATCGTTCAAAATAGTATTACATGTTAAGAAGTGATCTATAATATGCAGTTGTGCACACAAAGATTTACCGCTTAGAGATATAGTGTTCTTGCCCTATATAAAAATACAAAGATAGAAAAACAAATGATACAAATGCTGAATATCATTTCAGAATCCCTGTCCAAGGGTACACATTTTAAGCTCAGATTTAAGGTAGCGCAGTGTCAGGTTTTCCTTTCAGCAGATGACTTTGAACACATCTTTTAAACGTCAAAATTGCAGACCTCTAAAGTCCAAGTCAAGCATAAAGAAGAAAAACATTTGAGGGGTGAGAGGACATTGGGAAATTTTTTTTTTTGCTTCAAAACATTTTGCGTCAATCGAGACCTTCACCACTGTTGGTGTTATTTAACCTCATAAATCCTGCATCTCTTGGGCTTTAGAACAGACTCTTGAATCCATACAAACACAACAAATTGAAAAAAGAAATCGTTAAAAGGAGGGATGAATAAAAGTAACTGTGTGTGTGTGTTTAAACTTTTTTTTTTTCTTAACATGACAACCCGCAGCCCACCTAAGGTGGCCAGATAATAATGCAGGGATCATGAGGAAATCCATGGGGTCTGTTTCTAGTTGTTCATCAGCTGTTGTTTTTTGGTTGCATTACCTCAAATCAGCAGCAGTTCTGAACATCCAGTCTAGAACATGTTCCGACCTGTAACACAAGGTAAACAGCCAGAACAACCGCCAGACTGCGACAGGTTCCTATGTGTTTTCTAACTTCTTGGTTGATCATCATAAACCCAATGCACCTGCGAGGCTATTACAGATTTTACATCAAATCAACAGTGATTTGGCGAGGACAGAAATGTGCAAACATGCAGTGTTTCGATTGGACCAAGCACTGCCTGGAGCTTTGTTCTGTCGCACATACACATCCATTCAAGGGGTTCCTTCCACTCAAATGTTAAATTCCACATGTTAAACAGGCATGTGCGATCCTGCGATACTGCTCGGCACGCCGGGTTGAACTATGGCCTGCAACTGCAGCCAAATGCACAAACATACATGCACAGGCATACTAACAACAGCTACGACTAGAGGTAGTAGCATTTGCATTACATGACTGGGGAAAATCTGATTACTGTGTAATTACTGTTTTTCCGCTTCTACGTATTGCATTCATGATGATGTTGGCATTTTGTGAGTGGAAACCAACAAACAGCAGCAAATGAAGTGAACAGCGGTCAGCTGTTACACAGCCCCATAAAAAGGAGCGCATGAGAAAATGAGTCACCGAGCCATCGAGGTTTTATTGTTCAGGGCCATCTGACGGTGATGTAACCCCCCTGACTGGCGCTGTAAAGACCAGACCAGGAGCTCGACTCCTGCGTTGGCTTCACATGCCTGCTTTTAATGAGCTGTTGTTCATTTGTTGTCAGTGAACAGGAGGGCTGTGCTACTGTCTGTCCCCTCACAAATGTCAGGGGGCTAATCTGCTTATACAGTAGCAGAGAGCATCTACCGACCCCAGCTGACTAATGAGGAGTGAATCAATGATGATGGTCTCTGGAAGTCAAACTGTGACACAATCTGGCTGGGTGATCGGGGGGTGGGCAGGTATCTGTGGAATTCTCATCAGGAGATGACCAGTAGTGTTGCCTGGATACCGAGTCAGCGTGTGTGTGTGTGTGTGTGTGTGTGTGTGCGTGTGTGCGTGTGTGTGTGTGTGCATGTGTGTGACATAACACAGATTGGAATGTTTGATTACACGTGTGGACACAAACATTCTCAAATAACTTCTGTTTAATGGCAGCAATAAAGAGGAAGGCAAACAAGGCATTTAAAGAACGACAAATTGATTTCTCTTTTGTTTTGGGGGTTTCTTTGTTTTATTGTTCTAGAAAAAAAAGGTCTTTGAATTGCAGCATTTATCTTTGGGTGGGATTATATCAGAGCTTTTCTTTTTCAAAGAAACTTTAAAAGTACATTAATTTAATGTTACGTTGGAAGGGCAGTATCTGTTATCTTTCTCTCCATTCTCTCCAACAGGCATGCAAAACTTGAACACACACACACACACACACACACACACACACACACACACACACACACACACACACACACACACACACACACACACACACACACACACACACACCTCTCTCAAAAAAAAAGACAACAACCAACAACCTCAACATTAATCTTGGTTTCAAACCCTGTGCCATAAAACCACAATAATCATAATGATCACAATACGAGTCTATTTGGGGTGTCAGTCAAAGTCTCAACTGAAAGTGAATCATTATTGACACCTAACTGCTCCCAAGGAGGATCAAGACGGTGCAGGCTCTTCACCCACAGTGAAGCAGTGCCACCATGTGGCAGAAGAGCCACAGGCCGTACAATACATGCAAGATCAAAACCACCGGAAGGAAGTCAGCAAGCAGTATTATAAAGACACGAGACAAATTGACACACTGTAGCTGAATTTGTTTGTTTGTTTGTTTGTTTGTTTGTTGTCACGTCACAGTCCACATTTTACATTGAGTGCTATTAAGTGTGATTAAGAAAGACAAATGCCTCATTTCCACCATCCGGTCCCATCATAGTGTCCAGAAAATGGTTCAGCTCTACCTTCCTGTGACTTTCAGCATCTACTCCTGCCCCTGGCCTTGTACACACTTCCTCTGATTGTCCCCTGGGAGCCTGTTCTTTTCAGGCCTTTGCTGGGGAAGCACCTACCCATTTTAATAGGACGGTGGCCTATTCTAACACGTCTCAGTATGCAAGGTTTGTTTGTGACTTCGGACAGGACCAAAGCATCTTCAAAACAGACGGCAAATCAATGGAGGAAAAAGTGGATCCCCGATAAATGATGCATACATGCGCACATGTATAGATTTTGACCACCCTGATCAATTTGAGTCCTTTGTGATGTTTGTAACCCTTGATTGACAAGATCAGAATTTCATGGTACTTATAAGATTGTCCCTCCTCATCCTCTGAGCAAACCCTTGAAATAAACAGAGTATTACAACACCACAGGAGTTACTCCAAGTACATCGACCTGCCATCTCTAAATCTGTTCTGATCCCTACAGAAGGAAGTCTCGTATGTTTGTTGAGCGGGCAGTTCAATCAAGATGCCGATGAAGATATTTTCCTAGTTTTACAAATGCTTTATTCCATGTTCATGTTAAAAAGAGAACATTTTTGAATCTGTATTTTTAGCTTTGGTTTTTATATCCAACTTTAAACCTTGGCTGCTAACATGCCCTGTGATCCTCAGCGGTCAAAGAGGACATTGAAAGAAGGATGGCTTTGGCTCTTTTCTGTACCTGAAAATAATGTGCAAAATATAGTGGCCATTGATAATTGACTCCGGGTAGCAACTCATTTCCCTTTTTTGAATGCACCACCACACTGTGAAATTACATTGACCTACAAGATCATAGAAGAGCTTTTTCACCTTTCTTTCCCACCTTTCCTTTTTCTGATTTTACCTATCAATTACTCAGTTGTTTGCACTCGGGTGAGCTGCCCCTCTGCAAATGATCTTTTCTGATGTGTTTTCTCACATCGGCTTACTCAGTTGAATGAGAAAAGATGGTTCTGTCTGCAGACACTCCTACTTTCCCCACATGTAGTATCACGTTAATGCACGTGGCCTCATATAATCAACTTTAATTTGATTTCAAAAGGGAAAACTTACAACGACTCTCATTTCACATTTGCTCCCAAGAAAACCCTCACACAGAAAAAGAGTCTAAAAGCTGCTCTGCTACTGCCGGCGAGACGAGCCACAGCAGGAAACAGGTGGTTTTCAGGTCAAGGCAGATGACTGGCTAGTGCATAATGAATGATCTGATATTGGAGCAGTGGGAATAAATTACTTATCAATCTTCTCATACCAAGTCTGGGGAGACAGTCAACTGGTGCAATAGCATTATTCAATTCAGTGCATTGGATTTTAGCGGCGCGGCCAGGGCTAGGGATATTTGAAACGTTCAACATCTATGTGAGACCGCTCTTAATTCAAGGATTGAATGGGTCAAATGCTGGCGGAGAGGGAGATGGCTTAGACACCATGGAGAGCAGTGGGACAAACACAGATGGATTTATGGCCTCAATAAACTGTAGGTCTATTCAGAGTAAATTTCCACGGCACAACTATGTCATGGGGGTTGCTGCCTTCTCCCAGGATTCTCAGCTAATGGCTAGTTTTAACACAACTCTTCCAAAAACCTGGAGCTGACAATCTGGCACAACATGACACGTTGCTGCAGTAGTGTGGTAAGGGGGCCTACAAATTCAATTCAAACAAGCAAATAGATAACAACTATCACTAATTGAAATACTTAAACTGCTATCAACAAATTACCTTTTTCTCTCCGTCCTTAATGTTCCCTCGTTTCCTTTCTCTTTCACCTCTCTCGGCTCTGGGTCTCTCCCTGTCGCCTGCTCCGAAAAGTTTCTTGGCCCACTCCTCTTTCTGAACCGCCAGTCGGTGGGTGTGGGACTGCGGATGAGGAGGGGGAGGAGGCTGACTCCCTCCAGGTGGTGGCAGATGGTCTCCAGGGGCTAGCGGGGCCCGGTAACGGTCGGCTGGGATCTTATTCATGGGTGGGGGCAGAGTGCTGCAATTAGCCGAGGACCATCCGTCAGTGGATTCTGCGTAGGACTCCTGGTCGCTGCTCAGGCCCTGGAGGTGACTGTGGTGGTGGTGCTGCTGCTGATGCCAGTCTCTCAACACATGGACGGGAAGCCACCGCTGTGGCTCCACCCCTCCTCCTCCTCCTCCCCCTCCTGGACCTCTCTTTTCTCCTCCTCCAACAGCTCCTCCCCGCTTGCCCTGCGAGTAGTGGTGTGGGAGGACCCCTCTTGAGTGTCTGCCAGCAATGTCAGGATGGGGCAAGGGGAGGGGGTGAGGGAGGTCAGCCAGGTGTGGATCATGGCGGTAGTGGCCGTTCCTCAGTGCCGGCGGAGGAGGGTGACAGGCTGTGGCTCCAAAGGTGGGGCTCCAGGCTTGCTGGGATGAAGGCGGGCTGTCCCAGTGACGAGGCCCCGAGGTGTGATTGTGGTTCGGAGGACCCCCGAGGTCAACTAAAAGGACTCTATTGCTCTTCTCCTCAGGCAAAAAGTTGCCAATTCCACTATCACTGTTGCTGCTGGTGCTGTGGTTCTGTTGGGCGTCGTCTGGGTCATGAAATGCTCGGGCCCGGACCCCCTCGATGTTGTCTCCCATGTCTCTGTAGAGTACGGAGACAAATTGGAGGAGAGGCTGAGAGCTGGGTGGGAATTCCAGGCAGCCTCCTGTATCTGGGTCAGGGGTGCACTCAAAGCCGAACCTTCTTGCCACACCCAAATGGACCTGAAAAAACAAGCAGTGGAAACATTACATAGCTGCAAAAAACACTGTTTTATTGCTGTTAAAAAAGTTATGATTAAAATGACATGTAAAGCAACCCATCTTAAATGATAGGGCCCGGTATCAATTACTAAAATGTGGAATTCAATACGAGCATCTTCCAAGGTGGATTCCAGTGCTTGCACGGATTCTCATTCTTATTTACATATTCTCTAATCTAATTTTTCTTATTTGCTGTAATAATTTTGACACTTGACACTGTTTTGTTGAGATAAATATCTTCCGCAGCTGCTTTGTGTTACACACAAAGTAACAAAACATGATTCTTTTTTTTCATCAGGTCAGATTTAACAGAGCAGCATGTGTTTTGCATCTGTACAAACACATCATGTGTTCTCATTTTTTCTGGGTAATGTTGGTGGTTAATGCGAGGAGACATTTTCTTCAGGAATGTGACATCCCGAATTATCTATTCTGCACGCACCTGGTGGTGACAGAGATCAGGGTCCACAATGAACACATGACAGGAGGTCCTCAAACCACCATCCTCATATTGCCCACTGATGAAGCGGCAGTCGTCATCCGTTGCTTGCATTGTGACTAGTCCGAAGAATCGGCGGTCGTCTGGGCAACAGGCACTGAAGGCGAGTTTTTCTGCAGGGTAGGTGGCCAGAACTTGACCCCTGTCACTGCATAGACGCACACTGTCGTGCATCACCTGGTAGAGATGCATAAAGTATGTTACAACATGAACTCGGGGGATAACGATAATAAAAAGCAAGTTTTATAACTGATGATTATTTTTTTAAACTGGTACAATTTTCTGTTTTTTGCTTTTATTTTTCAGAACTACAACAATTTAGGATCAATTTCAGGTCTGGATTGTGTTTTGAGACCATATAATCAGGGGACTTTTTGCAACAATATCAATAACGAAAATAATCCAATGCATAATTTCTCATGCAAAATGACCCAATTGCTGGGTCATTACACAAGTATTCATGACTTGACATTTCATCGGTGTACAAATGTCACAGCAAAGCTTATTTCAACATGATGCTGTTGACAACATCAGAAAATAGCTGAACTTTGCAGAGACATATTGTAGCTGAAAATAAAAACCAGGCTGACAGCTATCTCCAACAATACTATTCATAGGCAATAAAGTACCCAAGAAAAAGGATAAAATTTGTGGTTTGGATGTTGGGGTATCAGAAACCGTATATTTATTTATTTTGACAGTACTCTAAATCCAATAGATTTAGAGGTACTCATGTTAAATTTTGACCAACCAATGTTGGAAACTTCATTCAACTCAATATGTTAAATGTCGTAATATGCAATAAATAATAATGTCTGCTGACACATTTTCACAAACAGACCTTATATTTCATATGTAAAATATTGCTGCATTCATCATATCAATGTTCCTATTACTGATAGCAATATAGCTGTGAAAGGCTAAAAACGTATTAGTATAAAAGTAGCAGCTTCACGCAAATGAATTTACATGACGCTGCTATTTTTTACCACATAGCAATGCAGCTGTATAGAAATAAATGTATTTTCTCTAACCTTCATGAGGACAAGTGAGTGGATCTTTTGCTCTGCCCTAAGGCGCCTCATGCTGCCTCTGATTGCTTGCAGACTGTCGCTCTCCAAGCTCGTGCCGGTGGAGGCCAACTCAATGGAGCCCAGATAGCCGACAATCATGCCCACGTTGAGGATGCCCTCGCCAACCTCCAGGACCAAGTCACCCCCGTCTCCCACATCCACATCTTGTTCCTCGTGGTGGTGAAGGTTAAGCTGGTGAAAGTCAGTTTCCAGGAAGACGGAATCGTCGTTCAGAACCTGAGCCATCTCCTCCTCGGAGAGCAGGATGGGGTTACTCTGAGAGCGGGAGGTGTTACGATACGGAGTGAACTCGGGATCAGAAGTTGGATGTGGTTTGGAGGAGGAGGTGAGACCAGGTCTCTCCTTGTCTGAGCTGCTGGAAGAGTGACTGGAGTTCTCAAAGATCATGTTGAAAATTCCACCGGACTGCAGCTCTGCAACCACCCTCTCTGCCCGATTGATACCCAGCTGCTTAGAGTCCATTTTGGGTCTCAACCAACCCGCACGAGCCGCATGGCCTGCCCTGCTATTGTTGTTGTTGTTGACACTGTTGTCATAAAAACCATCCAACTCATCGTCGCTAGAGCAGGAGTCGGGATAGGAAGCCGCCACTGAGGCGCTGCTGTGGTGGCGACCCCCAGTGGTGCGCTGGTGATGGTGGTGCCGCCTGTGACGCTCTTCCTCAGCAATGACTAGCTTCAAGACACCGGAGCAGCGACCGATCAGCTTGACGACATCTTCATGCGATGCCTTGGACACGTTGATGTCGTTGACAGAGAGGATGTGGTCACCAGAGCGCAGGCCCATATAATCTGCCGGGCTGCCTTTCAGGATGCAGCTGAGGATGCATGGGCTTTGGCCCGACAGTGTAAAACCATACCCTGTCCTTCCTCGCGCCACCTCAACAGAGCGAATTCTCCTCTGCTGTACAGATGAGGAGGCCTGGGGGGACTGGGGCCGGGAAAGCTCAGTCCCCCCTCGTGGGCACCTTCTTGATGACGCTTCCTGCTTGAACATTATGTCAAGAGTTCCTCTTGTCCGCCGATATAGTAAGTAGTCGTCAGTTCGCACACATCCCAAGATTCCGGCCTTATGCAGTCTGAAACTTCATGGCAAAAAGCTCTGCAATCGAGATCTTATGAAAAACTGAGTGGCGGTCCTAAATACAGCGGGGAGATGAAAGTTGGACCTCAGCTCTGGCACAGCTTCGCGACTGGAACTCCCATCCTGGTGTCATTCTCTACCAATTCACAGGCCAGGATACCTAAAAGCAGCAGAACAGAATTGTTGGAGTCTGCACCTCTAGCTACATAAAACAAGTTGGGCAGGGCAGCACAAAGATTTATAGCAGAGGTTGTCTATACGCTCAACACTTGAAAGTTGAGACCGAGATATCCATCTAGGGAGAGAAAATAAAGAAAAACAGGAAAAAAAAAGCTTAAGTTTCTGTGATCTTGTCTTTGGTTCAACTCAATTGAATTTGTTTTGTGTATCTTACACCTGAATTTTCTATGCCATTCATACTAACACACACACAGATACTCTGGAATCAATTTGTTTTGTCATTTTAGAAGCTTTACATGCGTTTTTGGACTGTACTGGCAATGAACAGTGTTTCTGTCCTTTTGTTATTACCCGAATCCTCAGACTTACCTAATAAATGTCAATATTATAGTCCTCCTGAAGGAAGAATTTATTTCTGGGCGGTTTTGGTTTAAACTGGGAAAATATTGTCCGTATTTGGGGAAAGAAGTCAAGAGGCAGCCACACCTGAACAGGGAGGCGCCGTGACAGGAGGTCCAATGGGAATCGGGATATTAAGAAAACAGGCGTTTTCACACCTGGGAGAAGACGAACAGGTGAGCCAAACGAAATTTTAACCTGAGCGGGAGTCGAATTCAGCTTTGGGCAAGTATTACCACGGCCTGTATGCGCTGTGTTCTTTTGTTTAAATTCATGCTCCTCCACGTTTAATTGAGAAAAGTTAAGTTAGCAGACGTTAGCACAGGGCGTTAGCACGTTAGCTGCCCATGCTAACAAGCCACGGCGCAGGTTGAGTATTAGGAAAAAGATTGCGGTTTTTAAACAGACACACTTTTGTGACTTTAAATCTTCAACGAAAAGGTTTTTTTTTACTTTTTTCACGCGACTTTCAAAAGTTGTTGTTTTTTTTTTTATTCTCTAGCTGTCACGCCTCACAAGTGTATCCACCCGTGCTTTGAGCAAAGGTCCCGCCCCCCGCCGCACGGCCAGCATTGTGGAATGGCGGTGTCACTTTGGCAACGGCGCCGTACACATACTCTGTACGGCCTGTCATTGGTTCAGCCAGACGTCAGTTAAGTCGGTGAACAGTTATGCGGACAAATTGGTTAAAAAAAAAAAAGTTAGAGTGAGAAATCACAAATAAAAAAAGAAGTGAGCCGAACAGGCGTATTGAGACGTATTCCACAGGTGTCAGAGCTTAGCGGCGCCAAAACGGCAGTCCGTCGAGATCTCGGGACTTTGCCGTGTTTTGGGCTGTCCATCTACACGGCCTCTGTGCGGACAAGAGAAACGCCTGAAGACGACAAAAACCCAGGGCAATCCTTATGTTGTAAAGCGGGTCACGGCTGAATAAAAGGTGGATGCACTTTTCTTTTCTTCTTCTTTCCTCTTCCCTCCGAGTGCCAACAAAAGGTGCCGAGACCGGAGCCCGAAGCCGAAAAGCGGCCACTTACTAGTCGGTGACCGACGCGGATCCCGCCCGGTCGGTTCCCATGGTCGTGTCGCCGGGGTTTAGTTGGGTAAACTCGGCGGACGGCGGGTCAACAAAAGACGAGGTTGCACCATCTGGCGAAGTAGCCTTGTGAGGAGGAGGACTGGAGGAGAGGGAGGTGTGTTTTTGAGTGGGCAGTGGAGGGGGAGGACAAGAGGAGGAAACATCACACTGTAAGAAAGAGACAAGATCCCCCCCCCCCCTTTTTTTTAAATTATGATTCAGACTTTACATCCGAACAGCTGCATCTCCCAGTCTATTGTCTTACCATTTGAGTACTCTCTTTTTGGACCACTCTTCCAGGAGGAAAGAGAGATTCCTCATTATGACAGGGAATCAAACCAAGTTTTAAACATACGCGCTCCACTTCGAAAAGATCTCATCCAGAAATGGTCACATCATCGAACTTACAATTATGTTGGAATTCTTGGAGATAATTCGCCAATTTTCTTGGGTGGAATTGTTTTTTGGAGGGGTGAAATTATAATAATGATAGATTTTTGAAAGGGATTTGCTAGCAACTTTTTTTTTCTTAGCAAAGAAAAGGTTCTTTGATAGACAAATCTGGTGAACACAGGTGTCAGCCAACTTTTCATTGTTTTAAGAATGGAATATTAACACAAGCAACACCGCAAGAGGGGTTTATAAGGAAAATGGTCACCGAACACCTTTGTTATTCATTCTGAATATGTTAAAAATAAAAGTCTATGAGAGACTCGTCCAGTTGCTTTGACATATCATAGTGAACAAAGGAAAACTTTCCTAGCAAAACGTCCAATCAAGTAAGACTTCGTATCCTGATGTTGACACCTTGCAGCTGTGTCCTACAATGAAGGCTACATAATAACACTTTCGTGATGATACACAGAGGAATCTTGTATTTTGCTGCCATTCAAGTGACTAAGAAATATTCACATAAAATGACCCCCGGTTAAGAAATCTGCTTGAAAGATGACAAGAAAAATCACCTAAAAAAAATTAAAATGGTAAAAAAAATATACCATATAATATACCATATAATATACCACCTAAAATATTAAACAAGAAAGTGATCAATAAATGGCAGAAAATGGAATCAAACGTGACAAGAAACAACTTTTGAAATAGTTAACTGAAAAGTGATGAATCGGAAAATATCTCAAATTTAGCCTGACCCAGCCTGATCAGGAAATCACCTTTAAACAAAATGTAATGTGCAAAAACCCCAGAGGAGCCTTGCACATTACAGAGAAAAAGTAGTTTGTTTTGCAAAGCACAACCAAAACCTCCAGCAGATGATTACCCTGATTTTCTTTTTTATCATTATTTTTTTCTGATAAAACAAGCCAATGCCTCTTAATACAACCCAGCAAACAGTTTACAGTTAGGCCGGTGAGATGATTAACCCTTCATGATGTTCAGCCAGGGGAGCAGCAACCGTGCCATCGTGATTTTAGATTGGGGTGGTGATGAACCAGATGGCTGCTGCCTGTAATCCTCTTAATACTGTTTAATCATGTGTCATCCATACTAATGGCTGCTGTAAAATTAGGAGTTACACACAATTTCTGTAATTACAAGGTAGGCGATGCTGTAAAATGTGGCAGTGGATCAAACGGGTGAACTGGGGCTCAATGCTGTGAAAAGAAACACAGTAAAGAGACAAAAATAGCTCTTCGGCATGATAACAGGTTCCATTCAGCTGTTTTTAGAAGAGGAAGAAAAAAACCCTAGCCCTTTAAATAATCTTTTAATATATTTTTCCTTTCAAATTAAAAAAAAAAAAAAAATCAGTTGATTTCCTGATGCGGTTATTTCATAGGAAATGTTGCACTAATTTGTGGGTAATTTCTCACTAATGTGTGCAGATGCGTTGTTGGCTTAGGACACATTTTGCTCATTTCATAGTGTTGCAATTTGCCAACATCTTCTGTAGTTTCCTCTGACATTGAAAACGGGGATTTTATGAATTAGAGCGCAATGGGTCAGATTTAACCAACCATGCACTCTGGTCATCGGTCTGTCGCAGAGACTCTCACCTACTGTCAACTTAAAGTCTTCAATCATTTGTCTACAGGTTTTTAGACAGAGGAACCCGGGCTGGCACAAAGGAAGCATCCAGAGAAAGAATCCAGACCTAGGGAACATCTTGGCATAAGGTGAGTGCGAACCATTACACAACAGTGTAATTCATATAACAAAAAAATAAATCCACTCTAGTTTATATCAGCCAATTAATTTATAGTCACAGTTCTATGTTTATTCTAAATTCAGCAGCTCAGGCTTCCACTCAGTGATCACTTGAATCACTGAAACCAAACAGCACACAACACCATTTAAACATCTTTAAATAATTTATTCATGTCTACAACAAATCCATATGGCGTGATCAATCTCTTTAAAATAATGAAACAAACTGAAAAACACAATCTCTTGCGTATATATATATCCTTTTCTTTTTTTATACAGACAATAAAAAAAGAAGTGAAAGAGGCTCCAAACTGAAGTCACTGTCCCTGGAATCACATTATTCGCCACCTGTGCTTTTCGGACAGTGTCCTCAAGAGAGCGGGTTGTTAAAAACGGTGGCAAGATCACTTGAATGTATTTCAAGACCGGGGAAAAGAGCCGAGTGCAAACGTGCTAATCAGAAACACGGATGACGTAGTGGCTGAATAGGATTAAAAAAAATTCTTGCCTTTATGAGACCAAAACATAAATAACTGCTCTTTCTGGAGAGACAGTTGAGGAGCCTTAGTCCCTGACCATCGAACACAAAAGATTTCTGAATAATCGTATTACCTCCTGCAGGGAATCCCCCATCAGTCAGTGTTTTGCTCTTATTCAAAGGGATCAGAAAGCTGGGGGGGGCTAGCTCACAGGAGAATTCCCTCACAGCAGTCCTACATTCGGCTTAAGAAGAATTTCCTGGAACAGAATTTTTTTAAATTTTATTTAGGTTTCTTAATAAGTCGTCTGACAAGCCTACCGACTGGAAAAAACAGGAGTTGTTTAGGTTCATTTAATCTGCTGGGGCGGGGGGGGTTACAACTGGAATTCCAGTAACAGCTGGGGTCTGGTGAGCAGGACTCACTCCTGTTTCATGCTCATACATAATTTGACCTGATCAAAAAGAAACACTTGTAAGTGGCGAACGTTAACAATTGGATCCAAATCAGTTCTTTATTAGTATCTCCTACTGGACTTGCCATTGAGCCAAACATGAGATATGAGCTTTCAGTTTGTTCCAGTGCTGGGCAGGTTTTTATATTCTGACAGAAATAAGTTACTTTAAAAAATATATATTTTAAAGCTCAACCCCCTGTCCGGCTGTCACATGTTATGACTTTCGCTACACTCCCGCATCTTGATTTGTCAAAGCTGCTATTCATTGCTATGGTTACAAGGCTCCCTTTGGATTTGCATTGCATCTCTTTCACACGAAACATGGCAACCGTAACCAAAGAGGTACAACTTTTAAGGACTACGCAAGAAAATTGCAAATGCCGAGCATGCGTTTCAAGCTTTCAGTGTAAAGGATGTGTTCAGTCTCTCTAAGGCAAGTATATGTACAGAGTTAACAGCCCTGCTCACTCCCAGGCAACTCCGGGTCAAGAGTTTTCCCTCTCATTCAGTGGTCTTCCGCTGTTTCACGCATGTGTTAACGGACAACACCATTACCACACCTGTCAGTTCAAGGAGCTCTCATTTACACACTCCATGTAGCATGGCTTTCTTATTACTTTACAGTTACTTTGTACAAGATACTCCATTTAAAAGGTTACTTCCACTCTTATTACAACATGTATAAACGAAATCGTACATCCTGAGAATTAAGTACAGTCAGGGTGAATCGTCAGGATCATCATACGAGAGTCGAATGTGACAAAGAGGGCTTGACGGATGAGCAGTCGCACAACCTTGAGGAAATGAGTTTCTCCTCTGTAACGGATTAAAAAAATAAAAACGGCAATTTTGATATTTTGCTCAAAATGTTTCTCTGCCTTGAAATAGTTGGGTGTGTGGGCCGTTAAAAATGAGTTCTGGTTTTTGGATAGCGGGTCTATTGTTCTTTGAGCAAACAGCTTGCCTATTTTTTTTTTTTTTTTTTTTTTCCCTTTTTAACAAGCCACCTCCTGCTTCATCATCACAGCTATTATAACAGTAATTATGGCTGTTGGCGATCGTTCCTGCAAACAAATATTCTGGACACTTAAATCTACATGGTGCCGCAAAGAATGACGAACATGTAACTGGAATAGAAAACATCTTGAAAAGATTAACACTGAGCAGGCGTTCCTGACTAAATCTACGGTATGGTGGCCCGTTTCAAACAAGAGAAACGAGAGAAAAGCACTGAGAAATAGATGAAATATCTTGTAATTATCAATAATCGTGTTCTCTATTTTTTGTTCACGGACGTTACAATACTGAAGCATGTCCTCACAGGGGAAATAAATCTAATTCGGGGTTCGATTAACATCTTTTTCATGTGTCATCGCTTTTTGACGGATAGGAGGGGGTTTCAAGGTGCTGTCATTGGTCTCCAGGTACGGTCTGTGAGGGGGTTGCGGGCAGAATCACCAGTGTCCTTCACATACAGCAGATGCGAGGTCTTAATGCTCCTCGTTCGAGGCCGTCCTCATGTTTGAAATATACTGATTCATACCTCTTGTCGTTCATTTCTTTGTTCCACATGGGGGAAAAGGGATGAGGCTTACAGTAGGTTCTAATGACATTCTTTTCTTTGTCGTCTCGATTTCAACGCGAGACAGAACCCCCCCCCAGAACGCTGCTCTTCTCCACATGCACTGCTCCCTTCCAGCACCTCTGCCCTCATGCGAGCCCACCTCCCTCAAAGGGTCGTATCCTGGTGGATGGACTGCAGGCATCCCAGCAGCTGGAAATAGGGGCTCCCGGGCGACGCAACGGTCTCAAAGACCGACTGGAAGGCCCTGCGGTCCAGCTCCTCGTCAATCTGGTGCCGGTAGAAGTCCATGGCCACCAGGCAGAACAGGTTGACGTCCACCACCTCGCTGGAGCCCATTCTGCTGATCACGTGTGGTAGTCTGGAGGGGAATAGGCGTTAAGGGGGAAAACAATAACACACCAAACGAGAACCGGACGAGTAAGACCGACTGAATGTAATCCTGTCACGAGCGTATCCTGCTCTAGAAGTGGACAAGTTTGCATCTTCCCACATCTAAGGCCTAGCATCTTAGCAATCTAACCCCCCCTTTCCTTTTACTTCAGCTGTGTCAAAGCCACCACTATCTAGGAGTGCTTCTGAATATGGGAAAAGTTAGTAACGCAGACCTTCCCAGGTATCAAAACCTGCATGTGTCTCAAAGCGCTTGATTCTATTTGTGTGTCATCGTGAGGTTCCAGACAGGCTGCTTTATGCGGAGGGAGTGAAAGCACAGTTGTGGGTACACTTGTGTTCGACAGGCTGCAAACTACTTTCTTGGACCCGAGGAAAGAAGAGAAAAAAAAAAAAAAAAAAAAGAAGTAAAGTTGCTCCTCAAGTGACTCCCCCTATTCATCAAATCTGTAAGACAGTCAATTTCTTGTCCTTTGGAAGAGCTGAACCCACCTAAGGTCTCTGCACTGCTGCCCCAGACC
>CAAKHD010013920.1:44072-61033 GCA_901007705.1 Fistularia tabacaria
CATTAAAATTGGGAAGTCCTTTTTTCCCGAACCCTAACCCAGGTCCCCTTTTCCCCCCCCCCCCCCCCCAACTCCCACTTTTGAAGCCTACATTATTTCGGATCTCTTTGAATGTACGGAACCATCGCACAGGGAACCCAATGCCTTTACAGGCCCTGTCGGCAGGAACCAAGCTCACTCTGTGTGGAGTTGTGCCGGTTGCAGCACACTGCTCAGTGCTAGAACCACAAACACTGCCACACCAAAAAAATAAGAGGCATTAACACACACACACGGTACTGACCTGCTGTACACAAACAGTTGCCATGGTCGGTTCTCTGGAGAAGCAGGACTTGAGGTAACCCAAAATTTCTTCCACACACTTCAGGGGGAAAAAAAAAAAAAAAGAGCAGCAAAAATTCTATTTATTCCCCCTCACTGCAAGAGACACGTGTAATCAGATTTGTTTTCCCCCCTTCCTGCTCTTATAACGCCGAACATCACAGATTAAATTTATCTTTACCTTGCTGATGTCATGCAGTGTGGCCAACTCCAGCAGCTGAGATAAAACGTCCAAGGCTGATCGCAGGAAACCCCCGAACTTCTCCTGGCTGCTGTGGAGATCCAGGGTCACCTGAAGCACAGCCAACCAAAAACTGTAGCCATTAAAACACAGTGCATGACACTCGAGCCGGCAAAGTCATTCTATCGCAAGATGGCCTATTTCAACCTTGTAGTTGGTGTGGGTTGCTTTAAGGACGTCATGGAGCTTGAGGTAAGGGGGGAGGTGGTAGAAGCTGCCCAGGGTGGTGGACTTGTTTACAGCCGATGAACTTGTGCTGTCAGCTTGTCTACCTGCTCGCAAATAGCAGAGAAAACCATGAATTTTCAGGCAATAAGAGGGCGGTGTGTGCCCGTGTTTGAACCTCTTGTACCTGTGTTGACCTCATTGCCCTTTTTGGGGCTCATGGGGGCAACGCTGGCCTCCACTGTCTCTTTCTCTTTGCCTTTTCTGCGGATGGGACTGAGGGAGGGGGTATTTGTGAGGGAAGGAAGAGTAGCCTGAGGGAGGAAGCAGTGATCCCATTAATAGCAGTCTCATTTTTTATTAAGTTTTGATACAAACAAAAAAGGATATTTGCCCATTCCCTGTCTACTCCTCAGGATTTACCTTGACTGCTGGCCCTGGAGGATTATCATCGAGTACATGGGCGCATATGTTTAGGACCTTCAGCAGGTGGGAGAAAAGCTGGTCCACCATAGCCACCAGGGAGCGCTCTGACAGAGCTGCCCAGGGTTCCTCCAGCTTACCAGAGTTTCCACTGGTGTTGCTGCTGCTGGCTTCTTCCTCTCCAGCCCAGGGGTTCCGCATGCATTTAGGGGACACCGCTAGGATCGAGACAATGAGGGATCTATTTCAGCCTCTTTTTCTTCTTCTTTCAGGGAGCACACGATATTCCAAACCAATAATCGCACGAGCGACTTTCTCATGCATACCACACACCAGCAAGCAGGTTTCCGGCAAGTAGCAAGGCATCCTGGTGTGCAGAGAGGTCCAGAGGGAACCAGGCAGAGGACAGCAGAGACAGAACCATGTTGGTCACTCCGACTGTCAGGGTTCTTCGCTCTGCTTCCGACATAGAGGTGGTGGCTGACGAGGCTGGTGTACTGCTAGACTGTGAGACGCTGATATAGAGGGCAGGAGGTAAACCAATGCAAAAAAAGAAAAGATACGGTCTCAAAGAGTCATTTCGAAAACATGGATCCTCACATATTTCTGATACAGATGTGATCATACAAACCTTAGCGCCCTGCCTCTGCTGCGGTTGAGACTGGAGCGAGATGCAAAGGTACCACTGGGGGTCGTATAGCCGCAGTGCCAGCCCGTGCTCCATGTGGACACTGGGAAATTTGAAGCCAGGAGGCACAAAGCCTCACAGCAGCCAAACTTGGGTGGGTGGGGGGGGGGAAAGAGGATAGGTTATTTGGCAATAAATAAAACGAAACACGACGACTAAGATGCAGGCTCTTAACATTTTCAGGCATGAATACATATTGACTGCGATGGACACAGGGAAATTGCAAACAGCGTGTGGCATAAATGGTGCACGTCTTACAGTTAGGGCTCGGGATGTGGAGGAGGTGAAAGCATGGGAGACAGCGGTGACAACTCTGGACAAGTTGTTCTCAAGGGTGACATCAGACACCATGTTGCACAGGTTGTAGCCACGATAGGTCCTGACAAGAGGACAGCAATTCACTTAGGACCAAATGAGCTTCCTGAAATTTTGATGTGTCGTGCATCACGTTGGGAAAAAAACTTTGCAAAAAGGTTTAAAAAAAAAATGCAATTTTACCTTGTGATTGTGCTGACCGTGAACTGAGAGAGTGGTTGCGTCTCATGCATCAAAAGCTGCAGGTAGACCGAGCTCTGATCACGGGCAATGGCCACCACCGGGTCTGCCTGTCCCTGGTCACAGTCATAGAACAACCTGGAAACAAACCTGTTGAGGAGGGTAAACGAAACTGCTCAATTCACAAGTAAAAATGATGACGAAATGCCTGTAGGAAAAAAACCCTGAACCCTGATACATGTTTGAGCAGAGCTCATCCAAGAGCATTACAAAGCTGAGGGAAACATTTTTCTATCCAATATTTGAAAAAAGTATTTTTCCTCCATCCCCTCCCCCATTTTTAAAATCCCTATTTGGAGATGAATATTGTAGCTGTAAGCTATCGATGCAGTAATGAATAACAGATTCATTACTGCATTTAACCTAATTTTTCTGAAGAGACACACATTGCAGTCTCAAATCAACTGGGAAAAGAAAATACTAGATGTAAATTTCTCTTTAAAATCAACACAACCCAGATACCAAGACACTGCTGCAAACAAGACCATTTTTTAACTCCATACAGCACATTTGAATCACAACTCATGACGAATGCTGGGCTTACACCTTATGATTTTCCAGTCGCAGACTTAAAACTGGCAGTTGTAAGGAAATCTTAAGAGTTTTAGGGGAGTCTTAGCAGAGTTACAGGTCAGTCTTTTCCTAATGTTATGACAATAGCAAAGATGTTTGATATTATCGGAAGTCTGAGCAGTATGTCACCGTAAAGATTGAGTCAACAACCAACAGATGACAAAACAAGAAAAAGGAAACCCAGTTGGTAAACAATCGCCAAAGCAGTAATGGTGGCATAGACTGTATGTGTTTGCGGTATGGTTGAATGAGAACAACAAAAGGACGTCCCCATCAGTATGGAGCGTCCCGAAAGAGGAGCGGATTGTGAAGCTTACCCAGCTTAAGACTTTTGTCAACAGGTTTCCAAGTTCCCTTTTTATTATAGCCTGAAAACACATCATTTGAGTTTTGGAGATCCAATCAATTTGCTCATGTCTAAAGTGATTAGACGTTGGACCGAAACAATTTCAATACTTTGAAATAGACCGTGGGATTCCCTCTTTCAATAAGTGACAGGATCTCCCATGTCGTTAAAGGTTTGAAAGTATAATAAGCTGGCAATTAGTACTTGTTCAGGCCCAGAAAACACACTTCTGTATAAATTATGTGAAATAAGAGTGTACCTGCTGACAGCAGAAGCTGCCACATGGCGAACTCTGGGGTCATCGTCTCCCAAAAGGCAAATGACTACATCATTGAGAACCCTTTCCTGCAAGCGCAGACGCTGGACAAAGAGAAATGGATACATTAGGAACCAGCCACGGGTTGAAAGGATAACAAAACGATAGAGGGAGGCGAGAAAATGATGGATTACCCCAGTGTAGTGATGATCTCCTTTGTGTAAAGACTCCGACCTTCTCTCCAAGAAATTAACTAACCTGAGAAACAGGAGAGAGAAATTCACTTGATGTTCATTTTCTCATTTGTATTGTTTCAACAGTTAAGTGTCACAGCAACTTTCAGCAGCAGTAATTGGAGAAAAAAAAAAAAGGATACCGGAAATCCATCTCAGCCAGGGTCTCCAATAGCTCAGTACGGACAAGCCAATAGGACGAGTCCCTCAGTGCAAGGAGGTCTATTAACAGCTGCAGGCCCAGCTCACTGAAGGTACTGCTGCACAAAGTCATTATGCAGTGCTAAAGGACAAAAGCAAAAGTCCCAAAATGATGAGAGAAACACAACATCCCCTTACCACAAACCAACTAATAACTCACCCTGACTGCAGAGCAAGCCATCTTGCAAGTGACTGATGATTCATCTTTTAGTGTTTTTTGGAGCAATGGCACCAAGTCCACGAGAGACAAAGGGTTACCTGGGGTGGGATTGTCAATCATGTTAACCCGTTCTCCTGTTTCTCTTAGCGCTCGCACTGTTCCTCCCGTGGACACTCACCCGTCGTGCTCTGCACACTGGCCAGCCAGGTGTTAATGTTGTAACGCGTTTTGGTGAGTGCCGCCTGTGTGATGGAGCCGCAGAGCATAGCGATGGCCCCCCTGATCTGCGGGTCGCCGTGATCAATGAGGCCCAGCACGTCGCTGACATACTGCTGCTCTGAAAGGCAAGCGTGACAAGAGGGAGCGTCAGCGCTAAAAGGATACAGCACTTTTGAAGCTGAAATTATATTTTTATAAAAATCCACATTGCTAAAAATACAGATATTGTAATAAACAGAACTACATCTATAATGTGCAATAATGAGCTAAACAAAATTATTCTATCTGCATGCAAGACTAACCCGCCAAATCAGGTTAATAGTGAATACAGACTATTTTCTTTTCTTACAACTGAGGAAAGAGCGGAGTTGTACAAAACTTGGGCGAAATTGTGAAACATCATTTGAGTTTTAAAGTTTCAGCCCTATTGTTTTCATCTTGGTAAACACATAACTTGTCATTGCTCGAGTCTTTTAATGAATGTTCCTCTCTGTGGGTCTGCAGCAAAGATGGCTCCGAGCCTGTCACCAAGTGGGGGTTTAAACGCCGAGGCTCCGCCCCCACACAGTTGTTTTCACTGATTGCCTGACGACCTCTTCTTTCGACCGTTTGGGTGTGTCAACATCTCATCTTGTCAATCATAAATAAATCAATATCTGACTCATGATGTAAATATAACCTCTAAACTGCTATGACAAGCAATTCACAAAGCCCAGCCATAATTTGCCAGATATGGACAAATAAGCTACCCAGAATCGTACTTTGTTTTTCTTTTTTTAATACCTTCTACTGTAAAGCCGTCCAGCGGCTCCATGTAGAGAGAATTAAAGAAGGCGTCGGGATGGAGTGCCCCAGCTGCGCCAATGCAACTAACCGCCAAAGCCTTCACGCTCACTCGTACCTCCTTGTCTGGGATCAGACCTGGTAAAATAAGAAACCCAGATTGGCACAACAGACAACTAAAAAAAAAATGCAAACAGTGATCATAAACACTGAGATCTAGCCCATTTTTTGGGACAAGAAACCATGTGTGTTGAAATGTTATGAGCTTGTGTAGATTGCGAAGACCAGTATGCTTTTATGATGACATTCAAATGATGTGCCATTTAATCCCTTGAATATTGTTCAGCAAAAAACACAAGTCATACCTGCATAAATGCAGTGACGGGCCACTGCCATAAGTTTAGATCTAGTTTATGACCGAAACAATATTTAGACAGGGTCGTGTTTATCAGGGGATTCTACCACCTTTACTAAATAACATTTATATAAGAGTTTGGGAGTATAGCGCACTATCTATTAGAAAGTTTTAAAATGGGATTGTTTGCCTGATATATTATTTCTATCAATAAAATGTTGTCAAATCTATTGTAGTGCTTTATAGATGCAAAATGCCAAATACTGATAAGTAGAAATATAATGTATGAGAATTGTATTGTCGTGGGTGCACTCTCTGTGAAACCCCTCTCTCATTTTCCAAATCACTTACCATTCTTATGTCCCGTCAACAGGAAAGAGGCAGCGAGCAAACGCACACAGTGCACCAGTGGCTCCACCCCCTGGTCTGTGTAGTGCCCAATTGGACCCTTAATATTTGTTGGCTGCAGAAGCAAACACAGGTGAGACAATCAAGGTGGTTTATTTCTAACCTCCTCTGCCAGTTTTGAATACTGATACCTTGTTGTCAGGTTCGGGATCGGTAGGCTCGTCCTTCGGTATGAAGCGGTCCACACTGCTGTCGGAACCCTGCCGGTTGTGACCTCGGCCTTCGAAGAGGTGAGGTTTGCTCAATGCTGCAACCGAAATAGAACAAAAGGCATCACGGTGCTTTGAGAAATCTTAAGTGTGAACCGGCACTTGTGTGTTTTTGTTTACATGCTTGGACAAACACACCAAGGGCTGACTGTAGGAACGGCTCTGTGGGTTCTTCCTGGGACGGAGGCGCGGCCCCTTCTTCTTCTTCGTCTTGTAATGTTCCAATCTGCATCCCAGAGTACTGGCTCTCGCTGCCGTCCAGCACCTTGTGCAAACAAACCCATAGCAGACGTCTGTAGTGGCGAACAAACCGCTTTGCAGACACACCAACCGCAGCTGCATGCAAGCGATTGTTTCCACTCACTTGGAAGTTCGATTTGCGGGGTTACAGACATCACAAGCAATGACTTGGATGCGAGTCAAACAAGTGTTCCAATCCTGAAGCATTACGAAATCATGCTTGGCTGAATGTGTTTCACACACAGCCAATTTCAAAAGGGAGAGGAGGGAGCACGAGGTTTGGAGCTATTCAGTTGTGGCCGACACACTTCACCAGAGGAAGACTAAGCTTTTGGTCCAAACTGATTGACCAGTAAGTAAACGCCCTGCTAACTGAAAAATGTTTTGATTCCATAAAGTGCAAGGGTTTTTTACGATCAGAGCGAGGTTTTACTGCAAACTAGATGAGCGAAAGGGTTCTTGGGATGTCTTAATAATTAATAATAAGAGTCCTCCTTTTATTCTCTTATTATTGTAGTTCTTTTTTTCTATTAGTTTGCCTCTGCTTAAGCAAAAGCCTGTCATCGCCTGGAATTAAAAAAGGGAATCATATCTTACAAAAAACAAGACGATGGCTATCATGCTTTTACTTGAACCCTACTTTGAATAATTCTGGGATGTTGGGGTTGCTTGTTTGAACAACAATGGCATTGCTGGGGAAAACCCCTAATACGGACTCACAGTGGGGAAACATGTCTGACTGTATCATTTATGACGATACAGGAAGTGTGGCAAAAAGGGAAAGGTGGGATTGAAAAGAGGAAAGTGCAAAGGAGGTTCGGAGTTGATAAACAAGCAAGCCCCTCCCACTGTGTTCAAAGGGTCCAATTGGCTGACCTTGTCACTAGTGCTAGAGGAGGAGGCATAGAAGAAAGAGGAGGAGGAGGAGGATGAGAGAGAGAAAGAAGAGGACGAGGAAGCAGTGTAGACAGAAGAGTCATTGTCTGTAGCGTCAGGACCCTCAGTGGAAGTTGGTGAGGGTGGCAACGGATCAGCGACTCGTGGCAGTGGAGTGCATGACTGCGATAAAGTAAGGAAGAGGGATAAAGAAAAAGGGGGGCAGGACCAAAGAGGTAGAACCATTACAACCAGATGAAGGCACAATCAGAAATTACCATGGCCTGTGTAGAGTTTTTCCAAAGACTATTTAATTAGCCTAAGGTCTGGGCAATAAACCGGTTACCGGTCCAGGTTAAACCTTGCCACTCACCCACTCTTAACTTCGAACAGCTCCTGCAGCTTTGGTGACATTTTTATAAACTTGTCAAAAACAGATTAAATATCACGTTCATGTCCAGACTGACCAGCTCTGCCACATCCGAGGGAGTAATTGCTGAGTCGGGCCCCTCTGTGGTGGTCTGAGAGGAGTCGCTTGGTGGGAAGGAGCGATCATTAGTGCCTAGCAGTGTCCCGCCTTCTCCTATAGGTCCCCCCTCTGGGGTGGCGTTCTCTGGTGTGGTGTAGTCAGCGGTTTCCGGGGTGATGTTAGTTCCACCACTCGAGCTTTGACTCAGCATTTCCTCCTCGTTGTCGTTGGGGGACTCAGGCGTGTCTGACGCAGATGTTCCGCCGCCGCCGCCGCCCTGCTCTGAGGAGGCACTCAGGTCCACCGAGTCACCAGGCTGCAAAGCATGCTGGGAGGAGCGCGGCTGCTCAGTGATGATGTCCACCTGAGCAGCAGAAGAGCCATCTGCGCCAACAACTGACGCTAAAGCAAAGAAATAACACCAAAAACTAGATTAGCAAATATGTAGTCTGCATTATCTTTTATTTTTTTCCTGAATTTGTCAGGGAAACTGCCACTTCTGTGTGACAGTGTATTCCCTGTTTGGGGTGATGAGTCTTACCTGTGAAGACCCCAGTGGTGACGTCAGTCCTCTCAGGGTCATCCTCCAATCCATCCTCCTCCCCAGACAGCATTTTACCTGGAAATGACAGGTCTAATGTCACCATAAAAATATTCATACAACATATCATATTGAAAAAGAGAAGCAATAACCGGCGAGTGACTACGAATATTTAAATGAAGGGATTAAAAAAAAGATTCCTAAATTTTAATTGACAGGCCCGAGAGAGTTAGCCAAATCACGTGAGAAGAAGCCATCGCTAATCGATACATTTAACGGCGCAAATGATGTTTTCTATGGACACCAGTACATAAAATAAAAGTGTTTGGAAATGAAAGTTTTTCATGACATTTTAAGGGAAAATTAATAAAGTACTCTTTTGATGATTGCAAATTTTTACTAATTTTCTCAACGTGTCCCTTATTTTAGTGTTGTGCTGGAGTATTAATTTGAATGGTGTCTTTCAATGTGTGTAAGTATGGTGGCCAAAATACTAGATACACATAGAGGTAATGAATGTTATATTTCATGAACAACTTCATTCTTGATCATAAACATATTTCTTCAATGCCTTCAGGGCTCTCGGACAGTGTCATAATTGATGTAAAAGCAGAAATTAGATCACATTTGTATTTGACCACATTTGAATATTCAATTGTAAGTGATAAGCGGGTATAAAAATAACAATTGTATTTGAATTAAAATTGTGCCCCATCGTTAATAGATAAAACAATGTCAAGGAAAAATTACACTGAATCAAATGATTCCAATGGACTCTTTGACCCAAGAGAGTTAAGAAGTGGGCGGGAGGAAAATTGGGCTAGTCACCTCTCTGTTTCCTGAGAAGAAGTGGACTGCAGGAAGACCCTCCCCCCACTGCAAGTGGCAGGAAACAGGAAGCACACACGGGGTGAGGAGCAGAGAAGAAGCAGAAACTCCAAAGACTCATTAATAGCACAAATAATTACAGACAGACAGGAATGAGTGAGCAAAGCAACGCACAAGGCAGCAAAAACAGAGTAGAAACGAGAGGGGAGCATCATGGATTGCGGGAATAAGTCAGTATTGGGTTAGTAATCATCAGGATTTGGTTCCCAGACAGGGTATCAAACCGTGAAAGATGCACAACATTAAAAAGTTATAGGTCATGTTTACCGATAAGCTCCAAGATGCTTCCAGAACGTGCCCGACTCTCAGCGTCCTGCCGAAACACGGTGGCGTGAGAGATGCTGCCTTTGGTGATAAGCATATGCAGGAGCTCTGGCGGTGGGGTCCTGAACATCTGCTGAAGGAGCTCCAGAGCTGCTGTCACCACGTTGTGGTCCCAGTGCTGTGTGTAGTGTAGAGTCAGCTCATACACCTTTGGAGCAAACAAAGATTAGTCGGCTAGTGTCCTGAGAGCTCCAATAATCTGTCAGGGATCAAAATATATCAGATATATGTACCAAATCTGAATGCAAACACCACGAAATGATTATTCAAATTTACAAGCACACACACAAACCCATTCCAACCTGCAGTAGCTGTTCGGGTGTGGGCTGTACATCGGCCTCCTTCCTCATGACTCCGAAGCTCCCTTTCAGGCTAGTGGTATTTACTTGCTGCTGGAGCAGGGGGATTAAGTAGCGAAGTGTTAGTAGTACCCCCAGGATAAGGTGGCTGGGGTGTTCCTCATCCACAGGAACCACCAGACCTGGAAGAAGGAAGGAAAGAAGGTCAGTGGGGAGTTGGAAAAAAAAATCTGTCCCTTCATTTCTTGAATATAAAGTACCGTTCCAGAAAAACCTGAAGTTCTTCAGCTAGTATACATTTTTGAAATGTGTGCTTTAAAATCTTACCCAGCAGCATGTTTAGAAGCCAGGTGTAAAAGTAGGTGGAGCGCCTGGAGTGCTGGCACACGCTGACAGCTGAGCTGGCAGCCGTCCGCCTGATGGTGGGGGAGCTGGACTTGAGGTTGACCACAAATGACTTCAGCAGCACCTGAGACAAGAAGAGTTAGGCAACCGCTAAGGTGAGCTTTCATGATTTAGAGATGCAAAAAACATCCACACAGGATGCACAATGCTGCCTATGAAGGAATCTTTGCTGGTAAGTACCTTGATTTCGCCATCGTTTGCGAAGTGTCCCAAGGCCGTCATGATTTTAGGTATGGCTGCAGCCAGTGTCTCTTGCACAGTCTCCTCCTGCCGCTTGGTGATTCTTGTGAGGCACGGCAGCAGATTGACCAGATAGGGTCTACATTTGCGAGTGAGGGGAAAAACATGGATCTATTGTCAGATTGTTATTTCTCTACCAATGAAGAATGTTAAACAAGAAATACTTAAAGTGATAAAAATGGTATAATGCACTGTGTGTTTACCTGCATTTCTGTGGTCTGATGAGGTGAGCAAGCTCGGCAAACCTCCAGAGAGCTGCCCTTAAACTCCGGGAGGCACCATTCTATAGGGATACACAAACATTCCCCATTTAACACGAGCACTGGCATTGACATTTCTTCAAACACAATCACATACAGCTTACAAAATGCATATCAGCAGTGTAATTGAAACATCCTTCAAACCGTCTTCACCGGCGCCAGAGAAATATGTCTAACAACATAGACACTTGGTGTATTACCTTTTTAATTTCTTTGTAAAGCTCCAGCTGCAGCCGAGGCAGGTTGGAGTCCATCAGTGCCTGAAGATAAATCAATTTAAGAATCAAAAACGTATACAACATATTAAAACAATGCTCACTTACCGCGCTACTTTGGAACACTTGCAAATGCCAAAAGAAAGGATCATAAGTAGCAAAATATCATGACCCTTGTTCAAAAACCAAAACACGATACAGGCAGATGACAAGTTTTAATGGGGATATGGACTGAAATTTAATCTGAAAAGCAGTAAAAATGTCCCCACCAAGCTGTGTCAGTGCAGTTTTGAATTACCTCCTCGTCCACTGAGAATAGATATTAACTCCTGATGATAAATATATTGAGTCTAATTAGTGTATACGGGTAGAAGAGAATTAGTAAAGCAACCTGACTGGTGTTTAAAGTTCAAGATTCCATCTCACTTTGATAATTTTGTTCAGGCACTCATCGGCGACCATCCGAACATCTGACTCGCTGTCATCGCTGCAAAGCAGGAACATTTCCATGGCGATGCCCAGCAGTTTCTGAAACTCTGGAGATGTTCTGCTCTCAGAACATCGAAGGTGGGAGTCAGTTAAAAAAATAAATCATTAACCACACGTGATGAGATGAATGCATAAATATGACAATATAACAACATGTTAACTATTCGAATGAACAAGCCAACAAGTGCAGTTCTCCACCCTTTTTTTTTAATTTCTCTTTCCCTCTTGCTTGCTCTCTCTCACACACACACACACACAGACACTCATGCACGCACGCACGCACGCACAAGCACAAGCACATACCTTGTAAGCATTAGATTTAATGTCAATGGGTCAACACAATTCTTATGATTCACAAGTACTTTTGCAACAATCTGGCAACTCCTTAAACCAGCTGTTGAGCAATGAGAATACATTTTCTGAAACACGATATGCTGGCTCTCTTAGCCCTCTGGTGAACATACAAAAACACATTGAGCACTAAGTCATTTAAAAAAAAAAAAAAACATTCATATAAGGCTAGTTTCCATCAAAAAGTGTGAGGTGCAGAATCTGATAGAGAGAAAAGATGATTTCAAGAAAAAGGAAAGATCAGCCGACCTACCTAAGAGACTGAGCGACAATGTTTTCACATATGGTCAGGCAATGTGTCACTCTGTCCTTCTTTGTGGTTGCTTGCTCCTTTTTCCTGGGAAGGAGGAAAGATGAGGAGTAGGTGAGGAATGTGAGACAATTTTGAAAGGCCCAATAGCAAATAGATGGAATATGATTTTTTTTTTTTTCCAAAACATAAACACACATTACAGGACATGGAGCACCAGGTAAAATTTAGGTTCTGCAAAAAATTTTTAAAGTATTCTTTAAACAACTATTAATTGCATTCGATTTTGTGAAGCAAGTTGGCAACAAAATGTAAGACTTGTTAGTTCTATGTTGAATGATGGAAGTTGGCAAAGCAAGCATCACAAGTTGCCTGACATTTCTGAAAACAAATTACAGTGGTGAAGTGACCCCGATTGGTGACACTCCGGCAAAGTCTCATGGTTCTATCAATGTTCTTGTTTTATTTTGATTAAGTTATCAGAGTTGTAATTAACTGTGTCCTGAGACAGTCTAAATTGAGATTAATTTTTTTTAAAAATCCACGGAACAGAGATTTGAACCTCAGAATGACATGCAATCTGTGTTCCTGTTAAGTGGCACATTCATGTTTTGATCAAACCACTGCCTGTTGTCGTGAGATTTATGGAATGCAGGGGTGATAGAAAAACTAAATCTTAGAGTCAGCTCAATAAACTCAAAATACACTGGCACACCATAATATGATCAAAAAGATGCCATTCTGTCATCCCTGCTACGGACAAATAATCAATTGAGAGTACGGACCAAGATAAATTAACCATAAAAATCACTACAAGATTCAGACAAAATGTATGCCAAATTCTTAATTTTGTCCACCATGTTCATGATTTGGTACGGCGTTATGCTCTGGAATAATAGCTAAACAAGTCAAAATGATGCAACTTCAAAATTGAACACAACCGTTTTTTGGGGGGGGGGGGATCAGGGGCTACACAATCTCTGTTAATGATGGTAGAGACCTGGCTTTTGCTCCTCCACACAATAAAAAGAAAAACAAACATTTAGCTTCACCATATGGGGCTCTCCAAGACAACTGCTTGACATTATCACTATGTGAGCAAAAACTGTGTGTTGACGTGAGAAGGGCATTACGAATACATAAGGGCATTTAAAAACATTACATTAGGGCATATCACTGAATGTAAAAGGTCTTAACACAATAACAACAACTATAATGTGCAGCCAAAGTCAGCAGGGTGTGATGGGCAAGCATGCGTGACGTCAGTGTAGCGGGCTGCAACCAAATTCTTGCACCTGAGGTTGCACTGTCGTTACAACGTGAACATTCGGTATAAACCATCGCAACTCTATCGATTTGTGTAAGCTTATCAAAAACACTACTCTGCGAGGATCGGCTTATCAATAAGACGCTTTATTTAGTATTTGATTTTGAACCAAACGCAATGGCTGGTGCGTGGGTTGATGAGTGACACGTTCTTGTTACAGTCAATCCGATCAGAATATCTGCTTATACGCTTAGTTAATATCCGCCGACGTTCTGCGAGCATTCTGTGAATGTCTGGCAGTATTCTGTACAGCGTGAATGCATATTACCAGCTCCTTTATTTGCGTAGGTAGCTTCAAGCTTACTATTACCCTGTAGCATTTTAAGCAGTAATGTTAGCAATTGGGCTAAGCTATTGATCAAGTGGCTGCTAGTCCGCTGCCGCAGACAATTATCCACTTACTGCCTCTGGACAAGCTCCTCTGCGGTTGGTGGTCCCTGTTGTTGCTGGAATGACTTCAAAGACTCAAAAGCCTTCATTAGTTTCTCCATGGTGGCCATTTTAGCAATTAACAGAGAGCAAGGTTGCTTGGCTAGCTAATATTTACAACGTGAGCTAACTAGCTAACACAGTAGGAGCAAGTCAGCGCACGAAGAGAGCAAGTGGTGCGTAGTGCGACGACAGTGCGAACACTGCTCGCGAACACTACCACCGGCTCTCTGCCTTCTCTTCGTGCAAAACGCCTTCTATGCTTCAATTATTGTATCCCTGAATGAAGAAAATGTTGGTAGATTAGCCATATTTAATGCGGCGTTACGTTCCCCGAGAAACCAGGAAATGGCAATTGTGACAGTTTGACAGAGATGGGCGGAGTATATTATTGATAGCCAATCAGACCTCGCTTTTATGTTGATTGACAGAAAAGTGAACCAATGTAGGATTGTTATTGTCTATTGTTGTCACTGTCGAAGTCACGGGACCACTGGAGTCCTGAATATGAAAACAAATTTGTGCAAATATAGTTGAGCTGATGAAATAAAAATAAAATCTGTAAGATAAAGTCATAGTAACGCAGCTAATTTTCTAAAAACAAATTTCTCATGATACCTCCCAAAACTGCCATTTACGAAAACGGAATTGTGTGCCGAAGCTAGCAAATTTTAACTTATTGTCTCAATGGTGTAAGTTCTCTGATAAAAAAAAATACTCCTTCTGTCCTCAACATTTGTCGGGGAATATTGCTTTAAAAACTGGGGACGAAACAATTGTTACTTATTGCACTTATTGTTAAAACAACAAATGTAGAATTATTTTGATTCTTCTTTTTAGCTAAACATATTTTCATAAATTTACATTCCTGAATGATATACATATATTTCACCTCATTAAAAAAAAGGGACTATACCATATTTCAATATTTTCCAAATGTATCTTTCTGATTTTTACTTTTTTCCATTAGAGTGAGCTCATGAAAGTCGATATTTTTTCTTTGAGCCAATAGTTTGATTCTCATTTTCTTTTGCACTTAAGACTTTGCCAACTATAATATCAGATGGGCAAAAGGATTGCAAAATAAGTTTATGCATATATGTCATGTTTTAATGCCATTGTGATCTGACACCAAATGGCCCTTCATATCTAATTTATGGAGAATTTAGTCCCTTGAAATAAGGTATTAAGATTATAAAATAAGTCAGGACACACACTTTTTATACAAATGGCAGTGTATTATTTCATAATTACAAATGTAAGATATGGTACAACAACCAGTGATACAACTTGTACAAGAATTAACAATGACTGCAGTGGTTGAACAACATGACTGTACAGGTACAAAAAAAAAGAAAAAGAAAAAAAAAAAAAAAGAAAGTCATTAAGTCCCAGGCCCCATTTGAACACCAACAAAATATTTGTCATTCCTCCCTTCTTTAAAATAGCATTAAGCACATCTGGGCAGAGTGCAGAGCCCAGTGGATTCTCCAGGTATACAAGGATAATTACCCCCAAACTCTTTTTCTCAATGTTGCTGGTCATATCAACCAAATTTTGAGAGCTGAATCACCATAACTGCTTTTGACAAAGACAACCAAAGGAATGCATGCTGTGTATTCAAACAGGGCCAGCTCAGCTGGTCACCTTCCCATTTGAAGTTGTCCTCAGATACCAGTGAGATATGTTGGCACTAGAAGGTCATCATTTACATTTACAAGGAACCTGAAGTATTACAAACCAATACATGCTTGAGTAATAAAACATATGTACTTTTTTTTTTTTTTTTAAAAACAGGCAATGCACTTAGTGCGGACATTCAAAACTGTTTAGTTGTTTTATGTTCCTTTGTCTGAAGGAATTTCTCTGGGTGGACGGAAGGATAAAGAAGTTGAAAAAAGGTGGGATGTCAAAAAATGAACTTTGTATTGGCACATATAATGAAGGCTGTCAGTCGTTCCTCAGTAAATTCTTTACATAGCAAAACAGGTTTGATTTATTTTATGTTGCTTTTGGTATCATTGGCAAAAAAGTTAAAGACACTTCCTATAGTCATTGTCAAACCACACCATAGTGCAATGGAACTAAACGATGTCTTTACTGCTATAAGGTGGCATTCAGGTAAAGTTATTTAAAACGACGGCATGGGTGGCAAACACAGTTTAGTCTCCCCGTGGGAGTCAGTGAATGTGTGTTAGAGCTTAGTTACATGATAGAAATACATCATATACAAGGTGTTTGAGGCTAAAGAGCAGGAAGGCTAAAATCTACATAGGTAAGAAAACTAAGCTTCAAAATGTGCCTGAGAGCAACAAATAATAATACACTCAAGTGACAAGGCCATAACAGCTAGGAGCACGCTCAGTTCCTGATTTCAATACTGGAATGTGCAACAGGCAACGACTTTTTTTTTTAATTTTTTTTTTTTTTTTATTTAGAGCAAGCTCATGTCGAATTAGGCAAGGAAATATATGTGTACCATTTCACATATATGCACTTTTGACTTATTTCAGTTGGATTCAGCATTGACATTAAAGTCCCTACATGAGCTATGAGACAAAATACAGACATCTTTGTTTGTTTTTTTTTTCTTTTGGTTAAATGTGGAGAAAATCTGCAGTGTTTAAATTAATGAATAATTCAGCTGACTAAATGATCTAGCGTCACAATTTGGACAGCACATCAGATCTGAATCAAAGCGATTGATTGAACAAAAGCTGAATTTGCATACAGTGTAATATACGTACACAAAGCGAACATGTCCAGACTGGGTATTCACAGCATTAAAAACAGGTTGTGGGGAGTAAACAGCGACTGCTTCAGAAACAACATGAAATGCGGGTAAGAAAAATAACATTTGCAATCAAACAAAACAAAAACACAATTAAATGAATGAATCCTGTTTATGGCAGGTTTGGGTAATGCAATCTGTTTGGCCACGTTTGGCCTGTGATAAAACAAAAGTACACAACATTTATGGTTCTGCAAGTGGTGTGATGTTCCTGTACACAGACTATGTTATCTCTGCAGAAAGGAGTTTAAATATAATTTCTCCCTGACACACACACACACACACACACACACACACACACACACACACACACACACACACACACACACACACACACACACACACACACACACACAAACAAACACACCCACGAACATACACGCCATACTTGATCTATTTAAAAATACATTTAAACTTTAAATAAAAGATGG
>CAAKHD010013920.1:70819-75819 GCA_901007705.1 Fistularia tabacaria
AAACAACAAGAAAAATGTTTTCAGGCTTTAAATCCCTAAAAAAAAAAAAAATGTGAAAAGAAAACAAGGTTTTATAATTTTGACATGGAGGCTAAAATTCAACATTCAACATTTGAAATCAGGGATGCTAAAATGAAATCCCACCCAGTATTTGTATTGCTTAATATTATTCAGAAAGTATTTCCTGGCTGGCCTTAATTGTGGACATGACTTGGAGGCCGTGTCTGAATCTTGTCGGGACATTTTAATATTTGCAATTATTTCAGTTGCTACTGTGAGTGTCGGGTGATTTACACTGTTACACACTGACACCTTAGCCAGTAAATTAATTACGGTTTAGAAATTTAGAAATATAGTTGATCATGTAAGTGGTGTGGGATATGATAATCGATTAGGCCTCGTAACGTAGCAGGTTAAATGCAATTGATTTGGTTTTGAATGTTGACAACCAAGCAATGGATGAAAACATATTTTAAATAGCTGAGGCAGCAGAGTCTTATGCCATTAATGGGTTAAAGCTCCAGAATCGTAGGCCCTATATCCCCCAGGAAGTACTCAAACTGTGTTTTTCATCAGACCCCTGCCCCTCCCCAATCGACCGGTGACATCCCGCAGAGGTCCTTTTTGACGCGGTCTATCTATCATACTTGTCAACTCTCAGGCATAATCCAAGACAACCCTAATTACATCACTCGGGCATCATCAGGGTTATTTTCTCAGGCTTTAGAGAGCTCTTTCAGTGCCATTGGGGAAATTACACAATGGTTTTTACAGGCCTGGTAGTACTCTACATCGCAAATAAACAGATCTTCATGAGTAAACTTGCTCGAGTGCCCCTTTAAATGACAGTGCATCTCTCTTCTTGTACAAGGCGAGATTACATTGTTTAGTTCAGGCAGAGTAATGCTCAAAATATTTGTCCCCGAAGACAAGGATCTAAAAAAATATTTAAAAAACATTCCGACTGCGAAAGGAGCACTTTGCCCCTAAGTAAAAACAGCATATATTCCTTTTGACTGTAACGGGACTCTGTGTCCCTTGAAATGCCAGATCTTTGGAAATGTCAACCAGGGGTGTCTGCTCTCTCCAGGGAACTAACTTCAAGGAATTTGTCTTTTGGGGTTCGATGTGCTGAACACTTACACATGAAAAACTCGCCCAATTTTTCTTTTAGTTTCCCAGAAACCTTGAACCCTGCGGCATCACAAGAAAAGTGTTCCCTAAAAAGGTTGAGGATTATCCATAGCAATCGGGCGCCAGAATTTTTTATTTTTTATTTTTTTGTTGCTTAAAACAGATGTTTTGCTGTTTGAGCACCAAAAACTAAATGATGTTCGGTCCCATTACATCTTAAAGAGGGCAGACGTGTCTACGGATGATATCTCAAGAAAGTTTGCCATAGAAATAATCTAGAAGGACTGATAGCCTGAAAGGCAAGAGGGAAAATAAGTGGAACATTTAATGTATCCTGAATATTAAGCAGCGACAAACAGACTCCATAATGAAAAGGCTACTTTAGTTTTGCTATTGTTCTACTACGCCTTATTTCCCGGTCGTCTTCAGTTCAGCATTATCTCTCAGTTCACTGATCTATTTTTCTTTTAGGGTTCATACCTCTCCCGCGCATGACTGTTGTCATGAACACGTGTTGTGTGCACAAATGAGTTCACTTCAATTTCCCGCCCCCTTGTGGCCTAACCTGTACACTATCCTCTCACGGTGCAGGTCCTCAAGGCCACAGCAGATCTCAGCAGCATAAAAGATGGCCCTCTGCTCGTCGAAGCCTGAGTTGCCCATGTTGTAGATGTGGAATTTTAAGTCACCACCGTTCATTATGGTCAACACCAGGCACAGTGCATCCTTGGTCTCATAGGCGTAGGCTAAACTAACCTGGAAGGAGAGGCAAATTCGGGGGGGGCGGGGATGACACGGAAGGGAAGGGACCAGTCAAGAGAGAGAAGGAGTTTGAACATGAGGGAGGAGGGGGTGAAAAAAAGGGGGAGGAGAGGGAGGGAAGAGCAGTGGTAAGAGACAGGGTGACGAGGGGAGCTTGATTTGGTTTGTCTAAACCCCCAAATAATCATCCATTAGTCCGGACAAGATGTCAGGAATGTACACAGAGAGAAACACAGATACAAAACATATGGGAAGCCAGAAGCTTCTTGTTCCCTCCTCACTCAGCCTCCGCATGTCTGTTCCCTCTAACTCCCGCTATCCATCTCTCTTGCCCCTCCACCCACCTCTGGGGTCAGCGACTTGCAAGGCACATTGTGTGTGTGTGTGTGTGTGTGTGTGTGTGTGTGTGTGTGTGTGTGTGTGTGTGTGCGCCGCTGTACTACAAGTGGGATGTCACTGCCATCGGGAGGAATACCATCTGCTGTGACACAGCGTGCAATCGGAGACTGACCATGAGAGAGGATGGGAACATTTTTGTGCAATCTAAAGTGAGCAACATAAACGCACAAAAAAAAACAAAAAAAAACAACAAATACACAAAACAAGTCTGGTTTCTCCACGGTTTCTAAAATTGGTCTTGGCATGACTGAAGGTCACCAACCATAACAATTTTCAGATAAAGACTTTTTAATGTATATGTATACAAAAAAAAGAATTGAAATACATTAATTCCAGGATTGTAACATCACCAAGCATCAAGCACTTATGCTATCATGAAAAAAAGAAAGCAATATCAGTAATAACTGATATCCTACTGTCAATATATTTACTGGGCCATGTAACTGACAGAAGGTTTATATTTAGCCTAGGTTAATTCAAAAATAGCCATTAGTCCTGCAATTTTCCAGTGATGAGCCATTAAATGCCCTATTCTTTAAAAACAAATGGCCTGACTTGTTTTAGAGAGAGACTGTTTCATGATTCTTTATTTTTACTAGTTTACCAGATCTGCAGGGTTGGACAGCCAGACAAATCTATAGTGGACTGCTGCGGCTCCCTCAACCATCCCACCTGCTGGGGATGCTAGCGCGAGGTAGCTGTGCACCGCAACACTGGCACACAGCGTGTTCACCCCCTCCTCACACAACAGGACCGGTTTTAAATGTGAAAAGATGAGCTGAAGGTATGCACGGACTGATAGCATGCACGATCAAAAAAGGTAAAGAAGAATAGCAAGAGAGAAATGAGGGGTTTGAGAGAGCACTTGACTTCTCCTTGCTACCGCTGTTTGGTCAGTGTTGCTAGGCAACAGAGCCGCTCTCATAGATAAAGAGGCACATGAAGAGTCATCAGTTCTGCCTGCAGCACAGAGAACACACACACACACACACACACACACACACACACACACACACACGCACACACATGCACACACACACGCACAGACACACAAACACACACGCACACTCACACACACTCAAACTTCATCTCATCAAACTGTCCAACTCAGGCAATAAAATGAGTAAAAGTCAAACACACATATATATATACATGTATGCACACACACACACACACACACACACACACACACACACACACACACACACACAAAAATGCATACATATATAATATCGGGTATCTTTGGATTATGATTTCAAAGTATATTTCTATTGTGATGAAGTTCAGTTGAAAAATTGAGTCAAAATATCTGGATTTTTTGTGGATTAAATCTGGATTCCTTCCAAACTCCAACCTGTTTTGGGGGAACCTTCAGAAGATTCTTTGAAAACCGTCAAATGTCAGGCGTGAAATCAAATCAAGTGGTCGGACGCTCAGGAGAATCCGGGGAAAAGGAGACTCAAACAGGAGCAGGGCCTGGGAAGAGGGGCGGGGCTTAACCTGGTCCTGTCAACCATCCAACCAATCAACTTCTCATCCTCACCTCTCAAACATTACCTCCACTGGCGCAGGAGGCCACGCAGGGAGAAAACCAGTGGACCTCAGAATGCACTCCGGCCCAGGTAGCTCCGTTGGATCGCGTGCCGTTAAAAACATAGCCGTTAGCCTAGCGTCCGTCCCCGCCGTGGTGTTTGGCACTTGACTGATATGCGGTCCAACCAATCTGAGGTCTCTGTGCAAATACTGCTCCACCATGACCGAAGATCATGCGGAGGTCGGTTAGCGTTTACGAGCAGCTCCTGTCCTACGCTGGCTGACTCCGTTCAGCACAAGACGTCATCAGCGCCAGAAATGGACAGAATTGTAGGTTGCCAAAGATGCTCATGCTGTTGTGCAAGGTAAACCGTGTACATTTGAAATATACTGGGTATATATTTATAAAGAGATGTATAATTTAGCAGTTTTGTTGTTGGTAGATTATCTTGAAATGTTATTTTTCAAAAGTAGCTCGCAAGCTAAAATAGCGCCCCTGCTGCCGTGGACGACGCCTTCGGCCACTGAGAGCGCAGCGTGCTCTCTGCACCTCCTGCAGCTCTGCAGCCAAAGGTGTGGAGTCCAGGAATTCATTGTACAATGGGTACATGTACAGGGTCAGGGTGAATCCCTGGTGAAGAGTGTTGTAACTATGTTGCACTGCAGCACTGGAACTTCTCCACTGCGGGATGGATAAAGTCGTATCTTATCGGAGCCCAGCCGGAGTGGAACGGCAGACCGCTCCACCACCAATGTATTCTGCTGTCCATCTGGTGAAGAACATGTCAGGCTCTCCAGTCAACGGAGGAGTTGAAGGTTCATGAGAAGACTTTATTGGACCGTGTTGACAAGGACAGAGCGGGGGGTTCCTCCTCAGTCTACAGACCGACTGAATACACGCATACTTTTCTTTTTCACACCATCATAAAACTGCAGCGAAAGACAGAAGAAGAAAATCCTTCATCCGTGAACAAATAAGGACCTTCTGAAGAAAAGCAGAACCCATAGAGCATTTTATGATCACAGTGGAGCCCCCTGGAGGTGGGAGGGGGCGACTCTGCGTCTGTAGCTGAACTTGACCTCGCCGTCGGGCTGCAGGACGCCCAGGCCTCCCCGGCCGGGGTCCGGCCTCAGCCTGCGCTGCCCCGCCTCCAGGCGCAGGTCAAAGTGCA
>CAAKHD010013920.1:78319-84008 GCA_901007705.1 Fistularia tabacaria
AGAGCGATGATGTCACCCTTCCGGACCTTCACGTCCTTCTGTGAGTCCAGGCGCAGGGAGAAGTCCTCCTGGGCCACGCGGATGTTCATGGAGGCGGAGGAGAGGCGGAGGCCCTCGCTGACTGAGCTCCCTGAGGAGGTGGAGAGGGAAGGTGAGGGCCAGGACTGGGGCTTCTTACATCGCGGGCTCCTCGCAGGAGCAGGAAAGTGGAGGGCTCACCGAGGAGGACCAGCTGGTCCAGATGCTCTCTGGTGAGCATCACGTCCTCCTCACTGTCCAGCTTCACGCCGCTCCTCCTCAGGACCTCCTCGGCCTCCTGCCGCACGGCACGTAGCCCCTGGCTGTCGCCCAGCAGGTGATAGATGGCCCAGAAGCAGGCAGGAACTGTGTTGGCCACCGACGCCCACAGGATGGCGAAGTGGTGGGCTGGGGAGGAAGAGGAGGGTCAGACCCCCCCCGACTCGCATTCGACTCACCTTTGACTCCCCGTCTCACCGTCCAGCGGTGGAATCAGACTTCACACCAAGTTCTGCCTATCTGAGGGGTCTCAACTTGTACACCAAAATGTGTTCCTCTCGGTCCTGTGCTTGGAAGAACACTTCTTTCCCTACGTATGCGTCCTCCACGAATGTTCACTTCTATGTGGATGACACCCGGTTGGATCTCTCACTGAAGCCAGATGAAACCAGAGGGTTTATTAAATCTCAGGCAAAAAAAAATCTGGAAGACTGACCACTTATTGTAGCTTAACTCCGACAAAACGGAAAATCCACACTCTGGGCTCTAAACATCATGGGAACATTACAACTAATGACAGAGCTTCTCTGGTTGGAGTCACATCGGTCTCCAGCACAACTGTTACAAAGCTATCTTTGACCAGGAGGTGTCATTGAGGTCCCACATAAAAGAATGTTCCAAGGATTGCCTGCTCTCACTTGTGTAATGCTGCAATGAATCCATGCTTTTGTCTCTCTTCAAGGTGAGAGAGGTGAGAGAACCACCCTCATAGGTGGTTAAAGACTCTCCAGCATGTTCAGAATGCTGCTGCTCATGTTCTAACAAGAGCCTGTCTTAGGATCGTATTTCTCCAATGCCAGTTCCTTGTATGATTCAGGAGAGAATTCTTAACCCTCCTCCTTGCCCATAAAGCCCTAAATGGCCAGGCGCAATCACATCTCGAAGAACTCTTAGAACCTCCTACATCCATGACGCCACACCAAGAGACCCATCTGACCCATCAAACTCCTGAAGTTAGCAGACAACACACTGTCTTCTTATCAACGGGCCATTCGCAGTTGTCCAATGGGGTTCAGGATGCATCTTAGCACTGAAATGGCATTGGCTAAGTTTGAAAAACAACCTTGAACTTACATCAGATAATGGACTAATCTCTGCCCTGGTCCATCGAGATCTCATCTCCTCATTGGCGTTCAGTGTTTGGACTGGTGACAAGTACACGGAGTTCTGTCTGGCTTTCTGTCGCCACTGCCAATGAACTCCACCGGACACTAGATAAACCAGGTGTGACCGACGTGTCAGGCAGGGGGCAGCTGGAGACTCGGGAGGTCCCACCACGTTTCTTCTCGCTCAACGTGTCCATCTGGCAAATCTCGAAAAAAGATGCGGTCGTACCTGCTTTGTCGACGTCTGTCATGGTGGCGTACTGCTCGAACACCTCCGCCCGCTCCTGGATGAAGTGCGAGCCTTGCGACCAGCGCTTCATCCTGTGCGGCAGGAAGTTGTGAATCAGCTTGCGGCGGATGCTGAGGGTGCGTCCCAGCAGCCAGACGGGGACCCGGGCGATGAGCAGTGGGAAAACCTCGTCAAAGCTCTGGAAGTTGCACCGCAGCATCTCCATCCCGCAGTGGCGGCGTGCGGGCGACGGGCGGCCGTACAGGGTGAGGAAGGTGGCCTCGAACATGATAGAGCTGCAGAAGTCGTAGAGGCTCGCGGTCTGCCAGCCGCCGTCCGCTCCAAGGTGGTCCTGACCGAACAGCAGCATCAGGTTTCCCATCATGCTCTGCGTCAACGTCGTCAGGTGGTCGCCCTGCAGCAGCTGGAAGGAGCGGTGGATCTGGCCCTCCATTCCGGGAAACCTCTCGCGGCTCACCGGCGGGTAGCCGAAGGTGAACGGCGCCACTTTGTTGGAGAACTCGTGGAAGTCCAACTGACGGCCATGTTTGATGACGCTCGGGTAGTGAAGAGGGTCCATGATGAAGGTCATGTATTTACCTGCCGAGGACACGCCTTCACATGAGACAACCTAACAGCCCGCTCCAGATCGTCCATCACTTGCAGGCTTCAAGGGTGGGGTTCCAAGTTCCTTCTTGTGACGATTTTTCACTCGAGGTTTTGGAACCGTCAAATATCTGACACTTAGAGTACAATTTCTATACAAGGCCCCTCGGATTGTCCGGATCTCGGATGTCCAGCAGAGGGCAGAACCTCGACCCACAGAACAACACGCTCATTGGTCCAGCAGGGGGCTGAGCAGACCCGCCTCCTGCTGGACCAACAACTGCAGCCCCCCCCCGCCCGCACCTGCGACCTGTAACCACCTGCGATCCGAACCGTGAAGACGTCCCCGTACTTCTTCCGGTGCTCCTCCAGGAAGCGGTGGGCGTCTCGTCCGAACTCCAGAGCCTTTCCCAGGAAGGGGATCCAGCCGGTGACCAGCGGCGGCTCGCCGTCGCGCCTTGAGGACGGAGCCAGAGACAAACTTCAACGTCAACATCTTCAGAACCTTCCGTTCCTTCACGTACAAAGTGAACGGCCCGAACTACGATCCCTTCCCGCGGCTCCTCTTTCTATTCCTTTCTTTGTCTGATCGATTGCTTTCCAATCCAGTCCCGATAAGGTGATTGACCAACACACGTCTTCTCGGTGGACGCGGTTCACCTTCAGCTGATCGATAACTTCTGCCAATCGAACAAAAAACTTTATCGACTTGTTTTGGCACGTAAAATAACGCCCGTAAGCGAACAGCCTCCGGCATCTCCGGACCGGGACCGGGACCGGGACCTACCTCCTCCGGGGGCGGCGGGCGGCGAGCAGCAACAGCAGGCCGAGCAGCAGCAGCAGGAGCGCGGACAGCATCCTGCCGGGCTCCGGTTCCAAGGACGGTCGCTTGCTTGCATTCAATCACACACTGACACACACTGACACACACTGACACACACACTGACACACACACTGACTCAGGCACCGCTTCCTGTTTCCAGGTGCGCGCCCGTCAAATTAGCATGCGTGACGAGCGGGCCAATCACAGCGCAGTGACGTCACGGTGATTGAGCAACTGCAGACAACGGGAACACCGAACCGGGAGTAGATTTAACGGAAAGCAGATGTTTGAGTCCGCTGTTCGAGGCGAGCAGGAGGAGAAGACCTCCCAGGGCGGCTAGAAGGTTAGGGATGGAGACAGTCCAGAAGAAAGTCGGAGGAGAAAATAAAAGGTAGAGAAAGAGGAACATGAGGTGAAAACCACGAAATGCTCTGGTGTCCCAGACCAGAAAACCAGGTATGGATAGAATGACCTGGACCTCCAACCAGCGTCCAGCTCAACCCTTTCAAAACAAAGTCACACCAGCCTGTTTGCCGGGAGAAGGTCCGAGTGGCAGAACCGGACCTCGGTCTGTGAACCTCGTCTTCACTTCCAGATCAGGAAAAGCGTCTCCGTGTTTGGGATGTCTTTCTGATCATCAGGACCAGATGATAAATATTTGTGATGGCGGAGATCCTGCTCCCGTTCAGAGTTCACAAATCCAAATAAGGACATGAGGTCCCAGAGGGCCGAGTATCTGAGGTTCAGCCAGAGCAGAAACCGTGGATCTTCTTCCGATTCCCACGTGACCTCTGATCTTCCAGCCGACGACTTGGCTGAAGCTTCTCAGCAGGTCTTCGAAGACCAGATCCTTGCCGTCGTCATTGGAATATCCCGGTTGTGCAACAGGCTGCCGGGAAATGAGCCAGATCGGGTTGCGGCGAGGTTGGAGAAAACAGGAAATGATGTCACTCCGGCACCCCCAGGGCCACAGAGGAGTCCTGGGAGGTCACCAAGGTAGACCACGGTCCTGCCGGTTCTCCGGGGGGAACCATGGTTTCAGTTTTTCCTGTCGGGTGGAGCCAGCATCGGGTTTCAGGAGAACTCCCATCTTCATGTTCTCTCCAGGAGCTGCAGCCACAGCGGCAGCCTCTCACAGTGGAGCTCCTGGTGTCTGCGGCTGAAGGACACCGGTTAGATAGGACCAAACAAACCCACACTCAGAAGCAGACAGGAGAACTTTCCTCAGATCCTAGAAGAAAGAGAGCAAAACAACCCAGTGCTGAAAAAGCTGAAGCGCCTGCAGGTGAGGAGAAACCCCTGGAGGTGACAGGATACGAGGAGCAACACAAAGACCTCGACCTTTAATGAAGAACAATCAGAACCAGAGCAGGAAATGTTTAAAAAAAAAAAACACACACATTCCCATAAAACGACAGTTGGAAGTGACGAGATCTTCCTCTGCTCTTTTATTGTGAAAAAGGCCTGAAGGTTCCATCATGCACCTCGGAATGAAGGTCAAAGGTCAAAGTGGATTGACTGCCTCCTTCCACAGGCTGGACCGACAGTGACAGAGTGAAGACTTGAAGGTTGTCCATTCACTCACTCACTCACTTCCAACCCACCCACCCATCCATCCATCCATCCATCTATTCATCCAACCACCCGTCCATCCATCCATCCTCCTTGGAGGCTCTGAAAGTCCAAACACCTCCTGTTTCCCCTCATGGTCCTCAGGGGCGAGGAGGTCCCGACAGACGGCCAGGAGACAGAACATCTCCTGAGTTCTGCGAGGGAAACGGACTTCTCCATCGCAGCATCACCATGGCGATGCCACCTCACGTCCTTACGTGAAGGCCGACAGGTTCCTGTCGATTCCCGTCCAAACAGGAAGTGGAGCTGCGGCCCCAGAGGGTGAGCAGGACTTGGATCGTTCCGCAGAACTTCGTGATTCTCAAAGAAGGAAAAGCAAATTTAAAAAAAGAAGCGTAGAACAAGCAGAACTAGTTTGGGTTTGGTCCAGAAAAATCCCCGTCGACGTCCAACAACAGGCCTGCTCTTATTCTGAAAGGTCACTGAATAACTGGGTCGCGGGACTTTGGGTGACACCGGGCCTGACGGCGTCCTCTGGCGGGGCGAGTGTTGGGGCGCGGGCCCAGCAGGAAGTGGATCAGAGACACGGAGGTCCAATAAATAGACAAGAGTCTTCCTGTGCGTTAAGACATTTTGGTTTGTAACAGGCGGGCGGACCCGACCGCACCGGCGGCGGTTTCCACGGCGATGCCCCGGGTCCGACGGCTCACATTTGGCAGCTGGTGGATTTTGGTTCCTGGGGGGGCGTCACCAATAGAAGGAGCGGGACAGGAAGTTGGCGGCGGCGCCGAGCCAGCTGGCCCCGTCCTGGCCTGATCCCACTCGGCTCACCGCCTTGTCCGGCTCCTGGGACGGGCTCTCGTCCTCGGGCAGGTAGTCGGGCAGGTCCAGGTTCTGCTCCACCTGCAGCGAGCCGTCCTCCGAGAACGGAACGAGAACCTGCGACACACAGACGCCGGCGTGAACCTCCGGCCTTTCGGACCCCTCGTCCAGATCTCGGAGATGAGACCTTGAGGACCAGACCTCCTCAGATCGGAAGAGCGTCGTGTAGGGAAA
>CAAKHD010013921.1:0-13196 GCA_901007705.1 Fistularia tabacaria
AGGTGGGGGGGGGGGGGCGGCAGAGGATTTGTTCAAGAAAGGGATTTGGTTTTGGGAGAGTCGGGGGGGGGGGGGAAGCTGGGATTGGAGGAGATTTACACTTTTTCTTCTGGTGCAACCACGATCTCCCCAAAGCCCGTGTAAGCATTTTGCCCGCGTCTTCTTTATTCGGCCTTCATAGCGCGGTTGTCGTTAATGTCCTGTGACACGGAGAAGAGGAAGACTACAGCAAAGAACAGCCGGACCTGCAGGTGCTGTGCTTTTGGTCTTTTTATGGAAGCAATTCATTAAACAAGTGATTGCATGCATGACCATATGATGGGGGGGCGGAGGGGAACATGTGACAAATCCCAAAGACAGACACTGCATCTTTTCACTTTTCTACCTTCACCGGCCTCAGAAAAGAGACTTCTGCTGGGAAATAAACAATCATCATTCATTAATCCATTCATCCATTCATCATCTACACTGCTCATCCTGCACTCTGGGTCATGGGGAGGGGGGTTGTCATTGGGCGAGAGCTGGGATTCACTCTGGATCGGCCGCCGGCCAATCACAGGGCCACATACAGATAAACAATCATTCACTCAGTCATTCACACATCATATAGAGACAAACAAATGTTCACTCTCTAATTCACACGTCAAATAAGCATTCACCTGCTCATTCAAATGTCATACCGAGACAACATTCACTCTCTCATTCACACACCTTGGCAATTTATGGTCTCAAATGAACCTCATGCATGTTTCTGGACTGTGGGAGGACATGGAGACGCCGCACGGTAGAATGAAGTTGTAATCGAACCAGGGACCTTCGTGCTGTGAGGCAAAAGCAGCAACCACCATGCTGCCCCCAAAGATAATATGTTTAGTGTCATCTCTTTTGAAGTTCGAGTCGAGGAGAAATCGGTAGAAAGGGACCAAAAACTTAAGTTTGATGAAAGACAGAAAGGAGTTAAACAGCTGAGAACAGCACAAAGGAAGAAGGTTACTGGTTTGATTCTCAGACGGCCGGGTTCTCTCTGTGCCGCCCTCCCTTCCGTTCACGTGTTTTCTGCGGGTTCTCTGGTTTTCCACTGAGCCGACCTCGGTGAATGGTTGGATATTGCTCTGCGAGGCCCCTCGTCCAGGGGTTAAATCCCACCTCTCCCCAAATGACACCTGGGATTGGCTTGAGGCCCCTCCCCCGCCGTGTGATCCCCCCCCCGCCCCCCCGCGTGCTGTAAAAATATAGATAATAAATGAACGGATGAACATAGCATTGCAGACATTACTGCTACGAATATTATACATAATAATTATTATTATTAGAAAATATTATTAAAAAATTCCAGCCCCTCTTCCTAAAGTGGCCGTGATCTTCACTGCCCGCCTCATGAAACAGCTCTGTGAACCCTGCACGTCAAGATGGAGCAATAAAACACACTGGTGAGGACCTGCGAGACCCGGGGGAACACATGCCAAGGAGGAGAGAACGCAGGTGGAATGCTGGGGCATCTTCCTGTGCGAACACACAAACAGCCTACAAAGGGAGCGCGCACGAGAACACACACAAACCCGATGCCCTCTTCTACAGAGAAAGTTATATAAGAGGGAGGAAGAGGAGCTGCTCGTCTTTGATCGTCCCTCTCTTTTCGTTGTCTCTCTGGTTTTGTTTGGTTCCAACCCTCCCTCACACACAGACACACACACTGACTCGGCGCTTCTTGAGGCACTGAAAAGACCAGCTTAGGATGATGTCAGGTCAAACCACCTCCACCTCTCCTCCCTTGATGATGAAGGAGGATGACGCGGAGGAGGAGTCTCTCCCACGTCCCCTCTCTTTCCTGTTCTCCTCCTCCACACCCACTGCTTCCTGCCGCCCTGAGTCAGCTCTTACACACATCCCCTCCTCCCTCGTGTCCTCGTGCTTCGCCTCTTCATTATTTGAAGACGTCGTCTGCTCGGGTCACCGTAGTTACCATTCGAGAGTTTTCTTTTCTTCATTTTTTTTTTTTTTAAACAAAGTAAATGATTTGGAGACGGTTAATGTCCGTGCGTGGGTCGGAACATTCAACGGCAGGAAATATGCGGGGGCGGGGTGAAGGGGTGTTTACTGTGATTGGCAAACTTGTGAAACGCTAAAATTTATCATTCATTCATGCGTTCTCTATACCTGCATTCAGGTATAGAGAATGCTGTAGCCTATCCCTGCTGTCTTGGACAGGAGGAGTGATTCGCCGAGGACTGGTTGCCAGTCATTCACAAATATAGACAAACAACCATTCAGTCATTCACATGTCAAAGAGACATGCAACCATTCACTCTCTCATTCGCGGGTCATATAGAGCAGTGTTTCCCAACCTTTTTTGAGCCACGCCACATATTTTACATTAGAAAAATCACACAGCACACCACCAAAACTTTTTGTCAAAAGCATTTTTAATGAAATAGAACAAAACTGTAGTCTCAGTTTACTTACTCAGTGTAAAATCTGGCCCTGTTTTGCTGAACACAAAGCTTATAATATTGCGGGAACTGGCTGTTTGGATATAGCGATGAGTTTAGGAACTTTGTCGCGAGCTTTCACAGCTTCCTTACTCGTCTTGGTGGTTTTCCTCAACAACGCTGCCTGTTTCTCAGTCTGTTTACACAGATGAACAAAATAGTCCATGTTGTTATCTTGAGGTGAAGGGTGTTTAGTTTGAGGATGGCGTTTGAGTTTGCTTTGAACCGTGTTTGAGCAGCAGCAGGTAGATACAAGGGGTAAATTCACTACCTGTTGCCATCTAGCGGAAGAGCATTTAATCTTTCTGCCTGTCACTGCATGCTGCCCACATAGATAGACGTACATAGACACATTATTTGCGTTGAATAAATAATTTTTGGACCAATCGGGTGAAAGTGAGCATTTTCCGAACGCACACCTGATGATCTATCATGGCACACTAATGTGCTGCGGCACAGTGGTTGGGAAACACTGATGTTGAGACATACTAAGTCAAACATGCGTCATATAGACATACAACAGACACCCGTTCAGACATCATATAGTGACAATCAATCGCTCCCTCGTTCACACACCATATCAACACATAACCATTCGATATGTCATTAACACGTTCTATAGAGACATACACCCATTCACTCATTCACGCATCATACAGAAGCGACATTTACCCATTCATATATCATGTAGCGACAACCATTCACTCCCTCATTCACACATCATATAGAGACAGTTACTCACTCATTACACGTCTGGCTTCTGAAATCCACATCTTGTGCCGGAATCGAACCAGAAACCGTCTTGCTGTGAGGCGAAAGTACTAACAACTATGCCACTATGCCAGCAAGACTGGAATATAAAAGCTAGTTCATTTAGTAAAGATGAAATGCGGCGATTATCCCACTCTCTCTAAATTCAAACCCCATGCAGCGTCTGTCCAGTGCCTTTTGACATCGAACCGAGTCTTCAAAACAACTTGAAAAATATAAGGGAATTTCTTTCAGGAATTACTTAATCCCAAATATTGCAAAGGGCTTTACAAACCATCAGCCAGGCTCAAATTTAGTGTTGCGAAGATGTCAGCTCACAGACCGCATTCCACAGACTGGAGAGAATGCAGTGGTCCGAGACTCATCACAACAAATGTGAAAATGTGATTTGTACTAATCTTGGTTTGAACTGATTAACAAATATTCATCCGATGCTTTATTTCCTTTCCTCCTCCGCGGGCCTGTGTTAGGTGTTTCCGTCGAGCCGCAGCCGCATCGGACGAGATGCACTGTGACAACCAGGAGCCAAGAGGAAGGTCACACAAGCCGGTGCGTCCACCGGGGTTAGATTCCGCCTGTCTCAGACCGATATCAGCCGATCAGCTGGGTTTTATCATTTAATGCGCCGTGAGCGCAACTTCAAATTCACCGGGTAACGTAAAGCGACGTTTCCCCTTCGCTGCCGCCTTGTTTTTGACGCAGCTGGTGGAAACCACACTGAATAACTAAATGTGTTACTAAAGCCCAGTGTATTTCTCTGTGAAAGAGTCTCTGAACACCCCCTGAGAGACACACACACAAACACACACACACATGTACACAATGAAAACTCTATAGAGATCTACGATACTTCATACAAATGCGGATCCAGACAGATGATTTAGTGTTTCAAAATCAAAACACATCCACATTCATGGGTTTCCCACACATTCTCACTCCCAAGCCTGTGTCACATACCGCCGCATTGGACAATCCTGTCATGTCATTTCTTTCAAAAAAGCCGTCGCAGCGTCAGTGGACAAATGCTATTTCTCATCTCGAACAGAAGGATTTGGAAAATACAAACTCTGCTTTTACTTTGGTGAGGTTCAGATTTAGATACTAATGTTGACATGACGCGCCATGGTTCATCAAAAATGATGAGAAAGGGGTGTCTCATGCGTCGGGAAAATTCTCCATTGGTCAAGCTGCTGACACATTTGGATGATTCTTTTTCTTCCGTCAAAGTTAAGCCACTCATCTCTATCTCATACCTCGGCATATCCATATATATTCATTCATTCATTATCTATACAACCATTCACTCTCTCATTCACACATCTGGACAATCTAGGGGCTCCAATGAACCTCCAGCAAGTTTTTGGACTGTGGGAGGAAACCGGAGAACCCGGAGGAAACCACACAGACATGGCAAGAACATGGTGACTCCACACAGAAACCCCCCGTCAGAATCAAACAAGGGACCTTCTTCCTGGAAGGTGGAAGCACTGCACCTAATACATATTCAGTACTCCAGTATTATTTACAAGTCAAGAAATGTAGTCTTAGCAGATGTAGTTCTATCACAGGTGAGGGTTCATGTCTGTTTCACACCAGAAAAACACAAACCGAGGCGGGTGCTTCACTTTTCTTGGGAAATCACAAAGTCACAATCCAATTTTGCAACTGGGATTAAACCTTCTGATGATTCATATTTCAGTTGAAACCCCTGGTCTGACGACCCCCTGATGATCATAATACTTATACTTATACTTATTTATTCATCTGATACAATATTCGTAGCTGCTGCTCCACTAAAAGCTTGTCTAGACTGTAAGGAATGAGATTTACTTTTATTGCCCGTGAACAAAAAGAGTTTTTTATTAGCAGTGCAGGGACAATGAACGGTCGACGGAACAAATGGGAGGGATGGGTGGGTGATGAGGGGCTTTGCAGAGATCTGTAAATGTTGGCCTCATCCGCGACGCTTTCTCATATATATTAAGGTATTGGTATGTTCACATACGTGTAAATTATTCTCTTTACAGCGGCCCGCCCCCTCTCCAGGTCCAGTAAAATCTTTTCACAGCCAGACTGTGCTTTGTACGCATTTGTGTGTGTGCGTGTCCATCTACAAACATAATGGATGGCGTTGACTTGGCTCCAAGCAGGGCTGTATGTGTGTGAGTGTGTGTGTGTGTGCGCGCCAGTGTGTATTTATGTGTGTAATGGACCTGATTGATGGTCAGCTGTAAATGTATGTAATAAAAGCGAGCAGGCTAAGTGATGGAAAAGTCCAGGTGTGTAGGACTTGGCAGGGTCTTAGGAGACTCTGGCATTGGAGTGAGTGTGTGCTTGTGTGTGTGTGTGTGTGTGTGTGTGTGTGTGTGTGTGTTTGTGTGCTTGCGTGTTTGTGTGTCCTCAATGGGGACATCGAAGTTGCGAGTAAGAACGGTACGGGGGTGTTTAAGATGTGTGCCAGAAGCTGTATGTGTATGAAAATGAAACAGAGCTTAGTGCTAGGTTAGGCCAATGTGTGTGTATGTGTGTGTGTGTTTGCGTTTGTACGCACATGCACATGCACATGCTCTTTCACGCGCAGAGATACGTTTATATACCTGCAAAGTGAAATGTGTGAATGTGTTTGTGCGTCAGTTAAACAGCTGTTATAGAGAACAGGAAATTTTGAGCTAAAAATACAAGGCTGACAAAGCAATTCAGGACTTTTAGTTTATATCCACATATATGTTAAAATATTTCTATATTAATTTGTATATACACACAAAATGCTGAAACAGCATCACTGATCTGACAATCTGACCAATTCAATTGAACATTTTTAACTTATTAAATGCTCTCTGACATTTTTGTGTTAGGTTCAGCACATTCTTCCAGAACCCCCGCCTGTTTCTGTACCGTCTGTTGATTTTAGAGTAAAATAAGTAGTAAAATCAGTTCATAAAGGCTGACTGTCATTGACACTTTGAATACTGAAAAAAAGAATCAAATAAACCAACATCACTGAGGTTAGCGCTTCCGCCACAGAGCAAGAAGGTCCAAGGTCCGATTCTGACGAGGGGCCTTTCAGTGTGGCGTCTCAATGACGTCTGTGTGGGTTTCCTCCCACAGTCAACAAACATGCAGAAGGTTCATTGGATACCCTAAATTGTCCAGAGAGATATTGAATTTTTGGATGTCTCTATATGAAGTGAATGACAGAGTGAATGGTTGCATGTCTCTATATAACATGAATGAGTGAATGATTGTATGTCTGTTATGATGTTTGAATGAGAGTGAAGGAATTTATGTCTATATATGTGGTCCAATGATTGACTGGAGACTGGTCCTTGGTGACCCCACCTCTTGCTCAATGACAGCTGGGATACATCCCCTCCGCCCCCCACTGACCCACCCATCTTGACTATGAGTACAGGAAAAGCAGTATAGTTAATGAATGAATGAATGAATGAATGAATGAATGAATGAATGAATGAATAAACTGATATTACAGTTTGATGGATGTAGACCTCCCAGCCCTGCTAGGGCGTATAACAGTGACTCCTGATTGACATCCACAAACAAAACACAGAAAAACACAGAAAAAAACAGAAAAGAAAAACAGCATTTCCTCTGGTGGCACAGCAGAAGCGACAGTCGCGAAGAGATGTCACTGCGGGTCGCGTGCCGGCGAGTCAAAGTCTGAGTGAAATGAGTAAAGTCTTACCTGAGCAGGTGGGGCCTTGCAGACGGGTGCAGGTGGTTCCCCTGCGGGCAAAAACACCACAACATGTAAACAACAGGCCTGACGGGGATCAGTCCAATTAGTCTGCTGTCATTCTTGCTCATCTGCTGTGTGAAAATCCAGAACCCAGCCGCCACAGTTCAATACGCCAACCATCAGCTCTCTTTAGATCTGAAGGGCCTTTACTTCGCCGTTTTTTCTAATTTCCTTATTAATCTGGACGCAAATGTCCAACTTACATTTCTCCTTGTATCGCCGTCGGCAGGCTGGCCCCTCGGAACGTCCTCCGTTGTCTCATTTGCGGCTTCAGTCTGGAGCCGGAGGCTCTTGAAAAGCTGCTCGGCGATGCTCGGCCATGTCCCTTGGGCTCTCTCTGTGAATGAGAAAAGGACGCTTGTCAAATACCACGGAAGGTGGAAGGGGGTGAAGGGTTTGCAGCTGCGAGGCGTCCAGATGTAACATGATTTTTAATAAGAAAATTTTATTTAAAACCAGGGATCACGATACAATTAATTGTAATGACAGAATTGGAACTATTTATCAGCAGCCATCGCTGTCAGCTGCAGTGGGAGAGCATTAGGGTAAATGCGAACATGTCGCCATCTAGCGGACACAACCAAATATTGTACTTTAAATAACAAGACTAGATACTACTTTATTGATCCCCTTAGGGGCTTTGCCATAATAAATCAATTTCATTATAATTTCTATGCAAGTGTGGGACTCCTGAAGGCAGCATTCAATCACACCTTATAAGAATCATTTAAATAAATTAAAATACTAAAAAACATTTGAAATAAAACCCTTTTTTTGATAATTTTGAGTAATTCCTAACAAATCTTTAGATGGTTTCCCTCTTGCAAAGGTAATTTCGAAATTATAGGGAGGGCAAATTTTGTTTTGATTTTCTAATATTTGTTTTTATTTGGATTGAATAAAGTAGCCGTCACAGGATGCTGACACAATAGCGATGTTCTAAGAAAATAACTTAAAAAAACAAAATTATTCAGAAGTGCAGTTGCTCATTTTATTGACATAGCACCGGGATAAAAACAAGGCTTTTGTCTTCGGGAGCGCGACTCTACAGTTAAGTATCAGGGTCTGTCAGCTCTGTTACCAGGGATACAGCAGGAGAGAGCATTTCATAGAAGATGAAATGGATAAACTGTTCCACGGGATGCATTGAGGAGGGCAAAGGTCACAGCGGTAATGACTTCTGCAACAACACAACATAACCACAGTGCAGTAACAATCCAGGAATTCCACAACACAACAGAACACGGCTGATTATATTAGATATTCCGAATGATTTCACGCTGTTTATTGTGATAGTTCCAGGATCGTCTTATCATTTGTGGGAAAGTTATTAAAACGTTCAAAGTCATTCCTGGGTGACTTTTCTGGCAGGATTTTTGCTAACATGGAGAGTCTTGTTAGCCAAGCGTTGTTGTGTACTTTTACCTTGATTTTCATGCCCATCCATCCTGCTTATCCTGCACTCAGAGTAGCGGGGGATGCTGGAGTCTATCCCAGCTGTAATCGGGGGAGAGGCGAGGTACACCCTGGACTGGTCGCCGGTCAATCGCAGGGCCCCATATATAGACAACAACAGTCACTCACTCACCCATTCGTGGCAATTTTCCCAATTTTTTCAATTAACCTGCTACATGTTTTTCGACTGTGGGAGGAAACCGGAGAACCCAGAGGAAACCCATGCAGACACGGGGAGAGCATGCATACTCAGCACAGAAAGAAAAAAAATCGAACCAGCATCGTGCTGTGAGGCTGAAGCCCTAACCACTGCGTCAACCACTGTGCCGCCACGTCATTCATTTCATTCTGCCAAATATAATTACATACTGTGTGGCACGGGGGAACAGTGGTTATCAGTTACGCCTCACAGCTAGAAGGTCGATTCTGACAGGAGGCCTTTCTGTGCAGGGCTCCGAGTTCTCCAAGTGTTTGGATGTGTTTGGCGATCCTAGATTGCCCACATGTGTGAATGAGGGAGTGAATGGCTGTCTCTATATGACTTGTGAATGAGAGGGTGAATGATTATTGTCTCTATATGATGTTTGAATGATAGAGAGTGAATGTAGGTCTTTGTATGACACGTGAATAAAACGGTGAATGGTTTCATGTCTCTATATGTGGCCCTATCATTGACAGGCAACTGGTTAAGAGTGAACCCCGCCTCTCATCTAATGACAGCTGGAAAAAACTCCAGCCTCCCCCACGCCCGACTGCAGAGTAAGCGTTATAGATAATGAACGAATTGATGAATTTCATGCTTATATGTAAGTCTTTTTAAGTTACTTGCGTTGGAACATGTTTTTTGCTTACCAATGTTGTGAGAATAATCAAATTAAAACCACTGTTTAAATATAAAACGCCGGTAGGGGCGCTCAACAACTAAACGTTCTGGGTCGGGGCTTCAAAATGAAGCAGCATCACAATTACAATTGCGTTCCATATCTTTTGAAAAGCCTTGCGTCCGATCTGCTCTCACTCCAAGCATTAGTCTAATTCCGCTTTTTATTCAAAGAAAATGTGTTTTAAGGGGTAATGACAGCCACTGCTGCTCAATGGAAACCCAGCAGTCTCCTGGGTGGCCTGGAGAGCTGTGATCCAAGCAGAAAACAGTCACTGCCGTGGTTCCTGTGTTGGGGCGCCCCCCAGTGGCCAATCCCGGAAGTGCAACTGAGAGAGGGGTGGAGACAGGGAGGGAAACGAAAAAAAGCACGGAAGAAAATTCAAGCGCTCCTCCTGGAAATAGTGGAGAACCCGCCACAACTTGACCACATGACATTTCAGAAAGAAAATGCGACAATCCGATCTCTTTCCTCGGCGACCGCGCATTTCTCTCCGCGATCCGCCGCCCGAGCCTTGAATGAGCCGCACATCACGGCCCGCGCCGCATCACGCAAATCACCCCAGCCCTCGGCATTTTTACATGTTTAACGCGGCCGGATTGCGACATCACCCACTCGGGAGCCACCTTCCCGTAAACTACCCCTTCCTTACTGTAAACGAAAGAAAGAAAGAAATGACATCACCTACGACCGCGGCGAAATGAACTCCGGCCCGGTGCGCACCGACACGCCGAGCCAAAGTTACCCGCTCGCCGCCGTGGAAGTTGGCGTGTGCGTATCCCACGAACACCACGGCCGGGGGCGACACCGACCGCGCCGAACGACGCGGCCGGCCGTGTACGCGCGGATCGTCGGGCGGCGCAGCCGAGTCGGTGCCGGGAAAGTAACGCCGCGGCTTGGTTTTTGTTATCGCGGATGTTTTAAGATGGGGATTTTGCACGGGTGGGGGGAAGAGAAGGGGAGCTTCGGGCAGTCGTGCTGGTTTTCAATGGAGTCTCGCTCGCAGCTCCGCGGAGGGGGTGGGCTGACGCGCCGGCGTGGGTCTGGCGGACCCACTCGTTTTTTTCCAACTTACCCGAGATCTGCGAGCCCACGGATCTCCCGTGGAGGCGAGGCGGCTCACAGCTTTTACGAATCCGGGGAGTGGAGGGAGGGAAGAGGGGAGTGGAGTGGAGGGGGGGGGGCTGAAAAAAAAATCTGCAAAGCGGTCCATCTTCTGTTCCCGGCCATGGATGACGCAGTCTCTTAAAATCCATCTCCCTTCCAAAAACACACACACGCACACGCATACGCACACACGCGGGATCTCGAACATCATCCACGGGCGCAGACGTCGACACGCACACGGATCCCGAGCCCGAGCGGACAGAACGTGAACGCTAGCCCACGGGCAAGGCATGACCCCCCCCCCCAACACACTCACACACACACACACACACACACACCCTTCCACCCATCCACTCCCCTGCTCCGCATCTCTGCACAGTCATATCGCGGTTGCGAGTGATTGCACAGCTTTTTTTTTCTCCCTCTCTCTCTCTGAAGACCATCTGTGTAGAAAAAAAAAACTGGCTTCAAGGCAGCGGTAGTGTGTGCTGAAAGGAGGAAGAGGATTAAAAAAAGAAAAAAAAATCAGACAAGTGATAGTGAATCCCCGGGATCCGCCGCGTCCTTAAAGAAATTGCGCAGTTTTTATTCCATTGAGAAAGAGAGTCTTTCCCTCCTGTCCCCGTTGAAGGGCTGGTTTCTTTCCTCCTCCTCCGTCCCTCCTTCCCTCCCTCCCTTCCTCTCCTTTCTCTCTTCCCTCATGCAGGTTTATTTTCGGTGGAAGAGACTTGGACATTAACCGCCCCGCCTCCCGAGTCTTTGGCAAAACACACTGTAAAACTTGTCCGCCGTTCGGCTGAGACCCCCGGCTCTCTCCACCCGCTCTCGGTACTCGTTTGGCTCAAGGGTCAAGGCTCCCAATTTGGGGAGGAGGGGTGTCGCCGAGCCGCGCCGAGAGCCCCACTCGAGGAACCTCAAGTTCTCCGGTCGGTCCCCGTCGAGAGGGCTGTCATTTCCCAAGAAACTGGAAACCGAGGCGAGGGAATGTGGATGAAGGAGCCCCCGTGAGGAGGAGGAGGAGGAGGAAGAGGAAGAGGAGGAGGAAGGGGGCCCCAAAACAAAACAAACAAAAAAAAAAAAAAACATCACACTGGCCAGGAAACCGCAGGATGCTTCACTTTCATTCATAGACCATCCAATGAAGGCCGCGACAGGCTGACTGGACCCTCAACCCCACACTCACTGTGGGGGGGGGTCGGGTCGGGGAGAGGGGTGGTTTCGGGTCGCAACCCCGAAAAGTTAAAGAGGCTAAAGAGTCCATATTTGGGTCCAGTCTCACAAAAATCCTTTTTTATTTCTTTCAAATCTGTGATATTGCTCAATCATTAAAAATAAACAAATAAATGACAGCAGTAGCAGAGGACGTTTGTCATTTCTTGACAAAATGTCATTTAGCATTGTCGCGGCCACACGGCGGGTTTGTATTTACACATTGTTGAATATATTCTCATAGCAAGAAGCTTCTCCAGGGTTCTCTGGTTTCCTCCCTAAGTCCAAAAAACATACAGGAGGTTCACTGGAGACCCTGAATTGCGCTTATGTGTTAATGAGAGGGTGAATGGTTGTATGTCTCTTATTTCTGGCGCTGCGTACGACTGGCCACCGGTCCAAGGTTGAACCCTCACCCAATGAAAGCTGGGATACGCTCCACCCATCCTTCAAGAAATTTTACTGCAAATTGAATGTGAATTCACAGCCTTTTTTGAGGGAAGAACTCGAGAATTTCTACCGCATTTTTGAAGGTGAATCTAGGGAATCTCTGCAACTAGCTCAAAACAGGACACATTTTCTGACATGAATTGAAATCACTTCCCGATTGGGTCGGTCGTCGAGGCCAGACTGTTTTTTTTTAAGAAAAATCTACTTTGAAGACATTGCCAGACTTGGTACACAGAGAATATCAGTTCAATCACAATTCTGGATTTCATTCTGGCACAGGGTCCAAAAATCCGTGCCCTTCAGGCCTCCAATGGGAAAGGTTCACTCTAAAATATTTGGGCGGGGTGGCGCAGGAGGTAATGCGGTCGTCATTATTGGCCAATAATAATTCGCCAACATTATTGGTTCGATTTCCGGCTCCTCCTGGTGTGTCGAAGTGTTGTTGAGCAAGACATTGAACTCCTAACCGCTCCTCTGGCGCTGCTTGTCGGCAGCCAACTGCTCATGGTTCATCCATGATGGGTTAAATGCAGAAAACAAATTTTCTCACGGGGATTAATAAAGTATACATTATTAAATACAACAATCAAATACAAATGTGCCAGAAGCTGAGCAGCAGGGGAATCCTGTCCATGCCAGCTCTCCCAACACGAAAACAACTTCCAGCAGTGCCGACGTATATGTCGGGAGCGGGCGTGAGAAGGGGCCCATTTGAATTTGAATAATGCATCTCCCACCCAGCCGGAGGACCACCAGTGTCTACACACACACACACACACACACATATAGACCTGGGTCTGAGAAAGAGGCTCTTAAACCATGAGGAAGTGTGTGTTTGGTCTTTCAGGAGGACAATCCTTAAGCCTGAATACAACCTTTACCCCCCCGCCTTCCATTGCCACCCCCCACCTCCCCTCTCTCATTACTGGACCATTCTTCCTGGCGGCTCACTTTCTCCAGGGTCCCTCTCTTGACCCCCCCCCCCCCCCCTCCCCCGTTTGGGGTTTGGCCTCCTGCCGTGGGGCGCCGGCGGGGTCCCAATGGTTCAAACAAACTTTCTTTAAATTAATTTTTTTT
>CAAKHD010013921.1:22334-40077 GCA_901007705.1 Fistularia tabacaria
CTCTCTAAAGGAATTTGGGGGGGGTTTGGGGTGTGTGGGTGGCGGGGGGGGGGGGGGGGGGGGGGGGGGGGGGGGGGGACACATAATTCGGGGGACACCGATTTCACAAAATCCATCTTTCCAGAGAGGAAGGAATAATCCAGGTTCAATTTCTGAGCCATTAAAGGTACTATTGTCTGGAGCGCGGAGGGATCTCCATAAAAGGAGCCCGCGGGAGCCGGCGGTGGGTATCTGTATCTCATTACACCGATAACCATCTGCAAGTGTTGCGTAACTGCATGGATGTCTCAGCATTTACTGGGGAATAAAATCGCCGTCGGCGAGTCGAGCCTTTCGAGAAACTATTATCTATACATATACTGCTTATTCAGGACTCATGGGAGGGGGGATTGTTTGAGCTAATCCCACTCCCTCTTTCACACATCATATAGAGACACAACATTCACCCTTTCATTCACACGCCTGGGCAATTGTGGGTCTCAAATGAACCTCCTGCATGTTTTCTGACTGTGGGAGGATAGTTTTTGTTCGTGCTTGTAAAATACTGCCTCAGCGTAATAACTGCATTATCAACATTTAAATAATGACCAATTATAAAAAAAAAAGTAACGGTCCTATTATCTGATTCTATTCTCGTAAATGTTTTATGTGTTCCGGCAATTTTTGTATTTGTTTTTCTTTTCTAGAGATTTGACTTCATCTACTGCACATTGCTCTCGGACATGTTTGTTTTGTTTGACGGATTTCAGAATATTGTATATTAGAATAATTCCATTGTGAAATGGAATAGATTTTCCCTATATATCGACATAGTACCTCATCTTACCGACTCTCCCTTCCCCGCTCACCGTGTCTTCCTGACTGGGGCCGGCCCCTGCCGTAGTGGAGCTGGTGGCTTGGGGCTGCAGGGAGAGCAGGGTGTCGAACAACATCCTTGTCTCTGCGATTTGGCTTGCGATATCGGCGTTGGGGTGCTGGCCGAACACCTCGGGGTGCTCCGTGGTCGGCAGCTTGTTGATGTACTCCTTGTACGAAGACTGGGATCCGTCGCGGGGGATGTAGTAGGAGGGCAAGGACGACAACCTGGCGAGAGAAAGTAATATCTAATAACATATTTATAACAGTAAACAACTATGCAGGAATAATACTTGTCCTTTATCCTGTGATGAGGGAGAAGCGTCTCCAGAGTTTCAGTGCTTAGTATTATTTCATGTCGTAATGTGCAGTATGCAAATTACAAAAAAGAAAAAAAACGGCTCAGAAATGGATGCAGATATTCAACGTTATATTGTGATATGAGATGTGACAAGAAAAAAATGATCGTTACTGTATCACACCCAGAGAATCCCCTGTTTTCCTCCACGATGCTGGAGCTGTGCAAACCCGCACACCCACTACATGCTCACACTGTCGCTCTCCGTGGCAGCAAAATTTGCGGTGGCATCCCTGTTCCCCGCCAGGGCTGGAAATCTTGTTCTTGGAATAAAGCACGGCCCCGAACGCGGGTTTAAATAAGGACCCCGTCTTATTTTGCTCCCTGCGTCCACCTGGTGGTGCTGGCGCTCTGCAGCTTCGACGGCGTTGGAAGCCAGCGGGAGCACAGGAGTAGCAGACACGGGGTGCAAACCAAGATGAAATTCAACTCTCTCCATAATGAAATAAGCAGCTCATATTGAAGAGTATTGACAATCTGAAATTGAATTTGGATGTCACTATATATATTTATTGCAGTATGGGAACCCGTCATAACTCAAATGCACTGTGTTTGTGCTCAGACTAATGAAGTGGAGTTTAAATAAATACTGGCCTCCCTTGTGATTCAGTTCTTCTTCAGTTTCAGTGATGATGGTTTCTCTATTCTTTTAAGCTGATGTCAGGCTTAACAGGGGTTGCAAGGGTTTTCAATCATTCATTTATTCATTATCTGTATCGCTTTTAGCGCACTAAGGGGGTCGTGGGGGAGGCTGGAGGCTATCACAGCTGTCATCGGGCGAGAGTTGGGGGTTCACCCTGGACCAGTTAACCAATCCCAGGGATACATAATTAAACATACTCTCATTACACGTCATATAGAGACATACAACCATTCACGCTCTCATTCACAGATCTGGGTCAATATACACCCTGCACGAGGAGAACATACAGACTGTACACAGACAGGCGCCTGAACCAGGCACCTTCTTGCTGTGAAGTGGAAGTGCAAACCACTACGTCACCATGACACCCTAAAAGTATTATTGCAAATAGATATGTACAATTTCTCATAAAAAAAGGTGTAGAAGCAGGATTTTAGTTTGTAAAGCAACAAGTGAAATAACACATGGCTTGATCTATTTTATCTCAAAAGTAAATGACGGCGATTTGCGTTTACTTGAAGAAAGGTTGGTTGATGGCGGCCTCACAGATGTAGTCGTTGATGTACGTGGTCAGCAGACGTCTGTCCCAGTCATCCGTCACGTGGCCGCCGTAGTTGACGCCTGCTATCAGATACTTCAGCGCGTCCCAGGGGATCTCCTCGTACTCGTCCAGGTACAGGCTCAGCAGATTCTCGCTCACCTACAGCGATGGTGGCGGGGATAGCAGGCTATCTTGACAAATTTGCCATTGTAAAAGACACATTTAGGGCATGCACTGCTGCAAAAGATAGATAATAACAGTGTAATAGACAAGATGAATGATGGAAGCCCTGAGAAAAGCTGCGATTCAAACAGTGGTTCATATTCTTTGATACATGTTCCCACTCCCAAGCCTGTGTCAGATACCGACGTGATTAGACACCCCCTTCCTCGACAATTTTCGATGAGGCGTAAATTTGCGATGAACCCGGAGAAGCGTCTATTTTCGGATGCAGCGTCAGTGGATGAACGTGATTTCTCATTCAGAATAGAAAGATGCGGGAAATACAAACTGCTTTGATTTAAGTTAGGTTGACGTAGGTGTTGACGTAGACATGATGCACCAGGTTTATCGAAAAATGATGAGAAAGGGGTCCTAATGCGTCAGTATGTGACCTTCCTCATTTGTCACGCAGTTGACGCATTAGGAGTGAGAACGTGCTTTTCTGTGGGGCACAGAGGTGGATGTTCTCATCAATTATCAGCCTTACAGTTTTTCCCGCCCTAATCTCCACTGACCTCAAAATCGGAGTCGTTGAACCCGTAGATGATGTTCCAGCCCAGCTGAAGGAACTTCTTCCTCTCCAGCAGGATGCTGTGGAAAAAGCATAGGGAGAAGAGCAGCTTCCTGTAGAGGACGGGCCTCGAGCAGCGGGTGAACTGCGACTCCGTCACCAGGTGGTACAGACGCTTCATGTTGGCTTTCACACCCTGGGGGAGCAGAGGGGCGTGAGAGCAAATGCTAATGAAAAGTCTCGGAATAATGAAGTGAATTTTTATACAAGATAAGATAAGATAATACTTTATTGATCCCCATAGGGGAAATTCGGGTGTTGCAGCAGCAACAATAGAAAAGAAAAAAAAAAACCAGTTAGGAAAGACATATACACACATATATAAATGCATACATGCCCACATGTATGCATTTATATGTCATTTATATGGCATAAAAGGAGATGCTGATGTACAGTTGTTATACATGCATCTCACAGAGGGTAGTTTTTGTGTCACACCATTATGTGTGTGTGCGTGCGTGTATGTGCATGTGCTCTAGTGCACCTTTGGTGGCTCGGTGGTCATCTTGATGCCGGCTTGCAGGATGGTTATGGGGAAGTCGGGGTGCGGTGAGGAGCTTAGCCACAGCCTGAAGTTCGTGTGAGGCTTCTGTACCTCCAGCTGCTCCACCAGCTTGTCCAGCTCGGGCATCCAGGAGAGGGAGAGGTGGCAGTTGGCGAGGAAGACCCAGTGACCTGGGCAAGAGAAGGAGGCCCTGATATTATGCGATACAGACTGTGTGAGGACTGACGTCTGATTGGGACACTGATTTAGATTTTGCCATATAAAATTCCACAATATGGCCCCTTTTTTCATCGCAGGAGCTTTTGCTGAGGTTTCTGAAAAACCTGTTAAAACTGTCAGAATAATTAGCTATTACGAGTGATAGAGCAGGAATGAGTCCATCAGAGGGACAGCACATGTTAGATGTTTTGGAGAGAAGGTCAGAGAAGCCAGACTGAGATGGTTCGGCCATGTACAGAGGAGGGATAGGGACAGTATTGGTAGACGGATGCTGGAATGGGAGATGCCAGGCAGGAGGTCTAGAGGAAGACCGAAGAGAAGATTTATAGACGTAGCGAGAGAGGATATGAAGGTAGTTGGTGTGAGAGAGGAGGATGCAGAGAATAGGGTTAGATGGAGAAGGTTGATTTGCTGTGGTGACCCCTAAAAAGGAAAAGCCAAAAGAAAAAGAAGAAGAAGTGATAGATCATTTATGCCCATCCCTCTCCACCCTCGTACTCCCCTCTTTCTCTATCACACTCTTGCTTTCTTTCTCTCTGTCCTTCCCTCATGCTCTCAATTTCTACCAAAACTGGTTTCTGCCCAACAAAAAGCAATGTTTCCTCACCACCATCGCCCAATGCATACTCATGGATGTAATTTTAAAGAGCGTGGCTTAGACCTGTTATACATGGAAAGTATCATCAGACATACATCTCCTGGCCCCCTGCTGAAACGCCGCTGCACAGCAACTGACTTGACGGAGCGAAATGAGAAGGGACAGTGATGCGTTCAAGTGCAGCTGAACCATATCTGGTTACGTGCTAAGTGGAGGTTTTGTGGACTCGACAAGAAGATGAAGAAGATCAGGGTAAAAAAGACAAACTTTCCCTCGACCCCAAACTTTACCAGGAAAGAAGCACTTGGTCTGGGTCTGGTACTGGAACCACTGAAAAATCATCGTTCTTCAGCGAACTTCTGCATGTTGCTTCAGAAAACTTTTCCATCCACTTCTTTTTCAACGTTGAAAAGCGGAGTAGAATAAGAGAAGAGGAAGTGGACAGACGAGCTGTTTTACCTCTTCCTCTGTTGGTCATTAGCCTGATCTGAATAAATTCCCCTGATCTTTGAGGTGCGCGGGAAATGCAGACCACGGAGTTTACCGGGAATCTTTATCATCGGGAAAATAAGTTCCTGGTGATAAAATTTCCCGAGATATCAGTGGAAAAGGGTCTCGATCTGATGAATATACCCCTGACATGTCAGGTTCTATTTGTGTTTCTTTGTGAAAGAGTTAAACAAGAGAGCAAATACAGATGGGATACTTCTGGCAGTACCATTTTTCACTCCCTCTTCGATCATGGCCCTGGCGATAGGGGCCTGTCCCTGGCCCAGGGAGAGGGCATGGAAGTGTTTGCTCATGCCGGATGACTCGGCCAGCTGAAGCAGCGCCCCCGTGGGATCCACCCCGGGAGAAAGGACGAATATGAGAGGAGTCCTGCAGGACGATTCCTCCACCACCTGTTGAGAGGAGGAGTCGACGTTGTGCATTTCTTCCGAGATTGTGCAGATTACATGGGTCAGTGCGATCAAGGGTGGGAACGTTCAATACGCACCGCCTTCATGTCCAGGACGGGCGGCTCCACGAAGCGGAGGCCGAGGTTGTTCACGATGAAGGAGGTGACGCAGAACGACACGCGGTCCTGGCGCAGGGAGCGGACTATCAGCATCTTCTGGAGCTCATTGCACTTCTCCCAATCCCCTAGATGGAAGATCACCACGGAGGAAAGGTTCCTCGGTTAACGGAGGACCATTTGGCGACACAGAGGGTAGATGTTTTGATTGACATGATTCGGATTAAGAGATGAAAGCAAAAAGGAAGTAAAAAGGCGACGAACAACAGAATATAATGAGGGTAGAAGTCTTGGCGGTGAAGGAATTCCCTCGTGATCCCATTCATACGAGCAACAGAATACAAAACACACGCGAACACAAAAACACACACTCTCGTGCATGCCTTTAATAAACCGACATCTTGGCAGAGAAGTGGACACACATCACAGGTGTGACACACAAATGTGCACTAAACAGGAGGTGTCCTTCCAAATAACACAGACAAAAAATACAAAACGCTTCAAACGCGCTGAAGCTTTTCTCGCCTGAACTCATTTAATGGAGTATAACAGACATTCTCCAATCACCGTGGCAAAGGAGGAGTGAAAAAAAACGAGAATACAAAAGTAACAGCAGACCTGGTAGCTGGGCGCTCTCTGGCTCGGCGCTGGTGAACCATTGGTTCCAGGCCTGTGAGTACTCTTCAAAGGAGACAGAGATGCCGTGGAAGTTGGGTAGCTTGTCCAGCTCTGTTACGTTGTCCCAACTGGCGTCGACGAGCCAATCGCTGCAAGGGTTGTCCATCTGATCCCCCTTGTCGAGCACCTAGAGACGCACGCAATTAAAAGATGAAACGGGATATGGCGGCTGCGCGGAAATGGTCCCTGTGCAGGGATCTTTTTGAGAAACGATATGGCGGCAAGAGGCCACAGTATCGTCAAAAAGGCGAGTTTCGCAATTTCATAACGGAAGCTGGGTCACTTGTGGCCTCAACTTGTAGAGCGCTTAAGCACTTTGCAGGCCTTTAAGAGTGACTTGGGGCTCAGTGTCTTGCCACAGAACACTTTAATATGCAGACAAGAGGAGCTGGGAGTCAGACTGCGAGCCTTTTGATCGGCCAGACGCTCACACTACCCCTGAGCCACAGGCAGCTTAAACCTAACAAAGAGACGATAATGCCTCAACATACCTTGCTGTTGTTTTCCCAGCAACCTCCCCAACTGAAGGGAATGCACAAATTCACAAGAGCAGAAAAATATATTTTTATATTTGTATATATATTGGGGCGGCTGTGGCTCAGTTGGATGACTTCCAATCAGGGGGTTTGCAGTTCTATTCCCAGCTCCTCCTGTCAACATATAGAAGTGTCCTTTGGCAAGACACCGAGCCGGCTCTCAAGTGTAGACCCAAAACAGATGGATGAGCTTTGGAAAATACGACATAGTCGCTGTTGACGTCAAAGTTCAAAAATCAAAGTTGCTGGGTTGATGTTTGAACTATCTGACTGACTTTATTTTATCACAGCCGCTCGCCGCCTCGCATTAAAAGGTCTCACGGTGCACGCCATCTTGTTCTCTTACAATTCCTCCTCGCAGGAAGAAGCTGTACTCATCCATGTTGAGTTTGCCAGCCACCTCCAGGATCTTGGCACACATGCGGAAGCTGAAGAGGAGCTTGTGGATCTCAAAGAGGCCGCGACAGGCGTACCTGCAGGAGTCGCATGTAGATGGTGACGTGTCTGCACCTACTCGAGGGTACAGATGCATCGTATCGGAAATCGACAATTTCGCCCTGCTTACTTGTAGACTGCAAATGTGTGGTAGTCGTTGAGGTTGGTGATCCTTTCGTCCAGCTTGTGGCTGCGTTTGCTCTTTTCCATACTGTGGTTGAAGAGGTTGATGTAGGCGTCCAGCGAGAACTGGTACATCGGGTCGATGCGGCCCATGTCATTGAGGATGAAGAAAAGGATGGAGGCCCGCTGGGCGCAGGGGCGGTACGCCTACAAAGAGAGGGCGTTTGGTTTCAAGCTAACATTGAATGGAGAACACATATCTCCCAATGGGTATTATTTGTGAATACATGATTTTGTTATATAATAAAAAAAAAACAAAGATGACACCCCAGAGTCCATATTGATGACTTAATATTTCACTTGCTGTCACTGACCTCCCTAGCGGTGTCGATCTTGATTTCGGTCTGTTCGCTGGTCTCCAGCTGTTCCGAAACCTCGGTGGCCGTCACCTTGGACACCTGCAGCGTGTTCACCAACTGGGCGTCGTCGAGCAGCGAGCCAGTAGCCTCGTTCAGCAGCCTGGTGGGAAAAGTAAACGGCAGCGTAAATGTCATGAAGGCCATTCAAAAAAATGCTACTGCACTGGATTCACAACTGTCTCCTCATACTATTCATTCGTGATTTCTTGATGATTCAAAGTGCCATGTTCCAATCCTCTCTGGCCTATCTTTGATTTTTCCGATTTTCGATTGATTTTAACATCAGTTTCGTCATGCATTCTTTCTGTGTACGATGCATCAAATCATTTCTGCTCAATAATGTACTGGCAACGTTTTTTCAACGGTACAGTAATGTGCAGCACGAATTACCAAATAAGGTTTTTTTTTTAATCCCCCTGGAGTTAATTATTAAGTAACTCAGTAACAAAGATAATTATTGAGTAACTCATTCGTGGATCATATACAGTAGAGACATACAACTATTCACGCTCTCATTCACACGTCTGGGCAATTTAAGATATCAAATTAACCTACTGCATGTTTTTGGACCGTGGGAGTTCAAATACCTATGTCTACAGCCTTGCAACTCTACAAGACTATTATTATACGATACTATTATCCTATGTCTTAAAATACGTTCATTCTGAAAAAGCACAAATGCACTATTTTTGCAAACAAGCATTTTTTTTGTTTGTATGTTTACGTACAAAATCATAGCAATGTTTATACTCCAAACTATAATGCTAACCGTAATCCAACTAAAAGGGAGGCTGTTGCTCAGTTGGTAGAGGTATCCCTCTAAACGGAGAGTTGGCAATCCAGTTCCCTCGCCCTTTCTGTTTTGGCCAAGACATCAGACCATCTCGAATAAATGTCTGGTTAGCACCTTGCATAGCAGTTCTGTGACCATCGGTGTGTGAGTGTGCGAACAGGAGAACAGGTGAATGCTACGTAGCATAAAGTGCTTTGAAACCGCAAAATGTGAATTATGCTATATAAGTGGAGATCAAAACCTGCTCAAAAATGTACACAGTAAAAGGACCTTGCATCCTAATACATGCTGAAACTTCATTAATTCACAATTTTTTGTCTGCTGTGGAAAATTAAAAACGGCAAGAGCAATGTTTGCTGTCAGCGAAACCCACCTGAGGATCTCGTCCTCCAGCTCCTGCAGGCTCCTCTTCCCAGACGCAATACTGATCACCAGGTTGTCCTTCTGTTCCTCCAGGTCTGGACGCTCTTTGCGCACTACTATACCCAGAAGTTGGGCTTCCAGGCCCTGTGTGTACATGACCCCACAAATTAGCAGACACACAAGTTCAGGATTGACAAGGACAGGTGAACAAAGGCCGAATTTTCCGAACCTGCTCCTTGACAGCAAAGTTGACAATGGTGGTCTTCGTGGAGATCTCTGGCGTGTAGTGGGGATTAGACAGCTTGGTGGTGATGTAGAAACAAAAATCCGGATTGTACTCCACCTCCTTGTCGCCTAGCTTCAACAGCAGCCTACCACCTGAGAAAACAAGACACATTTGTACAATGGTATCACTAGTGTGTTTGCATCACGTCCAAAATATGTGTTTGAGTGTGTGCATGTGTTTATGCGTGTGTCTCTGACCTATCCGTGTCAAGGACTTGTTTAGGATTGGGTTGAGAGAGGGGTCTAACTCCTCCTGGACGTTTTGAAGCAACACAGGATTCCCAAACTGGACGGCGTTCTCCAGTACACGTAGGAAGTCGGGCATCTGGAAGTCTATCACTTTCAGACCCTGTTGAAGTGAGTACACGCGTGAGCACGAACACACACACACACACACACACACACACACACACACAGATACAATCCAATAAAAATTGATGAATTGTTTCGTTTGCACTCCAAATCTACATCCATTACCAACATGTAGCGAGATTTTATTTATTACCCCATCGTTGATGCCGAGCAATGCTTAACAAATAAGAAATAAGTACAAAAAAATTTAAATAAAAGATGCAGACCCTTACCATTGAAAATCCTGTAAACAATAATATAATAATAATAATAGTAGTAGTAATTTATAAGTACAACAAGGGGTTCCATCAAATTAATTTCCCCCTCCCCCAACAGAAAGCGAGCAGCCGAAAGGGGGACGGGGCTTTTTTGGTATGATTATTTGTAGTAATATTAATTTGCATTACTTTACATTTCAATCAATGTGAAATTTTCCATTTTAAGACTTAATAGAAATAAATAGTTTTAATATTATCACATCAAAAGGGAATTTTTGTCCATTCTTGTGGCACCCCTCGAAGCCACAGCACCCTTAGCATTCGCCGATATTGCTGAATGGACGAGTCAGGTCTTCATTCCTGTATCATACTGATGTCCCTGATTCTCGGCACTACACCAGCCTGACGGCAACATGTCATACCAACTTTGAGGTTCAGAATTCTCATAGTTAGAAATGACGTTTAAATGCAACACAAGGACAACAAATACAACCTATGTTAAAAAGACACCAAATTATTAGACCTTCTACAGATGAAAATCTGTTTGGCTACGTTTGGCAGAAGGGAAGAAATTCATGATTGATGAAGGATTTGCTAAAACTGTCCGAATAGCCCCAAGTACAGATTATTGATATATTACTGATATTAGTGGTATGTTTGAATTCCACTTCAAAATCTTCTTGTCGTGGCAATTGGACTTGATTTTCTTCACTTGAAGATGTCTCACTCCTCCTCTGAGAGGCTTCTTCAGTTCATGTAAAGGCAAAGAGCAGAAGAAGCCTCTCGGATGAGGGGTGAAATGTCTTCCAAGTTAGTTTTTGTCCAAATCTTCTTGCTGTGGCAACTGGACTTGAATTTCAGAAATTCAAGTCCAGTTTTGACAAGAATTTGCCTTGACTGGATGACCGAGAACCTCCACAGACATGTCTTCAAGTGAAGAACATCAATACCAGCTGCCACAACAAGAAGATTTTGACATGAATTCACCATGACCTGGATGACTGGAAACCTCCACAGACATGATATGCATGAACAGCTTTTAGCAGAGGAGTATCCGTCACAGCCAGCTGTATCAAGGCCAACTTAGAGGTGTCGGCTGTCGACTATCTAAACCTAATGATGATGTCACAACCAATATTTAACCAAATGGTTACAACTGAGCAAGTCCAAAGGACTATGCCGACAATAAATCTCTGTGGCTTTTTGTCCAGCTCCCCAGAACTGAAGGCGTATCTGAGATTTAATTAAAACCAAAGCCATTCTCAATTGTCGACAGCCACCGCATGCTCAGTGCTTTTGCTGCCTCTGCACAAGAGTCAGACCTGAGGCAGAATGTGTTCGCCTGGGGGAAAAATGAAAAACATGCCGATATTTCATTTAGGAGCGTAAAAGCAGGAGTGGGATTAATGCTTGACTGTTTGACGCCCAAACGAGAAATGCCGGTAAACTTCACTCCTACAATGCCATCTGGATATTAGCTGGGTAAAATCCATTTTGATTGGTTTCTGGGGTTTAAAGTGGCTTTGATTGAATCTGCCGTGCATCCTCATCCTTTTTTACAATCTTCACTTTAGGAGGGAAACACAATACTCATTTTTCAGGTGTAAAAAAACATCTCAGAATATCCAGACTATTTGAGATGCACTCTGGTGTGACCAGGGCTGGGGAAGACCACTATATAAATCTTCTTCTTATATTTTTATTTATCTAAAATATCTTAATATGTACTCAAATATATTGTTTATATTTTATCTATTTATTTTCAATATTTTATCTAAAACATTTATAAAAATTATATGGATGATTTTTTTTTCCCCGTGTCACTCAGTTCTTCTTCAGTGTGCTCAGTAATATTTGATTGTAATAAAGTCTCTACACACTCTTTTCATCTCCATGTTCTTGATCCACTTCAGAGCTTGACCTTGAGGGTCCACCATCAGTGGCCATCTTGAAACAAACAAAAAAAAGTCGTCAAAGAAGGTAGTATGTATTTACAGTATGAACCATTCTTGCTCCACTTCTGCCGAGATTTTCAAGCAAACAAGTCACGGTCACGTGTGTTCTATTCAAACCTGTTGCCGCGGGTGACAATTACACCATTCTCAGTGGAGAAGGCATCAGATGGCAAGCCCTGAATATTCCAATCCCTCACGGCTGTCGCTTTGGATAGGAAGACAGAGAAGCTGAACCCTGGCGAGCATGGGATCTCCAGGTCATGGACCTGAGAATGGAGCGAATGGATGGTAAATCTGCATGTTAAGTGTTGTGTTGAGTGTGAGGGTCAATGTACTTATCAGCTTATAAGGAAACTATAAAAATACAATTTTAGCAAAGTTCGAGTCATTTGTGAAATCTATGAAATTTCATGCAATAAAAGAATCTATATTAAAGAAAATAAGAATAACTAGTGTATCCCCATGCGCACCTTAATATCTTCTATTACATTTGCAACAGCAACACAACATGGCTGGTCTCACCCTCGTCTTCAACACCTGGCTGATACTCTTTTGTCTCCCCATTTCAAGATGTACATGTTTCTCAACCTCTTCTCCACACTCTCCTTTGCTCTGGACTGTTGATCCCAAGTGCTCCTCCACCTTCTTTATCCTCACTCCCTGTAGCCTCACCTTACAATTGGGTCCCTCTTATTCACACATGTATTCTGTCTTGCAGCAACTAACCTTCATTCCTCTCCTGTCCAGAGCATACACCCACCTCTCTAGACTGCCTTCCACCTGTCCCATGATCTCACTATAGATCACATTGTCTGCAAACATCATATTCCAAATATAAAACTCAACTTATACTGTAGATTTACTCTAACAGTAGCAAGGAATTATTATTCAACAAACACTGACTAGTTGACTACCTGATGAGGCTCTAAGCACATGTACACAATGTTAGATTAATATTTGAAGTGCACAGTTCTTCCCACATGACCAGGATATTTATATTTTACAGCGTGTTACCTCCTTCATCCAGATTTCAAGCAGCTCCTCTCTATAGTTTGAAAGGAAAGGGCCCATGTAGGACAGAAACGATGCCGCCAGCAAACAGTCTCCCACCAGGTACCCCATGTTCTCTTCAAGGCCCTGATGAAGAAACACTGTTTACTGACAGAGTGCATTCATGTACTTTTGCATACGCTAGTATATCATAATACTCTGCTGTTGATTTTTTTTCCCACATACCTTCACTCTCTCCTCCCAGCGGACCCTCTCTCCAGCGAGTCCCGTCATCAGCTTGTCGGCACGGTCGAGTTTCAGCTCCATTTCGTCCGAGTTCTTCTTCAGCTTCTCCTTCATGTCCAGCTTCTCGCTGTGCTGCTTCTTCAACTGGTCCAGCTTCTCTCCAACCTGCGTGCGCACACACACAGAGCAGCATCTTTAAATACTCGCAAGCGGACACAGAAAGGCAAATGAGAGTCAATGTTCACTCGACTGTGGCAGCCATATTGTTTTTTCTGTGCCAACACTGCTGATATTCAGATGTATGTTACCCGAATGCCTGGTTTAATAAACAAGTAAACAAATTAATTGGGATCCATATTGTAACATCTAATGAGCCAGCCACTGCTGTCCTCGGTACCTCTCGCAGTTTGCTCTGGGCCTCGGCCAGTTCGAACTGCTTCTCTGCCAGCTGTGCCATGGCAACATTCAGCTGGGCTCGCTTCGGTTCCACCACCCTGTAGATACGGCCATAGACCTTGAAGGAAAAAGGGCGTAATAATTCGATCCCTACATTTTACTCCTTTACTGTACTGCAACTACAGATTGATTGACGGCCCCTCACCTCCATGGCTCTGACCCACATGCAGAGGGACTTGGCAGCCAGAGACACTTTGCCGATGATATCCGGCTGGAAGTCCGGTTGCTTGCAGTAATGGCCGATCTTCTTCAACACGCGGTCTGATATGTTGTCCTTGTCGAAGTTAACTAGTGTTTTGATGAAGTTGGCCTCGCCTACCAAAAACAGAGTTGGGTCGCGTTCGCTGTACTTATTCACCTCAAGTTGCGAGATACAGATGTTTGTCTGGTAGCCGTTGGGAGGGAAAATTATGCTGAACATCTTTACCCCCTAATGAGCACTTAGGGCCCTTTTGTTCTGTTAAATAGAATATTCTGAGCTGTTTTCTTGTAATTTAATGTTTTGTGTACCATCAATGGTGCAATTATGCGTCCAAGCACCCGAATGTTACACATCCTATTAGCAGCATTGGGAACGTCACTGTAATACTTTGTTTTCATTTTCTGCTTTTCCTTGTTTCTGTTTTTCCACAAGTACCGTAAATATTAAATATTGTGCCTGGAAGAATTACGACGAGGCACTGGAAAAAAGAGAAAAAAAAGGAACAAAAAACAAAAGCAAAAGAAAAGACTCTGTTTCATGGGCTTCCTAGCATTGCAGCATTATACAAAATCCGGATGTGCATAAGAATCTTGAGGTTTTCTGTGTGGTTTGTTAGGTGTGTCAGCATACCGAAGAACATTTAGCCTTATATTTACTTTGTCGTCTCTTATTTTGCTGTCTCACCCAACTGCCTCTTGGCCTCTTCCCATGTTGGCTTCTTGCCAAGAAGAGTCATCACGGCCTGCATCACGGTCTCAACTTGTGTTGGGGGACGGCCGTACGACTTGACTTCTGACATGTCCCTCTTGTTGAGAGACTCCAGAGCCTATGCGGGAGAACAGAAGAACGCTGGGAGTTTAGGTTTCTGGGGACAAATGTTGTCAAAAATGTGAAGGGAAAAGCACGGTGGCAGAACAAAGAGATACCTTCATGGCCTCCTCAAGTGCCGGCAAAGCTGCATCCAGGTCCCGCTGCGCATTGTTGGCCATGGCTTTGCACTGCATCTCCTCCGCCCCAATTTTCTCACTCTTTGCGCTCACCGCCTTGACAAGATCACACCCACAGTTTTGAATTCCCGACAACACCTGATTCATGGTGTTTGCCACCCGTCAGCAGGCTTACCTTCTGCTGTGTATCAGCCTCCATCTTCTGTTTTACGATGACCGACAAATACTCGTCGCATTGCTTCTGGAACTCGGCCACCTTTGTCTTGGCGTCCTCGAGCTCGACAGACATGGCCTCCACCTTCTCACGCGTGTCGCTTATCTTGAATAGGCCATTGCGCAACTTGCTGACCTGCTCCCCAAGTTCGTTGCGTTTCTCCGTTAGCAGCCTGAACAGGGGAGGGGGAGGGGACTGAATCGGACCGGTGTCAAGTGGCTTTAGGAAAGCGGCAATGGCAATGTCTTCCCAGGGGAAGTTCTGTTTCATCTGGGATATCTTGTTTGTTAATTATAACCTCACTCCAACACAGCAAACCAAAACATATTCCTGCCCTACCCCACACACTTTAATACAATGTTTAAGGTGCAATATTTCATATAAGGTGCAATTTTTTTCATGTTGCATTTCATTATCAATGTGTGATTAAAAAAAAAATAGAATAATAAAAAAACAACTACCTCCTTGCTCTTACACGCAAATTTAGCGCCAACAGTGCTAACTTCTGCCCCAAGTCATTCTGTGAAGTTTTGCTCTTCTTTATTTGATTTTCTATTGCTTGTAACCGGACCTTGATACTAATTTCGTACCACATTCTGTAAGGTGTGCTGGTATAACAATAAAGTTTCTTGAATCCTTGAATCCATTTCTTCAGCTATTCATCATTTTGTTCGAATAGCAGTTTTAAGAATGATGGCAATGGATTCGTTCCTGGTTGACATTGTTCTCTGAACAGGTTCGGCATGAACACAGACTGCAGTAGAGCTCTGCTATATGTTCGCCATCAATTATTTCAGTAGGGAGAGAGAAGAAAGGTGGGGCAGTCAGACAAGGAGAAAAAAGTTTTAGGGCGCCTACTTCTTATATCCTGAAACCAGCTCCAGGTAGTTGGTCGGGGTCACATAATTGTATCTTTTCAGCTCCAGCCTCATCCTCTCAGAAACCCGTGCTACAGATTGGTGAGTGGTCACGAAGATACTGGCCACCTTGGTTTGGGCCTTCAACACAATGGACCAAGTACAAAAGCAGTGAGCTAATATTGAAATACACAAGACTTATTGTTATTAAAGTATAACAACAAGGTGTTAGAATTGCCATTGTTGCTGAAATGTTACAATACAAAGGCTTTGGTGGATAAAAACTTTACTGTTGGGGGTTGGACTGTACAAGTCTAAACTTCTGAGAGTAGGACTGTGAATTTAGTGAGAAGTATGTGCCCACGTGTGTGTCTCACCCCCTCAGCAGAGCCCAGCTCCAGTCCTTCCAGGTACCTCTCAGCTACCTCCAGCAGGGCATCTTTGGGCCACTCACAGAACCAGTCAATGGTGGTGCAGTTGACAAGCGCTGGGTACTGCAGAATACGGTTCCTGATGGCAACCACCAATTTTTAGTAATTCTATATCCACGTTTTTTGTGATTCAAATACTTTTTTTTATGAATACACATAAATAGTAATAAGGCTGCATCAGTTGTGCAGTTACAGTAAAGAAAAGTTCAGGTCAGTAATGTTGTTTTAGATTTTCTGTAAAAGAAACAGGACTTTCGCAGACATTTAAGAGGAACTACTCCTCTTTTTGCTGAGACCCTCAAGGAGCCCTGGGGGTCCACAGATTCCACTGAGAGCCCAGGCGCTATCACATTATGCACATTGGATGTAGCTCAAATCATTCAATTCTGTTGGTCCTGGCTTTAGCTGGTGCCTGCCAAACTTGAAATGGATGTGTAACGCTGGATATTGGATAGTGTGACACTAACGCTCGACCAGATATTATTCCTGGCAGAAATCCCAACAGGAGGGTATAGCGTAGACTGCCAGAGGCTCGTAGAGTGAATCACTGGGTGTATTTAGTTAATTGGTGCAGCGCAGTTGCTCCCTGCGCTCCGGCAATATGTATCCCTTGAGCAGCTAGCAGTCTGGGAGACAGTCAGGGTTCCTCATCACCCAGAGAATTATGTCAACGTAATGGTCCCTGCCAACCCACTTAGCGGCATTATGAGTGACCGCTACCCAACGGCCTTAATTAAAACCAGGCTATCAATACTTGAGGGGGAGGAAGATGTGCTTTGTGACAGAAATGTATTTGTGCGTTAGGAGGGTGGGGGACAGAAAAGAAGTGATCATGAACACATGAGAACAAGCGAGCATACAAACGCAGACAGCTGACATCCCCCCGCCATATTATCCGCCGTGTAATTGCAAATGACAGCAAGTCGTGCCTCTCGCTGAAAGGAGGAATGGCTCTTGCCTGTTTTTTTAGAAAACGTGATCTAGTAACTGGGGGGGCTGTCTGTACTGTTATTTCTAGGGGCTGCTGCCAGATGATGTGGACAAACTCACTGTGAAAGTTTCTTGTATTGATTGATTGATTGGGATACTGTGGAAAAACTGCTCAGATGCCCACAGTGCCCAGAGACTGAGGGGTATTTAAATTATATTCTGGGTGTGGCTGCATTTAACTGGCCTTCACAATTGTTAAATAAAAATCTAAAGTTGCTTACGAATATCTTGTTGATTGATTTCTTTTCTTATCCTCATTTCATGTTGAGCAGATCCGTTCAGTTTCGGTTGTTTCCACGGGAATTTGCAACAAACTTAATCATTTTGGGGGGAATTTCCTCTTCATCTCAACCCATTTCTCCACAATGCGGAAATAAATGACATTTATCCACGAAGGGGAAATAGTGATCTGATTGTACCACTGGAACAATTGTAACAGTAAAGCTTTCCTAATATGAGACTGTGAAGATATTTGAATAAAATTCATATAAAATCCTCAGTTAAGAGGGGATTTTTGGTTAAAGTATGAATAAATCTATATTCAAATTCGGCATCTATTTTCATCAGTTTCAACAGTGAATGAGCAGGACTGCAAGTTTGATACTGTGCCGCATTTCCAGAGACTCAATTTGTGTGTGTGTGTGTGTGTGTGTGTGTATGTGTGTGTGTGTGTGTGTGTGTGTGTGTGTGTGTGTGTGTGTGTGTGTGTGTGTGTCTGGCGCTGCAA
>CAAKHD010013921.1:47621-73693 GCA_901007705.1 Fistularia tabacaria
GGTGTGGTTTTTTATATGTGTGGGTGTGTGTGTGTGTGTGTGTGTGTGTGTGTGTGTGTGTGTGTGTGTGTGTGTGTGTGTGTGTGTGTGTGTGTGTGTGTGTGTTGTTCGGGATACTATTGGTTCAAGATAGATGTTTTTTCTTCCAGACCGTAGGCGTCGGGACTTGAGATTGCCACTTTCTTGACAAGCGGTTGAAATAAACAAAGCTGATACGGGCCCAGCAGCAACATCACATTTGATCAACTCTCAAAGCTATTACATGAACCTTCCAGGGAGGGAGGGGTCTGTGCTCCACCTCCCTGCTCCCTGCCAGACGTGGATGGATGCATTCTCCTCATTCTCTCACACACACACACACACAGATCAGGTTGGGCACTTAAGATGCTCGCTCACTTGGAATTGTAGCGCCAGTTCTTTGGCAGTTTTTCATCAAACGAAGCCCAGGCTTTGGTCTTGGGGTTGACGTAGTACTCATACACCGTGTCCTGAAAGAATTCAGTGTCACTAAAGTGTCACTAAATCCCAATTTAGTTACAGGAGCCTGCGGTGAATTGCTATTGGTCCGACGATGAATAAAATATAACGCTCTACGAAAACACCTTGACGGGGAAGGTGCCGTCCATTTCCCGGAGGAAGTTGTCCATCTTCTTGCGTCCATCCTCGTCCACGGACGCGCAGATGGACCAGATGAGGCTGAAGGTGAACCACAGCTGCACAATCCGACCCAGGGTCTCGGTGTCGGATGGGTTCACCTGACGAGAGGAAAGTACATCTTCACACAGGGGCGCACTGATCCTCGGCTGACGCAAGTGTTTATTTAAGGGTAATAACCACATCACATACAGTTCCAGTGAGCTGACTACTTCTGTCAGACTTAAAAGTTTAAGTGGTGCAAGTCTTACGCCGTTGCTTTGTGTGGCCAATGAGTCGTACAGGCAGCAGAGGGAGCTGACTCCGTTGAGTTCACTGATGGGGATTGGCTCCTTACAGTGACTCTTCTTAAACGCCAGTGTGCTAATGATGTATTTCTCAAACAGAGGTTTGAGGTGGTCCATCTCTACCTGAGGGGAGATTTTTCAATAAATATTCAACAATATGATAATGAAAATTACGCATGTAGTTTTATTATTCATTGAATTTTAAACATTGAACTGAATTTCTCCTCAGGGATGAATAAAGCTCATCCTATGGTATCTTACTAATCTTAAAACATTGCATGTATGAAGTCTAATATCCTTGGTTGATTAAAAACCTTAATGTACACTTACAAAATTATTCAAACCGGAGAATCCAGAGGAAACCCACGCAGAACATGGAGGTTCCACTAAGAAAGACCCCTTGTTGGAATTGAACCAGGGACCGTCTGTGAGGTGTGCTGTTGGGCGGAGGCACCACTTTGCCCCCCCCTCTTATATTATCGAAAACATTTGAAGTATAGAGAACTTCCTACCTTGTGCCGTTTATCGAGCCAGGACTGCACAAGTGGCTTCCATCCCAGATCTGTGAAATCATTGTAGACCATCCCACAGCGGGACACTGTGGCTGGAGAGGCCATTGCCAGGTTCTCTACCTCAAACAGAAGAGACACCTACACAAGAAGGGAAACTTTAGGAACTCTGACAAACTGCGTGCTGTTTTGGGAAGAAAGTTCCAGCCTCACCTGCTCCGGCATAGAAATCCTCTCCCCATTTATAAGCGTGAGAACCTTGTTGTCATCCATGACGGAGTTCATGCTCTCGATCCACAGCGTGTCCACGGGGCCGTCAAACACGATCCACTTCTCGTCTGGCTTCTCATCTTAGGTGGTGGTGGTAGTGGAGGTGGGGTGGGGGGGGCAATGTTGGACAAGGAGGAAATGAGGTGAAATACCAAGTAAACACAGTGTGAAGGATGAAACTGCCAGGTTGATATCGAAGGGGAGGGTCGACTCTTCATCTTTGATCAAATATACAATTAAAATGAACTGAACAAATGTCTGGTGGAAAACAAGTCAAAAGTAATCAAACACACTCAAGCAAAGAAAAAAGTTCTGTGCACGTCTTCACTCACATCATCAAAACCATTCAGTCACAATTTAGGGTTCTCCAACGAACCTTCTGCATGTTTTTGGACTGTGGGAGGAAACCCACTGAAACACTGGGGGAACATGCAAACTCCTCACAGGAAGGCCCCCTATAGGAATTGAACCAGGGACCCACTTGCTGTGAGGTGGAAGTGCTAACCACTGCGATTATGTTTATTCCGATAAATCATGAATCCCGACTCTCGCATAGTCTGTGATCAAGATGTTGATAAATAATTAAATTAAATTAAATTAAATTAAATTGGTCTTATTATCCTTACCAGCGCAGGCTGTCCTCATGAGGGAAGAGAGAACTCCGTCGCTCCATTCATTGGTGGAGAGGTCATTTTCACCGTACAGTTCTCCCAGACTCACCGATTTGGGGTTAAGAGGATAATCCTTGTTGCACCATGAAAAGAAAGTGGTAAACAAACATCTTTGAGAGCTTTGAGTGAGGATTAGCGAAGAGCTACTTGCTGTTCCAGAAGCTTAAGTGAATGGAGGAATCAAAATTAACCACAAAATTGTCTTATGAATCATCTTAAACGGACACAAAAATCAGGATGGAATTAATGAAAAAGTATTGAAAAATGAATGACTATTTAACTACTTTTTTTTTTTTTATATTTTAATTTTTTAGCAGAGGTACACTAGAGGTACAAGTATGTCTTTTTGTACTTTTTTATACTGTCTCTTTAAAAGGGATATGTTCATTTTGCAGGCAGCACTGCTATTAGCCAAAGCTATCTCACTATTTATTCATACCCACCACGACATGCTGAAAGCCAGGCACTCCCTTCTGGTGCAGGGTGGTGAGCGCCTTTTGCAGGATCCTCCAAGTGACGGACTTGGCACTGCCCGTTTTGCCCACCAACATGGAGGAGTGGCGGGAGTTTTTGGTCTCGTACATCTGGATGACTTTGGTAATGGTGAAAGGAGTCAGCTGCAGACCGCTCTGGAGAACTTCCACCTCGATAGCATCCTTCAGCTGACAGAGAAGGACCGAGAAACAACGACAGACTTAGTTTCCACTGACCCGGCTAAAGCATATTTTGGGCCATCGGACTAAACGCCATTCAGTGACAAGCTTTTTGAAAGCGTGCCTGTTTTCCTGTTTTCAGGTATCAAAACAATGTATTGGTCATCACGTTCTGATTTTTTTACTAAAATAATGACCACTATTGTTTCACTGGCAGATTATCATCACTGAAATATGAACTGCAACATCAATTAATTAATTAATTCATTCATTCATTATCCATACCGCTTAACCAGTGCTCAGGGTTGTCATTGGGCTGTCATTGGGCGAGAGGCGGGGTTCACCCTGGACCAGTTCCTGGTCGATTACAAGGTCTCATATACACACAAACATCTGTTCACTCCCTCATTCACAAGTTGTTTAGAGACATACAGCCATTCAATCACTCCTTCGCATGACATATAGAAACATACAACCGTTCACTCTGTCATTCAAACTTCTGGGCAATTGGGCAAGCGGACACGGGGAGAACATGCAAACCCCACACCAAATGAACCCCTGCCGGAATCGAAACAGGGACCTTTTTGCTGTGAGTTGGAAGGGTAAATGTTGTGTAAATAAAATTTTCCGAAACTACTTTCAACACATTTAGCTTATGTACATAATCGCATTCAAAATAATAAGAATTGTTTTTACCCTCAAATATGAGTAATTAGTAGAGTATAATATTTAATAATAGTTATTTACAAAGGGATTTGATGAATCAAGCAGGGATGTGTTTCTCCACATCCCGCTCGAGGTGTTGGACCCCATCCCCTTACCTTGCCGTAATCAATAATAGGCGTTTCCACCCCGGGGAACAAGTCCTGGATGATGCCGTTGAACAGAGGAAGGTCAACTGAGGTCAGCTTGGCAATGTTCATATCCTTCATGGCCATTAGCAAAATCTGAAGACAGATGCATGATATATATATATATATATATATATATATATATATATATATATATATATATATGCAGTTGTATTAAGTCACTGATTCCGCATTGTTTTTATGAAAAGGCAGACAAGACAGAGGCACATACTTCTTCATCAGGAATTTGGGGGCAAGTGCGGTGTTTCTTTCCAGCATAGCGAAGCAAGGAGGTAAGAGCACGGAGGCCAAAGTCGTAGTGGTCCTGTTTGGAGAGTTGCTGCATTGCAAGGGAGTAGAGGGTGAACACCTTCTTTGCCAGGAGCTGTGAGGAAGAACGGAGAAACAAAAGTGGATCAATGGTGTGGGAGACAAAAATTGGAGGAGATGAGGTCAGCATTTACTATGATTCCCATTTTTTACTCACAAAATGCATAAATAGAAGACGCGTGATATGAACAAGACATTAAGGCGAAAGAAAATATCGTAAGAGAATTATATCATGTAAAGTCACAGTATTTATACTTCTACCCATTTGAAGGTCATTCCTTATGAGAGCTATGAGACTGTTCATTTTGCATGTTTATATTTTTATTTTTTTCAATATTAGGCTAATCAGCTTACAGAAGAATGAATGAGTGAATGAATTAATGGTAAATGGTCTCAACTTATATAGACACCTTGGGGTATTAACACACTTTACATTGCACTTCATTCACCCATTCACAGACACACTCAGAGCTGCCATGCAAGGTGCTGACCAAGCCATCGGGAGCAACTGGGGGGGGGTCACTCTCTTGGCCAAGGGTTCATCGGCATGCAGACAGGAAGAATCGGGAATCAAACCACAAGCCTCTACTTGGAGGAATGCCTGTTCTATCAAGCCACAGCCGCCCTGAATGACGTGGCCACACTGTTCTGGAGATAATAGGAAATACTCCTTGTCCCTGGGCACTGTCATTTCACACGTAACCAGGGGGCGTGGCTTGATCTCCTGGAGCGGTCTTGCCATCATTGTTATTTCTTTCATGAATAAATGGCTATTATCATATCATGTCAACTATTACCATGTAACTGTCCATTTGTGCCTGTCTCTCTCAACCCTTATGTCCCCTTTGTCTCTATCACACTCTTGGTTTCCATCTCTCTGTCCGTCTCTCTCGCTCTCCCTCTGTGTACCCCAGCCGGTTGAGGCAGAAGGCCGCCCCAACACTGAGCTAGGGTCTGTCCAAGGTTGTCATCAGACAACTGTGCAGTGATTTAGAAATAAAATCTGACCTGGGTTAACTTGACTTGACTGTCTGATTCTCCCCAGGTGTATTATTACCTTGCAGTTGTTGAAGCCCTCCCCGAACAGTATGATCTCAGCAATCAAGGTGGAGTCCGGCACAACCATGGAGATTGGGCGGAACATGGATTTGAGGTTGTCTGGCAGCTCAGTGCGACCGGCGTAACCTGGAAGAGCAGGGGACAAAGGTTTATGTTTACCGCCATGTGGTGTTCAACCCAGCATGTTCCACTTCCAGGTTCTACCGGGATTCATGGTGATAAAAATGCCACACGACGCGACTAATCGGATGTCCTGTCTGTCAAACTGGAAGCGGGTTTGTCCAGCCGAGAGGGCAGACAGGATGCACAGGATCTGCTGGGCCACCACTGACAACACCTCAATGTTGATGCGATTAAACTCGTCGAAGCAGCCCCAGGCTCCCGTCTGTCCATGTCCGAGAAGACAAGATAGTCAGTCAAAAAACAAACCACAAAAATATATATTTTATATTTATATATTTCATCTTCTAAATCCAAAACGATGATATAAAATGTAACTACTTATGATCATAAAGTAATGAATTATCCAGCTTAGTCTAATACCGCAATAATGAATATTATCATCATCATCAACCCATCACCCACGGCGTCCATCGTTCCTCTTCCTCTGTACCTGTGCCAGGCCAGAGAACATGCGTCCCATGGATTTGTAGTCGAGGCCCTCGGAGCAGTTGACGACGATGACGTACATCCCCAAGGCTTTGCCCAAATCCTTGGTCGTCTCCGTTTTCCCAGTGCCAGCCGGCCCCTTGGGGGACCCTCCCCGATGCAGGTGGAGGGCTGTGGTCAGGGTCATGTAGCACCTGAGCAGATCCACTATGAGTTGAAACTTTAACAAAATATAGCCAAGACCTAAGGAAGCAAGGTGTTTCTCAAGGATTAAATAAAAACTAACATTACGAATTGCCATCATTTTTTTTTTTACAAAAGCTAAATGTCAATAGTGATCAAAAATAAAAATAAAAAAGACACAGTATTATAGGGTTACTCGGAATTGTCAGGTAAAGAAAAGCCTGAAAATAACAGTAATTACTCGAGTCATTTTTACTGCTAATTGTTTTCTCCCTGTGTTCAGTAGCTTTCTAAATTGCTTATCCTGCACACACACAGTTGGGAGTGGGGCGGGGGGGATGCCAGAGTCAATCCCAATTATCTGTAGTCAAAATAAATAAACAAATAATAATAATCGAGCCATTGCTGCAACTGTGCTGATAATTGTGTGAATATAATATGGAGCATCCTGTTGCATACTTTGAAAGACCTGAGCTCTACTTCCCGCTTCCAGTTTTAGCAAGACTCATGCAACTCCAATGTCCGAAGGAACGATACAGGAAATGGTTACTGCCTGCCACCATCAGACTGAACATCCCCTACCTGCCACCAGCATCTCCTGCACCACATCCCTTCATATTGAAACATTGCTGTCATGTATGTACTTCATATATTTACTTCAAAATTGAAGTTTTTTTTTCTTGTAACTCATTTTGTGCTTGTGTATTACATCCATCTCATTCTGCATAGATCTAGATATATGTATCTATTTAATACTATATGCATCGATCAAACTCATTCTGTATAAATATTTATTCCTATGTCGAGACCACTCTGTTTACTTAGGTTACGCTTCCTCTTATAATGTTTGAAGTACCTGGATGCTACAACAAGGTCATTTTCCTCTTGGATTAATAGAGTTAGTCAGTAAGTCTGTCCGTCCATCCATTCATCCATTTGTCCATCCATCCATCCATCCATCCAACCAACCAACTTACCGACAAGAAGCACGTGGCATAACATATAGCAGCCAAACAAATGTTCCGCATATGGGCCCTTTCGCACTCTGAACTTTTTGTAGTACCGAGAACCACTTTCAGGAATTTGATAGTTTTTTCATGAATTCAGACAGTGGGGGGAACGAGGGACCATGGACCTCAGTTCCTTGAGCTGTTTTTAGCTCCTACTCAGAGGCCTTTTAACAGTTCCATAGGAAGTCAAGTGATGCAGGTGATTGGTAGAACCCATTGGTCACACCCATTAACACATACTTCTTGTGTACTGCGGAGGATCATTATTAAAAAAATATTGCAGTCAACAGTCAGCTATTTTCTTGCGATATAATGGAGAGAACTTGTGAGAAATGGGTGGATGAAGAGGTCCACGCTCTGGCTTGCTATGCCACAGAGTTTTACCAGTAGAGAGAGAGTTAGCTCACGGCAGAGTTCTTCACATGACAAAGCACTGCAGGGAGGAAATAAAAACACTAAATCCATTTGGTGGTCCGTGGCTATTCTTCCCGCCATGCATAACATGAACACTTTGGCAACTTGGCTCCATGTTGTCCCTGTTGTCTTCCTCTTATTTGCAGCAGTTTGTGTTTGAGTGTGGTGTTTATAGTAGATGTCATACCAATCCCCACCCTGGTACCTTACTGCCTGTGCGAATGCAAAACTGAAAAGTTCCCCCGGCGGAGGCCAGTTCCTTGAATGAATTTCAAGCTTGACAGTACTTAGAACAATGCTATTATATAATTTTTCAGTTTTAAGCAGAAGTACGTCATCTGCCCGGTTTTAAATTATGAAACACACCTGACCACGTCTGTCCCCACTCCCTAACATGCAAAATGTACAGTAAAAGTAAAGTATTGAAGTTTGATACATATCTGTGGCGTAATAGGTTGGCCTTCATGGCGCTAATTCAGTGAGTGTTTAGGGAACCTGTCGGTCAGCGGGGTGATGACGAGACGTCCAGAGTTGCCCAGGTACTCGTAGCCGTACTTGAAACGTGTGTTGGTTTGTCGGATAATGCAGTCGTTCAGATCCTGTTGGGAAAGGAAACAAACCTGGAGAATGACAAGATGCCCCTATTCCACCTTTGTACCGCCCCTTGGCTTTTTCCCCAGAACACACCTTGTCCCAGTAGAGCCTCAGCTGGCAGATCCACTCGAATGCATTCACGTCATTGCAGCCGACCTTGGCCAGCTTCTCAATGACGTCCCGAGCATGGACCTCCACGGTGACCAGAGCAACAATCTTCAGACGCAGGACTTTGGACAGATTGCCCCGGATCATCTTTGAATAGCACTGGAGCATGGACACCTGAGAAAAGGGGAGGGGTTATGGCTTTATCGTCAGCCTTTTCATTCTTGCACAATTACGTCAGCGAGCTAAAACAACCGTCTTTTAGTGATCCGAATGTGACGAGACAAGTTTAATCAGAAAACACTCAAACAGAAATGTACCCATTCAATACTTAGAGAACTGAAACAAAAGATTAAACCGGCAAATTAAAAGGTTAAAATCCTCACATCCTTCTGTTAATAAATTGTGAAAAATCTCATTGAGTTGTGCAAAAAAAAAACCCAACCTGCTTCTTCTTCATGGACTTGAGGGCTGACTTGTCCCCTCGCTCCTTACAGGTGGCGAGGGACTCGGTGACGTCACAGGTCCACTGTATCTGACTCGCCGTGATCAGCATCTATGAGATGAAGAGTCAGCAGAGGGGCAAAATGGGAAGGCCGAAAAAACACATGCCCGATTAGCTTCGTTTAGTTCTCCACTGGAGAATTCTTTTAGAATGCAAAGTGATACCGCACCTGTCCAGGCCAGTCTTTGACCCATTTGTCCCTCTGGCCCGGCGTCCTCTTCAGAGCCATTAGGCAATCTCGCAGGGAGTCCTTCAGTGTGACGCGCATGATCTTCTCAATATCGCACAGCCAAATCTGCAAGCAAGTGAAACAAGAGCTTAACGCCCTTCTGTTACGTTCAATACCCATCTCACTGCTGCTGTCACACGTGCTGCCACACCTCCACGGCCCTGTCCAGGTGCACGGTGGAGATGAACTTGATGAACTCCCCATCGGCAGAGAACATCCCGGTGGCTTCTGTCTTGTTGCCCACCTGCATGAGACACGCAAACGTTTTGTCCTGCACTGATTCAAATGTAATTTGAAAATCTTCTAAATGCTCTGGATTTATAAGACGCTTTACGGTGGATTGTATTCACCCATACACGCGCTGATGATCCCATCGGGAGCAACTGGCTAAACAGGCTTTTTTGACATGTAGCTAGGAGGAGCCAGGAAACGAACCGCCAACCTTACAATTGGAGGGACGCCTGCTCTACCAAAAGTAATCCGCAGCCATCCCATTGTAATTGGTCGATTTTGAATACTGCGCCTGTCTCGGTATCCACAATGAGTCAAATTAAAGCAGCATGTAAATTCATTCATCATCTATACTGCTCATCCCGCAGTGGGGGTTTGTCGGGGTTGGTAGAGCTAATCCCGGGATTGGTAAAGTGAGAGACGGGGTTTAACCCTAGACGGGTCGACAGTCAATCATCACTCATCACCCGACCCTTCACTGTCGTGGAAACCGGACAACTCCGGAGTAACCACAGAAGCAAACACAAAATTTGGATCAGGAACCTTCTCGCTATTTCCCTGTTGCCACAGAGCCACTAAAAACGGTAAATAAAACAATGATAGTGCCAAATATGACATTCGATGCCATGATTTCTGTTCTTCTAAACCTCCTGCCTTATCGGTCTGCAGAGACTTGATGTTGTCAAAGCACTTCTTGAGGTGTGGCTGCATGGCCTCCGGGTTCTGCGACTGCCCCAAGATTTCCAGCAGGTCGTCATTGGACAGGAAGTAGAACCTCGGGAATATCTGCCGCTTGGTCTCCAAATACATGTCAAGGGCCTTCTGGATCTCCTCCAGCTTTGTGTTCATACCTGACAGCGTCTCTGGCAGGCCTGGAACACAGAGGTGTTTTCGTCACGTGTTCCCATCACTGAATTAAGTGCACGATTATCACGATTTATTTATATTTACCCGGATAGTGTGTTCCCCGCAAGGCGTTGTTATCCTTGTAGAGCCGTTCCATGATCTCCTTCCAACTGGAACTAACTTCTTCAAACACTCTGCACTCGTTCGGGAGCTGCTCCCGGATGTCTTTTCCTTGGAAGATGTTCTGGAGTGGTTGGGGAGTAGAAGGTAACCGTATGAAATGACGCCAACTAATAGACTGTGAACGATAATATCATGAGCCTTGACGTGGAGGACCGTTTCTAAATATCCTTCACCTCAAGATAGATCCACTGGCGCTGCACGGTGAGGATCATCTCAATGGTTTCCATGACTTGGGACAGGCGGCGTTCCCAGGTGTCCACCTCCTTGTCAAATGCCTTGACGAAGCGGGAAGCCTTCATGGTGGACAGGATAACCTGGTTCTCCTCCAGGGCCTGGAACACCTCCTCCGTGCCCCTGGGACAGAGAAGCAAATGAATCCAAGTGGCAGCGCGCTTACAAAGCTGATTTATCAAAAAAGTTATTACGCTCCGTCGTGAAACGGATTCGGTCCGGCACTTATGTCATGCTGACTTATGTTCCATTACCCCGGTTTGCGGTGTTTACACAAGGGTGAAGCCTATTAATCAGCATTTTTAAAATCGAGTTGAGACGAGAAAAACATGACGGAATAATTGGACAATCCGATTGTACACTAGCATCAGCGAATCATCTCTCAGTATAAAAACCATCGATCTGAATGTTTGATAAATCTAATACTTCTTCTTGCAATTTTGGGGATTTTTCGGGGGGCCTTTTTGTTGCACTGCTGATAAAATGCATGACTTTGTCTTGCAAGACTGAGCATATAGACTGAGACGTCACTGGATGGCAGTAGCGAGCCACGGCTGGCCTGTGCCGGCACGTCTTAATAAAACCTAATAAAAAACACACACATCTGTGACCATACGTCGGAGGCAGTTCAAAACGGAGTCACCAGAGCTTGTTCTCATTTCTTAGCACGGGTTCTGATTATTCAGATGGAAAAATAAAATGTTAAGCAACAGGATGTCGCAATCATAAAAGATTCCGATCCAATTTAACATTTTTTTTCTTGGTAGATGATAGAATTTCACCTAAAAAGTCTGGGGTGGTCGTTGCTTAATTCACAGTTTTGATCACAACATCAAAATCACCATAAGATCTTCAATTTCCACTGTCTCACCTTAAAGAGTGGTGGCCCCTGTCTTTGTAAGGTGCGATATCCAGGAACATGTCCTCCCACGTCTTGGATATTTCCTCCAAACTCTGCAGGGTGAAACAGGTGTTTACAGGCGTGCCACCCCAGCGATAATTAAAGACGTTTCATTTCAAACTGTTTTTTTTAAGTAATTTTGCTCAGGCGACGCTTTTCTGATTTTCAAAGGCGATGACTTTCTGCAATGATTCCAAAAATGCCTGCGACGAGAAATAGGGGGCTTGCATAATACAGCGACAATTACACATCAACTACTATGAATTTAAAAGTGTTATTTTCAATTGTTTCATACTTTTCCGTTTTTTTTGTATTAATCAACATCTTCATTTCCATTGTATTTTTCACATCCCAAGCGTTGAAGCTGAAACAGCTGTCAATCCACCTGACTTGCGGTTCAAATCCGGCTGAAGAACTTCCACCACCTAATGGCACTTCCGAGGTTCTCATTTCTAAACGGAATGTGCCTGGAATGAAGTCACGGCTTCTAAGTGCGCAATTACCATGTCTTTAGTGACTCATTTGCAAATTAATTGCACGTTCAACGGTGAGATTAATACACATAAATATGCATTAAAAACGCCACCGAGCTCTCAGGTCCGGAGTGGACTCGGAAGTGACAAAGGTTGAGAGGGAGATGTGAGCCGTTTCTGGTTTCCGGATCTTGACCCGACTCTTTCCTTACCAAAAGAAAAACAAAAAATGCATAAATACCCCCACCAGGTATCGGTTTAGATTACGAGAGCGAGTTGACCTGTTCTATGGAGAGCTCCTTGCTGGCAGCTCCGGAGATCTCACAGATCTTGTCGGCGTGCTCGTCCAGGGCCAGAGATATGATCTTCTCCAGGGTGAAGTCAGCGCTGGCTGGATCAAAGGAGCACTGAGCCTCATTACAGATCTGCTTCCAGTGCCTGGGAAGAAAAGGCTTTGGATACAATCAAAGGTTCCCTGCTTTTCCCTGGGGTTCGTTTTCCAGGATTTTTCCAAATAGTTGCACCCATCCATCGTCTGCCGCAGGGTCGCTGGAACCTACCCCAGCTGTCATGGGGCGAGATACACCAGTCAATCGCAGGGCCGCATAGACGGACAAACAACCATTCACTCATTCAGCGGCAATTTTCCCAACTTTTTTTCCCCCAAATACCTGCAAAGTCCAAATTTTCAGACTGTGGGAGGAAACACACACAGACCATGCACACTCCACACAAAAAGGACCCCTAGGCGGAATTGAACCAGGGTCCTTCGCGCTGTGGGGGCAGAGCACTAACCTCCGCACCACCATGACAGTCACACCGAAATACCAATATCTATACATGAAGTTGTCACTGTGGCTGCAGCTACCACAACAAATCTCTTTTCACCAATTATCCCCTAAATTAAGGTTGGTCAGATGAAACATACTCATGATTTAATAAAGACTACTTGCTATTATAAAGAAGAGAACAAGAGAAATATCTTAATTAATTAAACAAAGGCTTCTAGTTTTACTGGTCCACAACAGAATCTTTATGATCTTGGCTGGATGGGTCTGCTGTTTCATATATTCATTCATTCATTGTCTATTCTGCTTATCCTGTACTCAGGGCTGGAGGTGGACACCCTGGACTGATAACAGGGCCGTATTTAGAGACATACAACAATTCAATCTCTCCCTCATACGTAAACTGGAGACATGCAACTGTAAACTGTCATTCATATGTTTGGACAATTCAGGCTCTCCAATGAAGAAGCCCTTGCATATTTTCTTCTCTGGGAGGACACCGGAGAACCCAGAAGAAAGAACATGCAAACTCCAGAAGAAAGGTCCCTTATTGGAATTGTACCAGCGACCTTCTTGCTGTGAGGTGGATGCGCTACTTTGCTGCCCGGGCCTGTTCCAGTTCATTCGAAATGAGTTTCATGTGTTCTCCACGTTTTCCAGAATTTGTGTGTGTGTGTGTGTGTGTGTGTGTGTACACATTGAATGTGAGTGCATGTGCACGGGTCATCTCTTGATAAACAAGGGTCAAACGTGCACCTGCTTCTCATGGCTGGGTTCCTCAGATCAACGATGAGAGGGATGATTTTCTTGAACTGTTCAATCTTGCTTTTGGCAAATTTGGAGATATCCCAGTTTTTATCCTGCAAAGCGTAATGAGAACAGGTCAGGAAACAAGGTTTGGGTGTGAAGATCTTGAATACGTTAAAAACAAGAAGTTAGGATTGTGCTAATGGTAACAGTCTGTGATAGCGAACTGACCTTGAGCTCTCGGTGAAGCTTGTTGATTTTCTTGAACATTCCTTGGACCGTAGCCTCCATGGTATCCGTCTGCAGATTAGTGAAGTGGCCAACCCTCCAGATGTTCCAGTTGGTGTTCCACTCGTGCATGATCTCCCAGACCTGCTGCAGGTCGTTCATTTCCTGGGCGACAAACAGATGTGTTTTCACGTTACATCTGTATTCACAAGCTGCTGCTGTGAACAGCTGAGTATGTGAACGTGTTCAAGCCTTTGTATGATTAGGTTCAGTCAACCATGTCAGTCAACCCCGTTCAGTCAACCCCGTTCAGTCAACCAGGAAAAAGGAGCATGATGAGATGTCAGACCTTCTCCAGCCTTTGGATGCATTTGGAAGGTGGCTGTTCTATCTTGAAGAAGCCCAGGCCTTGAATAATGGTGGCCTCCTCTTGCTTTATGACCTCAACATGCTTGCGATGCTCTGCGATTTGCTTGAGAGCCACTTCAGGGCTCAACTCTCCACCAAATGGACCTGATCATGTAAAAAAGCAAACACAAAAAAGGAGTGGAGCTTGCACGCTCTCCCCGGTATCCTCCAGTTTCCACCCACAGTTCAAAAACCTGCAGTAGATTCGTTTAAGACCATATCGTGCCTCGATGTGTGAATGAGTGAATGGTTATGTGTCGCTACATGACCTGTCCATGAGGGGGTGGATGTCTCTATGTAATATGTGAAGGAAGGCGTCAATGGCTGAATGTCTTTATATGACTTGTGAATGAGTGAATGGTTGTATGTCTGTCTATGTGGCCCTGTGATGGACTTGTCCAACGTGAACCCCACCTCTTGCCCAATTACAGCAGAGATAGCCCCTCCCCACCTTCAACTTTTGTGCATTTTAAGTTATCCTCATGAACTAGGAACAAACTACGTTGAATGCTTTGGTGTATCTTTCCCCAACTGAAGAAAATACCGAGCCTTTCATCACTATTAAGAAAATACAGGACGAGCATATCAGAAATATTGGAGGGAGGCCATTGGCTCTCTAGATGAGGCAGATGAGGTAGAAGAGTCACCTGTATTACTGAATTCTTCCACAGCGCTCTGGATGTTCTTTTGTAAGTCATCGGAGGAGAGCAGGAGGCCGTTCTTAAATTTCTCCTTATGCTTTTCCAGCATGGTGTTACTGTCAATCATCACCTGTTGGAACCACAACCACTCCCCGTCCAGCCCCTCGCGCAACTCCTGCACCTGTGAGGGATCGAGGGGTAACAGATGTTCATGTTCATGTTTTCATAAACCTGCAAAATTGACTTTTACTGTTTCCAGGGGAAAAAACCCATAACAAAATAACCCAAAGTCCTAATGGTGAAAGAAGAGAAATAGAACTTTTTTCAATGCGCTTACTACCATCTCTGAGTGTCCAATGAAAACATGCTTAATGCATTTTCTGCACACTAGCTAACAGAAAGAGAGAGAAAATGAGAGATAGATAGATAAACGTAAAGTGGGGCTAATAGCTCCTAATAAGTGACTAAAAGATGCTTAATTGTGCTAACATATGGCAAACAGATGGTACCTTGGAGCTACAGTGGCTGATAAATTGTTAAAGGCTTCTATTTGGCGTAAGCAAATGGCGAAACAATTTGACAAATGGGCGCTAAATCAAAGTCAAACGGTAGAATGATATGAAAGTATGGCGGTGCGTTCAGGGATGGATCATTATACAGGACTTAAGTTAATCCTTGAGAGACGGTCGGCTAATAGATGGACAAAAGAAGTAAGATCAAGCTCATAGTGATAAGCATATGGCTAAAAGGGGCTAATAAAACATATTACAGGGGCTAAATGATAGTGATACATTGCTAACAAATGCTAAGAACCGGCTTCAAACTGAGCTAAATAATTTGATTATCATCACTAATAAATGGCTATCAGATGCTAAAGACGTTAAACAACAGGGCTAGCATTAAGCTAAATGATGAACTAATTCAAATGTCCAGAAACTGAATGGAGGTGGAGTGTGGAACAAACGAGAAGAAACAAAACAATAAAGGTATGTACTGAGTATACAAACAAATATATGCTGTTTGTACGGACAACACACACACACTCACACATTCTCAGCCGTGGACTGTGTCATATATTTATGTGTTTCATTAAAACCAGAGGTGCTTACATTCTCTTCCACAGGGACTTCGTACTTGTCCAGGATAACAAACTGTTCATGGATGAGAGGAATCTGAGCCTCTGTTTTGGCCAAATCCCCCTGAATAGTGTCGTAGAGATTCAGACTCTCGCCCAGCTGCGCCAGGGTCTCTGGGATTTGTCTCAGCCTGAACGCACAGACAGAAACAAAACAGAGTAACCTTCAGCTGAGCGCACATCTCTGATGTTTTGCTCGGCAAAAATCTCCTCCCCCCCTTGTCCCGTCTATGCTTCCCTTCATCAGCCTTCGTACTTTTCATCTTAATTCACATTTTCATCTGTCTGATGTGAGAACAACGATTGGGTTGTTGTTTACACTCTGCGCAGACTTTAATTAAAAAAAAAAAAAAAAGAGAGATCCTATTGTCGAGGCATGACCATTCGTCACCAGAGCATCTGCATCCAGTGATGGTGAAATGTACTTTTGTTCCAAGATTGCACGACCAACAACGAAGCGGTGACTCAGGATCAGGTTATGGTCAAGGATCTGTTGCTCTCGTGTCGATCATGACCAGCCTCTCCAAAAGATACCAAACAATATCACATTATTATGCAGCGAATGCCTTTCTTGCTCTTGTAAGTCATAACTACATCAAGAGTTCACCATATGGGCGATACAGAGGCGCAGCTGTCAGCGTTTACACCTCACAGCAAAAAGGTCTCTGGTTTGATTCCAACAGGGAGCCTATATGCATAGAGTTTGAATGTTCTCCTCGTGTCTGAGTGGGTTTGCTCTGGGTTCCATCAGGCAGTAGGTTAATGGAAAGCCTAAATTGCCCCGATGACTGGAGAGTGAATGCTTTCATTATGCTATCTATATTTTGTGTGAAGGAAAGGGTGAATGGTTGTATGTCTCTATTTGACTTGTGAATGAGCGGTGCATCGTTGTATGTCTATATGATGTATGAATGGAGATTGAATAATTGGATATGAATATATAGCTATGGATATGGCGGTATGAACCAGTCCAGCGTGAACACTGCATCCTGCCCAATAACAGCTGGCAGAGGCACAAGCCACATTTTAAGAGGCGCCAAATCCAACTGAATGACACAGACCCTGAAGGAGGCTCTATTTCTATTATTTTTAAACTGCAAAGCATTAAAAATAGTAAATCCTCTATATTGAAATTAAGCTGTTAAATAAGAATCAAAACAATGAACTTCAAGATCAGTTCTGGATGTGTGTTTCTTTTTCAGTCAACGGTCTATTATACTACATTCCCAACCTGTTTGCATTCTCTTGCATTGTGTCATGCAGGTCTTGCAGGCGGTTGCTGGCCATCTGCCTGAGGAGCTGAGTGAACTTTGCCTGCCACAGATTGCAGTGCTGCACCAGAGATGACTTGAGCGGCGAGAAATCCAGCATGACAAACTGGATATTCAATACGGTCTCTTCCTGCTGGACGCTTTTGTCCTTTTCTGTGTACCTGGGACACACGACACACAGAACACACACACATGCAGATGAGGAGCGTTAGCCCTAGAGCTAGTGCTTAGAGCTTGTGCTTTGGAAAGTAAATTCTGATGATGGCCTAGCTGCCAGCACCTCTGCACCATGATTAAAAGTGGAATGTATCAAATGTGGTCAAAATTAAGAACACAATGCAATATGCCAAAAGGCAGCCAAATAATTAAATTCACTGACATTTGAGGGGAACTGGCTTAGCATCCAGCACCATATTAGAAATGAAAAATGTCATGGTCAGGACAAATTTAATTATTTAAAAATAACTGCAGTGATCATATATCCTCTGATAGAACACAATTTTTTTAGAACTTTTTAGCAAATTTTAGCAAATACAAAGTGTCCATCTTATGTTCTCATACTGGCTCAAAGTTGGAAATCTGACAATAAAATGACAGTAATAAGAGTGACAATTATAGTGATAATAGTTATCAAGATAATTGTAATAGTAATGTATGTCATAATTCAGCCAATAATAATGCTTATAACAATAATCCCGATAATAATAATATTACAACACAGCAACAACAGTACTGCTAATCATATGAAAAATAATGCTAAATTTACAACAACAATAATAACAATATAATAATAACAATAAAAATAATAATACTGTTCTGGCTGATACACAGGAAGTGAGCGGCTCTAACTTTTAATGAATTTTTTGAAACTCTGAAGACAAAACTTCATTACAATACACAGGTGGTCTTTGTTCGGGGAAATAAGCTAGTTTACTTGCTAGTTGGCCATTTATAACTGGTTTCTCCCTTGACGCTGAACTGCTGCAGTAATAAGTTGAATACAAATTAAAGGAAAACCTCTCCGAAGAGTCGGTTGGCACAATACCTGTGTATATCTGCATCAAAAGACGTGACTGGTGGGTTGAGTCTTTTGTAACGCTGTATAAATGAGTCCTTGTTGATCTCCCAGATATCTCTATATTTGTCCCAGGTCTTTAGAGAAGCCTGCAGGTGGCTGGCATTGGCTGTCATCCCTGCAGCAATTGCAGCCTGAATCTTCTTTATCTCCTCGTCTTGCTCTAAAGGATAAAACCAAGAAAAGCAAGGGGTCGCATGGGAGAAGCGTGGCGAGATAGTCATGGTGCAAACACAGTATCGTCCATGAATATGCAAACGCTTATAAAGCACTGTCTGCATTTTGATGAACAGAAAGAAGTAAGAAAAAAAACGTTAGTACCAATGTTCATGTGTATGGGGTTCCCCTGTGAGCGTATGCAGGAGAGAATCTCGGGCAGTCGCTTGAATTCCGAGATGGCGTTGATGAGCTGAGGCAATATGTTCACAATCTGAGCAAGTTGTCCGAGCGACGGTGAGAATTCAACCTGCAAAAACACGCCAAGTGCACAGTATATCAATTAATTCTATTGCAACCCTGTATTAAACAGGTGTCCGTACCTTGGGCTTGCTCTGGGGGTCCGGCTGGCGCAGAGCCACCAGCACCCTGAACAACGGACTGGGGGATGTCTTGCTGTCTCCGTTGATAGCCTGGAACAGCCTCTGCATGGAGCGCTTGATGTTGCTCCTGAAAGCGTCCTCCACCATGCGATCCACCTTCTCGGCATAGGTTGCCCAGTGATCCTGGACCTTAAAAAGGAAAATCCATAGATAAATAAAACTGCAAACAAGATGCATCACGGAGAAAGTACAGCTGTCCTGTACTTAGTGGATATTACTGAAATAGCAACAAAATAACACTAGGTTTAAAATTGTGTTTGTTAAGTTGAACAAAATGTCCCCTCGGACGTGCATCCAGGTGGCCCCAGACCTGAGGTCCATCCCGGGCGAAGGTGGTGTAGGTGTTGTTCATGATGTCGACGATGCTCTGATAGGCGGCGCGCAGTAAGTGGAGATGATGCTGCTGGTGAGCCGCCTGATCGTCCTCAAACTCCATGTTCCTGAAAATGGCAACGGTTGAGTGAACCGCACGTAGTCGACGGATATCTGGATGACCGCGTGTTGCCTTGAGGCATCCTGCAGAGGACAATGGCGGTTCCTTCCCTTACCTGTACACAATCTTTCCATCCAGTTTGACCAATAATGTTTCGCTTATCTGGCGACAGAGGTTGGAAATAGCAATATTGGACAGTTTATAATCATCAACAATCAGCTGGACCTGGAAGGGTTAAAAAGGAGAGTAAAGATTATGAAAGAGACTGTGGAAGCTGTGCAAAATGTGAACGGCTTCAGGCCAAGCGTTGAAACCTTGTCAACTTGCTGGAGACAGTCGTGGATGAAGGCGTTTGAGGTTGATTTGAACAGCCATGAGAGCTTGGTTAACCCCGGGAGAATCTTCTTATCAAGGAAGCGAATTCTCTCGCGGAACAGACCAAACTCATCAGGAGACAGCATTCCAATGAGCCTGACACACATCAACACACACGTACAAGGGTTGCATTTACATGAAGTAAAAATCAGTGTATGTTCTTTTCTGGGTCAGGAGAGGTGTCAAATGGGTCCACCTCTGCTAAAGACTGTTGTTTCAGACAGTTAGTGACAGTTTATGTCCAGGAAGTGACACATGCATGTGTGTGTGTGTGTGTGTGTGTGTGTGTGTGTGTCTGTGTTTGTGTATGTGTGTGTGTATCTCAGACCTGTTATAGTCCCTGACAAGTAGCAATGCCCTCTCCCTCAATACTCTGAGATCTTCGCGGCCCTGGTAAATGTCAGCTACAGCCTGGGGGACCTCAAAATTGAGTTGCTCCCAGTAGTGGATCTCCGCAAACAGGTTCAACAGGTTGCTAAACAGGAAAACACAGACAAAAAACTTGATAATAAATAATAATAATAATAATTTGATAAATAAAAAATTGGGTAATTTTAGGTTCAGAACTTTTGTATTCATTGAGCACGCCTTTGCTTCTTGTGTAAGGCACCCACTTGTCAAAGTTGACATCCAGGTGAGTAGCCTTTTCCTTGCAACGCATCAGTAGTGGCTGCTCCAGCTTTTTGATGTACTGCCCGTCAAAGCTCTGGTTCCAGTCGCTGAAGTTCTTCCTCACCACCTCATCCAACACCTGAATCATTTGATCGTAGGTGGCCAACATGTCAGCACGACTGGTGGACTCAGGCATGAAGTGGGCCTTCTGAAGAACCTGGAGGGGAAGGGGATGATAGCGGGAAAACAGACGAAAATGGTAAACTGTCTCACTTGCCGTTTCACAGCACTTATCACATTCATCCATTCACACACACAACACAACAATTATTCAGTCATTCATTTTATTGCTTATCCTGCTGTCGGGGTCACAGGGGGACTATCCCAGTTGTCAATGGCTGAGAGGCGGGGTACACATTGGACCGCTGTCGATCACAGGACTGCATTTCGAGATATACCATCGTTGACTCCCTAATTCGCACGTTTGGGCAATTTTGGGTCTCCAGTTGACTGAACTATTTTGTGACCAATTTATTCATTCATTAATACATGCATTCATTATCTATAGGCTGGAGCCTATCCCAGCTGTCATTGGGCGAGAGGCTGGAATCACCCTGGACCGGTCATCAGGCGATCGCAGGGCCACATCTGGAGGCATGCAACCGTTCACTCTCTCATTCACACATCTGGGCAGTTTTGAATCTTCAATTGACCAACTGCATGTTTTTTGAAAACCTGAACAATTGTTTTGAATGACTGATGCAGTATATTAGACTTAAAATGATTGGTGTAGCACAGATAAAGCTTTCCAGGTCAATATTAGCAGTTTGACACGAGAGGGGCTGAATATGAAAATCACTTAATTATATGTACTAGCAAGCAGTTCTATGTTAAATAAATTAACAAATATAGTAATGTTGGCATCCACAATGTCTTCTGAAAACATAAGCAGAGCAAGGTATGCTCCGTGTGAAATCCTGCTCCGCTCAAAAACCAATCTTCCGATTTCAAAAAAAACAACCGTTCCCGTCAAGCACCGGAAGTGGACACACCAAGCAGACACACCTCCATGGGGTTCTCTAAGCGACGTTTGAGTGCTCTTGCCCAGTGGGCCTGGCCTGCAAAAGGGGGAACGTGATCAGGAAGCGGCCTTGTCGTTTGGTTCAGCTCTTTGTTGACTATCTTGATCTCCTTGTTCAAGATGTTGTACACCTCCTCGGCCTTCTCCTCGGTTTTGCGTTTGATCGCCTGCGAATGATGGCATAAGAAATGTCAGAAGAGAATAGTTTAGGGTGATTTTGCACAAGAGAAACAGATGTTATGAGAACAAGAATAGAAAATGAACGCCTGAAAATGAAGAAAAACAAGCAATGCTGTTGCTTTTTATGCTACAGGTGACGATAAAAGTCCCAAATATCTTATTACTTAAAAAAACAACTCCAATACATGGTTGGATTAGGGATAAGAAATGTATTTAAAGGCAGAATGAGCAATTCCACAGACCCACTGGAGGTGTCTCTGTAGAGACCAGACTTTCTGTCCATAGTGTATTGCGAAAATTTGGATCCTCCCAGCAAATAAGAATGCTTAGCGTAAACATTGGTAATCGACCTGTGAATGCTTTGCACGCCGCAATCGGCAAAATTAAATTCACTCTGCTTTTAATGGGAAATGGTTTTGTGGCAGTTGAAATTAAAGCAAGACAACGGAAGCAGATAAAGCCAAAAAGACCTCTCGGGAAGACATGGGCCGAAAAGTGTCCAGTAGCCGAACCCCCTCTTCTACTGTGTAAACCGTCTTAAACACAGAATTGATCAGGTTCTGGGTCATCATCTCCAGATCCTTGACCAGTGCAAGAAACCTGCGGGAAAACACGCATGAACACGAACGTATGCATATACACATAAACCATCATACCGTTCAATACATTGAGGGTCGGTGAACTCACCTGTTGAATTCAGTGTACCACGTGGTTTTCTTCACGTCCAGGATGGCTTCGCCAACTGAGTGGAGTTTCTCAAGGCCGCAGTGGAAGGTCTTCTCGATCTCCAGGAGGGAGACAGTGAACCCTTGACCCTCGCAACCGCCGAAGCAAGGCAGGGCGCTTTGCTCGCCGTCCCCCCAGCGGGCGAAGTGATGCTGGCAGTCACACACCTGAAACAGGGCAGGAGGAAGTCATGTCAGACATCATGAAAATAATGGGTCTTTTCTGTGGGCAATCAAAAATATATAAATCCGATTTGTTTTTCATCCTTGGACTCATTTTGTGTAAATCCATCATAAAAGCTGTCACTTAAGATAGTTGCTTGGTTAGTTACTTTTGTTTAACAATGCAAATTCACAGCCGTCATATAACTTTATAGAGCCATGTGAATGTGGCATTGAGTTTAAACCACCAACAAAATCAGTGCAATATCATGGTATTAACTTTTCGGTTATAAAGAATATGAAGGACCTCTGATGATTATCTTTTAAGTATGTGTAGCGTAGAATCAAACTATAGAGGTGAACTTGGTGAGGCGGGAATCATGGAAATATATTTTTTTAGCATTGAACTTTCTCAGAAAAGGGAGGCATCAACACAAGTTATTTGTCGAGACATTTTCCGAGAAGCATCTCCTTGTTTTATTTTGCTTGCAGAAGGCTCTGCTGTGGGCTGTTTGTTCGACATCTACTTTAACAGCGCAAATCCCCAATATCAGAATTGTAGGAATGCAGGTATGTGTATATATCCACTCAGGTTTCCGCAGGTAGAAAAGTGACAGAAAAATGTACCTCCAGCAAGTCGTTGAACCTCTGAATGTAGGCCTCCACCCGGACAAATATGTTAGTTGGGTCCAGGACCCAGCCTCTTGGAGAGTGTCTGACAAAGAGACCGGCCGAAAGAATTAGCAAAGCAAAAAAATGTCTTCACTTGAACGCTCTGAAAAGTCCAAATGCAACATAAAATGTCAGAAATGCATTGATTAATAATTGAAATACCCTTTAATGCCCTGCATACTCAGTAGAACCTTCAATGAATCTGTGGTTATTAACTTTCCAAGTTATAGTTAACTAAATGAAGGTGACTCATATTCTACATAGGGCTTATCTTGACATACAATACACTCGTTTCCAAAATTCCAAATAAAAACAGATCTTTTCCTGGAGGCTTCTCCCTACTTTAGGTGAATCTGGGAGGTCTTCTGGTAAATATCCTTCCAGTCCTCGATGCACTTGATGCAAGAGTTGAGGCTTTGTTTGCTGGACGTCACATAGCCCTTGAAAATCCTGTCCATGGAGATGCTATTGGTGCACAGGTGGATGATGGCATTGCTGATCTGGGACGGTACACAGAAAAGAAATGGAAAACATCAGCATATAATGTATTTACATTTATTCCGTAACCTAATGATGGGGTATTAAAATTTGTGCAAACAACGTCTGTAATTTTATTTAAATTCAGGTATCTTAAAACAGATCTAGATCACATTTCAAACGAGAGCCGACTGGACCTGTGAAATATTAACAAGGGCCAGGCTGAAAATGAAAAATAAACACATTTAAAAAAAAGGACACTTTCATCAGCAAAGTAGTAGTCGACCCCGTCCTCCAAATGATTGAAACTGTGGTTGGGCTGTGGTATAGTTTTCACCCCATGCACACGCACTAACACATCGATGGCAGCAGAGCTGTCAAGCCATCGGGAGACACTGGGGGGCTTCAATGTCTTACCCAAGGACACTTCAGTACACATACAGGAGGGGTTAGGGGTTGAACCAGCCAGCCTTCCAATTGGAGGGACGCCCGAAATGGATTCCATGGTTTTTATTTTTAAAATGCCTCTACCGAGTTTCATGGCCAATATGGCCTCATCGGCGCAAAGGGAAACAAAACGAAAAAACGAAAACGTCAGTCATAAATACTTATTGTCCTGCCTTTTGGGAATGAGAGTATATCAAAAAACATTTTTTTTTATACATTAATATGTGTTTTCCTCAGCTACCTTGCGATAGAGACCCGTGATCCTCTCACTGGTGTTGTAGTGGTCTGAGTTGACCCAAATGACGCGGATGAGACTGATGATGTGTTGCAGTTTCGGAGCCACCTCGCTCAGGTCGAGCCGCGCCAGGTCTTTACAGGGCTCTACCAGGATGGACAGGTGGGTTACGTTGGATTGGGCCTCCACAGAGCAATCCTGGGTGAAACACAAACACAGAGCAGACATACAGAGACGGAACATAGCGGTGATTTTGGAGTCTTCAGCCTATAACAAACTACAACAATACTCACACTGTCAATCATAATTACATGAAGTAATTCTAGTCTTACAGTACCTGTATGTCCTTGGCTAGTTTGTTAAAGCGCGTCAGATAGAGGGATTTGGAGGGCCTCAGGATGTCCAGAATGTGTTTGACCTCCGGCTTCTGCAGCTGCTGGCTGATTTCCAACAGCTTGGCGGAGCGACTCTCCCAGAAATCTATTTCCTGCAGTGGCCCGCAGTTGTCCCCCATTTTCATAACCTCTTGTGTGTCCAACAGCTCCTTTATCTGATCCGTCCACTGGATTATGACAGCTGGAAACAGGAAGAACATCTCAGCAGACGGGTGACGGAGGCGCACAGAATGGAAAAAAGATTGGAGGACAGCAGAGGATGGGTGTTTAAAGAAAATGACGGGACGCTTGACGAAAAAAATGCTGAAGGAGAGGTTATAATGGCGTTTGGACATAGCGCATGAGAGACATTCAAAAAGTCAGACCCAAATACTTGAACCCTTAGACTTACTCTCCATCCTCTGCACAAGGCTTTTGTCCTTGCTGGCCTCTTTGGAACTGAGCTGAAGGGCTTCCATCGGGATGTAGAGAACCCTGTTATAAACCTCATCTGTTCAGATAGATAGTACAAAAAAAAAAACATGTTAATTATGAGCAAACGTATGAGTCCTTTCATCAGATTTGTGGTGGACATACACTGTAAATAACTCAGAAGTGTAACTGTGAAAAATAAAAATCCAGTGTTTACTAAATCTACTGTAAAAAGTTCCCTGTCACCTGTCTCCAAACCCTCTGAAGTCTATACATATGTGTTTACGTTTGTGTGTATGTATACAGGTATATATGCGTGTGTATGTGTATATACATGTGTATATATGTATTTACACACACACACACACACACACACACACACACACACACACACACACACACACACACACACACACATACATATAGAGAGGTGGAGGTATACTCTGGAAAGGAGAGGGATGATGGTAGGCTGCAGCAAGACAGTATACGTACCTGTATATGTGAATGAGAGGAACCCAAGGGGGAAGGTGAAGGTACAGGGAGTGGGGATGAAGTAGGTGGAGGATTTTAACTACTCAACAGTCCAGAGACATGGAGAGCATGGAGAAGAGGTGAGTTAACATTTTCAAGCAGGTTGGAACAGGTGGAAAAAGTGTCAGGGGTGATAAAAGAGTATCAGCTCTGAATGAAGAGTAAGATGCATGAGACTGAGACAAGTGATGGATGCTGTCTGTGCGACATAGGAGAGACAGGGGACAGAGTAGGAGGCAGCACAGATGAGGCTGTGGAGGTTCTTTTTGGGAGCAACAAGGATGGGCTCACCATGAGTCCATCAAATCGGCAGCACATGTAAGATTTTCTGGAGATTCAGTCAGACTGAAATGGTTTGGACATGAACAGAGGAGGGAGAGTGAAGACCTGGGTAGAAGGATGCTGCTGCTGGAACTGCAAGGTAGGACAACAAGAGAAAGATCAGAGAGGAGAATTATGGATGGAGTGAAAGAGGACACGAAGTTAGTTTTGTGGGAGAAGAGGATGCAGATGACAGGGTTAAATGGAGGCAGATGATTGGCTGTGGCAACCCCTGAAGGAAGCAGCTGAAAGTAAAAGAGGAAGAACAAAAAGGCTGATGTAAAACTAGCTAATCTAGTAGAAATATTTACCTCCATCCCAAATG
>CAAKHD010013921.1:73713-107102 GCA_901007705.1 Fistularia tabacaria
CAGGAGGTCTAGAGGAAGACCGAAGAGACGATTTATGGACGTAGTGAGAGAGGATATGAAGGTAGTTGGTGTGAGAGAAGAGGATGCAGATGACAGGGTTAAATGGAGGCAGATGATTGGCTGTGGCAACCCCTGAAGGAAGCAGCTGAAAGTAAAAGAGGAAGAACAAAAAGGCTGATGTAAAACTAGCTAATCTAGTAGAAATATTTGCCTCCATCCCAAGTGTTGCTGATAGACTTTGTCCACTTTAACCCTGATGTATAGTTAAAAAATACTGTAACCACCCAAGACAAGAAAAAGAGTTGGCTGGTACTATATTTGTCTGCAACATCCCTGGGGAACAGTGGCAGATAATTTATATATATATATATATGCACACACACACACACACATACCACACAGACACACAGACACACAGACACACACACACACACACATATATATATATATATATATATATATATGAATATAGAGCGCCCTTAATCAAGCAGGCGAACTGGGGGGATTTTTTTTCCAACACTCACTTGCGCCCTTTGACAGCTGACAGCCCGTCCCCCCACTCTGGTCCCAACCCACCTGTGAGGCTGGAGAGGAAGCAGTGCATGTTGTTTGTATAGCTGTCCTTGATGCTCTTCTCCCAGCTGCTACTGAGGTAGACGAACGGGGCGTGCAAACAGGTCATGTAACGGAGCAGGCTCTGGGTGGGGTCGCCCCGCATCGTGCCGAATTGTACCGCGGTGTCAAATGCATCCTCTGTGATTACGGCTCCCGGCTCCCGGATAAAATATGCCAGATGCTCCACCACCTGTGCGTGGGAAAGGAATGGTCGGGTAAGGCCGAGAAAAGCAACTTCTTCCTGTGACAGGTGACAATTGATAACTAGATTGGATTTAGGGACGGGGGGGGACGTACCTGTGACGGCATGGAGAACTCCACCTGCAGCTTGCCGCTGCCATCCAAGTAGACCACCATGGTTGTGAGAGCTGTGCGCAGGATGAACCGTTCCACTGCCTTCTTATTTTCATCCGACCATGACTCTTCGGTGACACCAGGAAGGGCCACGCAGCGGATGAACAGCTTGCAGATGAAGATTTAGACATCAGGGGTGGGGAGAGAATGGTGAAAACAGTTGCAAAGTGGGGAAAACGCGCGCGTCTCGCTTGCGTGGTTACGGAATGGGAGCACAAAAGAGCTGGTTCACCTCACGGACGCCCTTTGGCCATTCCTCCTCTGCTCCTTTCTCATGCGCTTTGGAGCTTTCGTCTTCGGCGGTCATGATTTCAGCATCTGCAGGTGAGACATGACTGGTGACCATAGAGACCACAGTGAGTGGTTTAAAGTGAGTGAGATGCAAATAAAACACACACACACAAACACACACACAGTGATATCAACTGTTAGTATGACATTTAGAAAGGGGGTTGTTGTTTGGGCTGAACATTCACTTACATGAAATCAAAGAACTGTGTAATCATTTATTAAATTATTTATTCATTCATTTATTCATTATCTATACCACTTATCCTGTACTGCTGAAATTCAACCATTAATCCTTTCATTCATGTAACATATTGAGACATACCACCATTCACTCTCTCATTCACATTCAATTTAGGGTCTCCAAATGATGAAAATACATGTTTTGGACAAGTCATTCAATCATTCAATCATTTCCTCCTCCTACTCCAAATCATCCTACTGCATGATTTTGGACTGTAGTAGGAAACTGTAGAACCTGAAGGGAACCATTGCAGACACGGGGAGAACACAAATGCATGCACGCACACACGCACGCAAATGTTCGACAGGTGTATACCAGGAAGTTTTCAAATTAATCATCTCAGGATTGGTGGGATGAAAGAGAGAGCTACAACCCCCCTGACGCTGAACCGTCTGGATGACTGTGACATCAGCAGTGACGTCACAGACAGTGCATCTCTTCACTATGACAATTTAGCTCTCCTTCTGAGAACTTGTTTTGCTTTGAGACATTATTTATTTATTTTATTTTATTTCATTAGGGTGGATGGATGGATAGATGGATGGAAGGATGGAGGGATGACTGGATAGAATCATTGATATTACACTAGCCTAGGTTACATTAGGTTAGATTAGCCAGGGACCTACATGGACTATGAGAAGGTGGAGGTAGCCCATGCTAACAGCAGAAGACTCGGTCACCATCCAAAATAGGTCATTTCATGAATTCAAGCAAAATGACTTCAAGCTGCATTTAAGAAAAATCTCACTATTTGAATTATTAAAAGGACTAAGGATGAAGGACTAAAGGCCAAGACTAAATACTTCAACCGATATGTTTTGGGCACACATTTTTCTGAATGTTTGATTTGAACTCGTGCCTTTACTTATTAAAATAGCTGAAATAAAAGCTGACTGTGTTGTTGTTGAGCCGACCTTTCCAAACTATTTGTGGCCATTTTTAAAAGAATAAAAAGTTAAATAAATAAAATTAATAATGATAAAAAATTGAATTAAAAAATGAACTCTACGGTCCTGGTCAGATTGGCGTACAGGGGACCAAGAGAGCCCACTCATGAAAAAGGCATGACTTTCCAAATATTTTGGCTGAAAATGAAAGAATGAATGGATGAGTAAATAAATCTATTAAAAAAAATGAATGAATAATTAAATACACGAATCAATGGTATCTAAATCAGCCGAAAAAGCGGATTAAAAAACCATGCAGTCGATCCTCAATTCCTGTTTTACCAAAAAACTTCAACCTGCTAAATGATGCGTTCAGGGACCTGTCACAGTATTGAATTCATGAAACGCGTTTAATTGTAAAGCCACTTCTAAAGGCTCAGTGACACTGCTGCTCAGGGACCTCGTCCTCTGACTCACCGGCCTCACTCCACGCTCTCGGCTCGCCCACCTCACGTGCACGCGCTTAAGATCACGAAAACAACGGCGGAAGCTCAACAAACCCGCCGTTCCCGGTATTTTCAACGATCCGCAAATTTCCACGGAAACGCAATTCCTTCGCTTGAGTTATGCGCTGATAGCTTTAGCTGTTTCTCGACAACACACGTCTCTATGGAGACGTTTGATTGCCGTGGTAACGGCGTTAGGCCCCAGGGCTCGCTGTGAAGTCATCCCCCACTTAGTCCTGTGACGCCACAGCGTCGTCACGATCAGTTTAAGCAAACCAGAATTTTGGGGCTCATATCTACCTCCACTGATGTTTGTGTATTTCTTATATTTTTACTCGAAGGTAGAAAGGGAGCATTTTATATCTAACTCATACAAGATTTAATTCAAAATAGCTTCCCTTCCCCTGTCTCTGCCCTTCCCCTTTCCTTTCAGAGGAACAGTTCACTCAGTCATTAGCGTCAAGTTGAATAATAATGAACTTCCCCAGGAAAGTATAGGGGCACTGAACTGCTCACTGGGTCCAGTTAAAAACAAAAGAAAGAAATCCAACTTGTCCTCTTATCTGGCTGCCATAAGGTGTGATGACTTTTCTTTCACGTGAAATATTCAAACATCACATTAATGAGAACCATACATCCTTGTGTGACTCCACTCCGCCGGATGTCTGAGTCTTTTCATCCTGTCACCAAGTGAAGGCTTCAGATTCTTAGCCACATCTAAAGTGGTGGACTTCTGAGGCTCCCAGCAATGGACGGAACCTGTGAGGGGTCAAAGTATTCCTCCGCGGTTAGTTTGAAGAGAGACTTTGAGCCTGAGCTTATGCAGGCACAGCCCCCGGCTCCTGCATCTGAGCCGATATTTCACCAGGGCATTGATGTTTGACGGCTCCAAGAGCCGGTTACAACCTTGTTACACGATTATTACACCCGTCTGATATTTCCTGGGTCAGTTTTCTGGCAGCACTACCTTGTATTGCTTGTCTATTCTCTAAGCTACTTTGGAAACCTTAAAGCATAGTTTTAAAATAATTGTTCTCAAATCTCGTTTTATGATTTTAGATGGCAGAATGTCCCTTGTTCGATTCCGAGTTTGCGTGTTCTCTGAATGTTTGTTTGTTTCTATATGATATGGATGAGAGGGTGAACGGTTGTATGTCTCTATATGAGGCCCTGTGATTGACTGGCTTATCATCTAGTCAAAGCTGAGATGGGCTTTATCTTTAGGTCTTTGGGAGGACACAGGAGAACTCCATATACAAGCGGAGACAATATTAAGCCATTGAGATTTCTAGACACCACACACACACACACACACACACACACATACACACACAAACACACACAAACACACACAGCAAAACATGTACATTATTTGGCTTTTTCTCATTTTTCTATTGATATTGTATAGTTGGATTTACATTATACATTATAATGCCCCAGCCCACCCACCCCTCATTTGGCTGAAAATAAAATAGCAAACAAAAAAACCTCAACCTCACATCTAAACCCCTTGCGTTTCACATCACGCAAGAAAAAACCCTGCTGCTGCTTCTCCCGCCAAACACCGGCTCTTCTACTTCTGATGCCTTATCAGCGCAAAAACTGCTCCATGTTGCCATCTAGTGGTCGGATGACTGAAGTTGTTACAGAATCCCAGAGGGACAACCGAAGAACAGAAAAGGGCCAACTATTAAATCAATTATATGCCTCAAAGGTGGTATTCAATGTCCTTTTTCTATGGAATTTATATATTTATTTATGTAGACCAGTGGCATTCTGGCAATGACACAGGGGGGTTTCAATGACTCCTCCCCACCAACTAACTCCTCCACCCCTCGCTCCCAGGAACCAATGCAAACCACTCCTTTACCTCAGTCACCTTTATTGAATTAAATTAAATCTAATTAAAGTTTTGTTGAAGTTGTGTATTGTTTATTTTTATTTTATTTTATTTTATTTTATTTTATTTTATTTTATTTTATTTTATTTTATTTTATTTTATTTTATTTTATTTTATTTTTATTTTTATTCCATTTCATTATTTCATTTTATCTATGATTGTGATGACCAGATGTGTTAGCCTTGTTCAGATTATAAAATAAAGCGTTTCAGATTACACTTGTGACTCTTACCTGGGTGAATTTGAAATCAGGATGTTACAGTGACGCCCCATCCTGCATCACAAATACACAAACACACAGAGAAAAAGAAGGACCCTGATAAAGGGGCTCTTAAACCCTGAGGAAGTGTGTGTTTGGTCTTTCAGGGGACAATCCTGAAGCCTGAATGCAACCTTGAACTCAAACTCCCCTCTTCTCTGGTTCCCTTCTCTCATTACTGGACCATTCTTCCTTGCGGCTCATTTTCTCCAGGGTCCTTCTCATGCATTTTTTTTTTCCTTTTCCTTCCTTTGCCTTCCTTTATCATGAGTTTGGGCTGAGTCCTCAGCGGTGGTGAAGTCAGGGCCTTTCTATCTCACCACGCTGACAGATCCCAAACATCTTGTCTGCGGAGCTTCATTAAAATGTATTTGCTGAAATGGATTCAGTTGCTCCCCCCCTTGTCCTCCTTTTTCCAGAGTTGGGGTGGGTGGAGAAATGCGAATTAGCATGAAAAAAATAAGAGGTAATAATAATTTACTTCACCTCGATTGTTTGCTCGCGGGCCCGTAAGTGCGTTTCATATCGCAAGTGACATTCAGTGCAGCTGTGGATGAAAAGTCTTCGCTGTTTGGCTCAAAAATCTGTGATAACTGCGCACAAAGGCAACAATGACACACTATTTTTCTGCAAATTATCATCTGAAAATAGGATTGAGCGACGCAGGTACGCTAGCGCTGGATGATAGACAGCTTGAGTGAGTCGTGAATAGATTATTAAGGGAGAATTTATAACGCGTTTGAACTGGATTAATGAGAATGCCACATGTTATACGCAAACACACACACACACACACACACACACACACACACACACACACACACACACACACACACACACACACACACACACACACACACACACTAAGGAGCAGACAGCTGTAGCCTGGACTCCTGGGGCTGAAACTAAAATTTGGTGTTGAGAAATTTTGTGACGAATGAATAACCCCTTACACTGATTCAGCCTTGCTCATTGATTGATTGATTATTTGATTCATTCATTCATTCACTTGATTGCAGGCTGCATATGAAGATGAGACAAACAGCCATTCACACTCTCCCCCACACCTCATATAGAGATGAAAAAAAATATTCACCCTGTCATTCACACATCAAGAAACACAAACAACCATTCATCACATGTGTGCAATTTAGGGTCACCAATGAACCCCCTGCATGTTTTTGGACTGTGGGAGGAAACTAGAGAATCTGGGGAAAACCCACAAAGACATGGGGAAACGTGGAGACTCCACACAGAAAGGCACCCCTGTCAGAAATGAAAAGGAACCTTCTTGATGTTAGATGGAAACACTAACCACTGCACTGTATAGAATGTTTGTAGAATAAAAACAAATTTAGGCACATTATTTTCCCCAAGTTATCAAAATGTGTGTGTGTGTGTTGTCCAGAAATCTCAATGGTGTGTTATGGCCACAACTTATAACTTGCTTTCACACACGTTTTCAGAAAGCTTCATTTTTGGATCGCAATCACCCATTCACACACTCACACTGATGGTGGCAGAGCTGCATTGCAAGGCACCAACCGCACCATTGCGAGCCACTTTTGGGGCTTAGCTTCTTGCCCAAAGACACAAATAGCTGGGGGATCGAACTGTCAACCAGTATCTAATTGGCGGGATGCCCGCTCTTACCAGCCACAGGTGCCCCTACCTAACGATTAGCAACCTAGCAAAATGTCTGAGTAGGGATGTGGAAACAATGTCAAATCAAATCAGGTGATCTTCCGCTATGGAGGGTCTTCATGCCTCAGCCCTGTGAATAAACAGCATAGAAAATGGCTGGAGAGGAAGACGAGCTGGGAGGCCAAAATGAAAGCAATGAGTCTGTGAACTCAGAACCTAATGACAGGCTGCCATGCCGGGGGGGTGGGGGGGGTGGGTGGGAGGTAAAATAAGCTGGACAGCCACTTTATTGCGGGGGGGACTGTTATTGCTGCTCGGACCAGATGAGACCACAGATGTATTGCAGCAATGACAAAAAGCGGGGAAAAAGTGTTCAGCGGGAAAGGGAAAACTCAGCTGGAGGCAGTCGACCCTAACAGCCGCTCGACCCTCCCATGGAAGAGAGTGGACTTGCACGCGCAGTTACGTTTGACGGTAATACAAAATAAACTCCGGACAGATCACAATGAGCCATGAAAGTGGAGCCGGCCTGCGATGGTTTACTTTGCTTATTGAATTATAATTAATCCACAGGTGCTGGCAGCATTAGAGAGTGTCGGCGCTGACGAAAGCCAATTCACATGCACGTGCACGAACGCACATCTGCATGCGCGGTTTCATATGTATCCAGTGGTGAGGACAGAACGAGGCCCTTGAATATAAACATGAAGCGCCCTCAGTGACCCCTGCTTAGTGGACAAGGGCACGAACACACACACATGCACGCACACGCAACTCTTTTGACTGACTCACTCTAATCTTCTCCAGCCCCTTTGACCCGGGCTGACAGCGCCCCATGTTCTCTCCCCACCGTAAAGAGAGCTGCACTGATTATGAAGGCAGAAAGAAACGTTGGGACAGAATCGGAGCTGGACAGCAGCCAGATCCTCGCTGGCCATGTGTGTGTGTGCGCAGTCGGAGAACGAAATGTGTGTGTCTGCACAGCCGGGCAGAGTGATGGGTAAATACACGTTTAATAACAGACCTGTGAGTGAGGACAGAGATGGGCCTCCAGATGTTTTAGCGGTGGATGGGTCATGGAATACACTCGAGATCCATGCGAGATGTCAGTTTTCACAGCAATTGGTGATTTGGACTTAAATATTTTGATCGGCGTCGGAATAGGTTTCTTGTTAAGTCATTGCGATAAGTTCTGCGGCTACTCGGCGTTCCGGTTAAATCAAAATTCTTGTCGAGGCTGTGCTATTTTTACCGAGCACACTTATTTATCAACTCCAAAGTGTGAAACCCAAACTCCTTGAAGTCTTGTTCGCTTTCACACATGATGGTTAACACTAATCAAAACTGACTCAAAAGGGAAGAAGACCTTATGTGAACTTTGGCGTATTCATTCATTCATTCACGACACATACTGGGTGCTGGAGCCTATCCCAGGTGTCATTGGACGAGACGCCGGGCTCACCCAAGACCAGTTGCTATTCGATTGTGTGGGTCACATAGAGAGACATATTACCATTCTCTCTCTCGTTCATATGTCATATGGAGTCAAACAATCATTCACCTTTTTCCTTCACACGTCACATAGACATACAACCATTCACTCTCTCATTAATGTCATATAGAGACATAAAACCGGTCATACATCATATAGAAAGATACAACAATTCACACTCTCTTGCGCGTGTCGGGGCAATTTAGGGCGTTTAATTGACATACTGCTTGAATTTAGACTATGGGAGGAAGCATGGAGAGCCCAGAGGAAACTAAACCATATATGGCGAGAACAATAATTCATTCAGTCATGCATTCATTCTTGCAAGAAAACGTTTTTGGACTGTGGGAGGAAACTCGAGAAGCAATGGGGAAACCCTCGCGGAAACAGAGAGAACATGCAAACTCCTCACAGAAAGGCCTTCTGCTGGAAAAGAATCGGGTACCTTCTTGCTGCGAGGGGGAAGCGCTAACCACCGTACCACCCGACTTCAGTATGAGTTAGCGAAACATCTTTTGAACACGGAGTTGTTTAGTCAGTCGGCGCGTTCGGGTTTCAGCGGCGACGAGAGACTCACGACCAGTTGCAAATATCGTGCTGTAATCGAGGATCAATGGAAACGTGGCACTGAAAGCTGTTGCGAGTAAATGGAGTTTTAATGACCAGCTAAGAGAAACAACAAACACAGAGCGAGGAAAAAAGACAGGCCTGAACCATTTAATCTCGCTGCCTTACTTAAAAGCATCCCGTCTGCTCGTTTTCAGTCAGAGGGGTTTTTCTTTCCGTTTGATTTCATTTGAGACCACCGCTTCCCCCGAAGCCAAATAGCAGCTGTTTCAATATTATTGATCCGAGCAGCACTTCTTAATTCTGGTCTACATCTGTCCACTTTGTGAGGAGTGAGAGAGAGAGAGAAAGGGTTTAGTCAGCGAAGGGGGTGTCAGAGTGTTACTTAGTGACTTGAACGAATGTGGCATTCAGGCGCTGCATCAGGACAAAACGAGGACTTGATCAATGTTTGGTTCCAGGATTCCAAGTCCGGTGATGTCACACGAAGCTTGATTTTGTTCATGTTTTTTCACTCCCTGGGTACCTTCGGAATGAGATAACCCAAGAACTTGGAAGAAGATTGATGAAGGGACATAAGGGAGGGATGAGAGAAGGGCATCATGGGATATCCCTCAACAGAGGATGCCTATGACAGCGTAACTAGGGGCTAGCCTAGCGCTTACTGTAAGCGTTCTCCAAGAAGATGGATTTTAAGCCTATTCTTAAACAAAGAAAAGCTGTCCGCCTCCCAGGATGGATATTGGAAGATGGTTCTGCAGAAGCAGAGCTTGGTAACCGAATGCTCGGGCCTCCCATTTTGCTTTAACAGATGGGACTTGCCATCAAATCTGTCTGATTTTGTCATTGCAAGTGATAAGTTGGGGACTGAAAATGCCAACGAGCAACGCCATTACTTTTTCTTCGGGTCCAATGCCCACCCATCTAAAATTTTGCTTCTGACTTCTTTTGGATCTTGTGATGGAAAGACTTTGGAGAATCTTGCCAGTTAGCTTGGGTCAGAAGAGTCCAGCAGGATGACCTCATTTGCGAAATAAACGAGAAATGTAACGTGTTACAATCATGTAACAAAAGTCCTTTTAGAGGGTTTTGCACAACACGTGATGTGAAAGATTCCCTCCAGAGGCTTATCAGGAAGCAAATACCCGCAACCACCCCATCTACGGTGTAACGGTGTAATGGCTTCACCCAGAATTCAAAATGGGAGATCTATCTTAGGACTTCACATCAGGAGTTCCTTCACGAATGGTCTCCACTATATAGTGCTTTGCCAACCTTGCGCTTTCATGAGCTTCACAATGGATCTCACATTCATCCGTTTACACACTTGCTCACTCACCGATGGCAGCTAACCAGACCATCGGGAGAAACTTGGTGCAGGTGGGAGGAGCCAGGAGTGCAACTGCCAACCTTCTGTGCCACAGTGGCCTCAACGTTATGTTTTATGGACCCGCAAGTCTTTTGAGGGGTTAAGAAGTGATGCATGAGTTTTAATCCTGGGTTTTTATTTTTTTTTTTGACCGCCAACTTTATAACTTCCGCATCTAAGGGGTGGTCAACTTGATCGATGACATTTAATCTAAAAAAAACAACAAAACATGACAACAATGAAGTAATGTCCAAAGCACAGCTGAGGTGACTATACTGATCCCGATGCTGAGGAGAAGAAGCTGATCTTTGCAGGCTCTACCATGTCTCTGGGTGTCTCACGACTAAAAAATATGCTGCTGGCAACTTCATGTGCATAAGAAGAGACCCTTCGTCTGCATATTGCCTGAGCAAATTAATGCCGTTTATTTTGTTCTGAATAAACACACAAGGTGGTAGATGGGAAATATTCATTTATTCATTATCCATCCATCCATTGTCTACTGCTTATCCTACTCAGGGTCGCGGGGGATGCTGGAGCCTATCCAAGCTGCCATTGGGCGAGAGGGGAGGTTCACCCTGGACCGGTCGCCACTCGATTTGCAGGGCCACATAGAGGGACAGACAACCATTCACCCATCATATAGAGACACACAACCACTTCTTCCCTCATTCACAGATCATACCAAGACATACAGCCATTTACTCCCTCATTCACACGTCATATAGTCAAAGAACCATTCACCCTCTCATCGACATGTCCGATTGAGACATACAACCATTCACTCATTCACCCATCATATGAAGACATACAACCACTTACCCCCTAATTCACATAAGATACAATTCACTCTTTCATCACACATCGAGTCGAGACAAACAGCCATTCACCCTCTCATTCACACGCCTCTGCAATTTAGGATATACAATTAATCTATTGCATGTATTTGGACTGTAGGAGGAAACTGGAAGAACATGGAAACTTACCAAAAGAGAGACTCCCCTGTCAGTATTAAAACAGAAACCTTGCTGTGAGACGGAAGAGCCCACCAGTGAACCACATAGTTCTCATGGAAATATATAACAGAAAAATCGGTTGTTGTAAGCCGTCTTTTCCTACTATTTTACCAGCTAATCGCTTTTGCGCTTCTTTCATGACCACACGGAGCCCAATCAGGTGATACTGGTCTCAGGAGAGCAAAATTCATCTTCCTTTCATAGATGAGAGAAAAAAAAGGGGTCTTTTATCTGCTCCATTGGTGGCGGCGCCCTCGCCCCATATCCCTGCGAGAGTCAGGGCTGGCTGGAAATTAAACAAGTGGACACGGGTGCCAGTGCACATTGATGAAAGCGATTAAATGAAAAGAAAAAAGCAAGGACTAAGTGTTCCTGTCAGTGTTCATCGCTGTGCCACTGTGTCTGCGTCCGGCACGCTGCGGTGGTCCCCTCGTACACTGGGTGGCGCTGACAGTCTACGAACGCCCAGCCCGACGTGGACCCTGCCAGCGGAAAGCTGCGACAGAACAAAGGTTTTTTTTTTTTTATTTAATTTTTTTTCCCCTTCCAGGGACTGCATACATTTGGAGAACAAAAAATACTTTCATTTATTTAATTATAGTACCTATAGTGTGTGTCTGCATACGCACCCATAATTGTTGACTGGCTGACTTGAAGCTGTGGGTGAAAACATAACCTTCTTGGTGGAGGTAAAAAGCATAAGGGGGTTACATTCATCCATGTTGGCTTTAATATCCTGAGGGTGATGGGTGTGTGTGTGTGTATGTTTGGGATTGCTATTCTATATTTCATGAATGTGCATGTTTCAATTCCTAAAAGCACTTAATGTGCACTGTTTGTATAACCATTTGCATGCCTCTGGGATGGTAATGAGATATTCTGGAAGCCTAAAAGCTCAAGTTAGAGGGTACAATAGAGCGGGGGCTTTGGCACCTGTGATTATCGGGATCTCCATGCACAAGTCAACCCCCCAGCTCCACCCCCGGGCCCTTCTGGGTGACCCGACAGACGTGCCAAAGCCACAGGCGCGTTCCCCGCTTTTCCTTCTAATGCGACTCATGCATTGCCTGAGACCGATGCTTCCATGAAAGCAACACGAAATCAGTCACGCTCAGCACCGAATTGCTTGATGACCCCGCCCTTATACTTGAAAACGCATTTTCCCAGCGTCTCATTGCCAGGCGTATTCACGTGCCCATCGATTCCTGATCAAACCAGTTATCAATCCTGTGCCAATAGCTGCTTGTGCATCATCGGGAGTATTTGCGCCTCCTAAAACCTTTTCAGGCAATAAGCGTTTTTCCATGTATTTGGATGGCATAGACACCAGGGGCCAATGGGGCTCAGTGTTGTCCACGGAGTCTTCCTCTTCTTCATGGTGGTTTGTTTTTGAGTGTGGCGCTTAAGGTACATGTCACACCGATCCCAACTCTCATCCCTTGCTTTTTTCTGCAAAAGCAAAACTAAAAGGTGCCCTTGTGTGTGTGTGGGGGGGGGGGGGTAGTTCTTGGAACCAAATTAAATTCTTCGAGTTGTGTTCTAAGACCTTTTCTGTCCCAAAGTAGCCACTATGAGGAACAGTCTAGAGGCTGCTGGGTCAGAAATGATTAAATTATTGTCCTGATTATATGCTGAAGGTCTTGTCGGGTCCGCTACAACGTGACATAATTTTTTTAGCGTTGAAGGCTGTGCAAGTGCTCTCCCGGCTAATCTGGTGAAGAACCTTGATTCAAGATTGAAACAGGGTGAATGAATGAGGGTTGAAGAAGTGCATGTTGGGTTTTAGCATGTAAGATTTAATTGCAAAAGAATTTCCTCTTGAATTGGTGTAAAATGTTTTTTTTTTTTGAAGAATCATTCTTCTGTTCCCAAGACAGCGAGGTAACAGCGGGGAAAGATTTGATTGTCAGGCTATGAAGTGACAGAACTGCACTGCCTGCCAGTTGATTTTGTGCCACTTTTCCCCGCGCTGTAATGACTGTTACACATCTAAGACGAAGAGGAGGGAGGACATTGTGGCGTGAACATGAATCAAAAGCGAAACAATAAAAAACGCCCCCCCATCCCCCACCCAACAAACAAACTGCTTGATGTATAACAGTGACTTTTCCCTCGTTACACAGAGGCGTGCCTGAAAACCAGTGGACCATAGAAACTGACAGTCAGGCCTCCACTGGTGTAATAAATAGCTGCAAATCGCACTGATGAGCGCGAGAGAACGGCAGTGGTTTGATACGCAGAACGAACGATTCATCTGAATAACCTCGATCAATCAGGTAGCCGTCATGCAGTTTGTGGAGACGCTTCGCCCCCTTTAAAATGTGCTTGAGCTGCTTCCAGTCTGATGGAAACAATTTGGATGCCAATATTCATTCATTCATCCATTCATTATCTAAACCGTTTATCTTGCACTCAGGGTCAAGGTTGAGGCTGAAGCCTATCCCAGCTGTGATTGGACGAGAGGTAGGGTTCATCCTGGACTGGTAGCCGGTCGAAATAGAGACATTCACATGTCATATAAAGATAAACAACGATTCACTCCTTCATTCACAGATCATATAGAGACAAAAGGTAAGGAGTTAAATATAGACAAGATGACTTATTATATTCGTCTGCCGTGGGGACCTTCCTTGTCAAAAGCAGCAAGGTCTTCAGTGATAGAAGAAACAAGAGCTTAACCTTGTGTTAAGGTGCACAAGGTTTTTCATTCTACGACTGCGCATTCAAAACTGTGTGTATACATAATAAACACACAATATAAACATGCAATATTAACACACAACAGTTCATTCTCTCATTCACATATAATTTAATTACACGTCCTCACTCCCAAGCCTGTGTCACATACCGACGCATTAGACAAACCTTTCTCGTCATTTTTCGACACACCTGGAGCATCGTTTTACGACTCACCTGGAGAAGCGTCTGTATATATACACTTTAAGGTGTCAAACTCATTTTCACCGAAGGCCACATCAGCATCATGGTTGCTCTCAAGGGGCCACATGTAACGGTAACAGTATAAATGTAGGTAAATATAACCAAATGCGTAAAATAGTGTAAAATAAATGTAACAACTCCTCAGTGTTAAACAACTCTGAATGTATTACTCATTCAAATCAGAAATGTTACATATGCATTTGCATAGTTATAAGAAAAAAAAAAAAGTTAAATAGTTACTTTCACAATGTCAATCCTTTTGACTGATTACTTCAGCCACAGTAAAGCTAGCTTTCGCTGCTGCAATGTTTTTGAATGCGGTTTTCGCGAACACATTCTGCTGCCATCATAGTTTGGCTTTTAATTCTTTGACAACTTGTTGTTTTTCTGGAAGGCTAACTTTGGCATACTTAGCTCCGTGCTTGGTGTCAAAATGCCGATGTAGGTTGTACTCTTTGACCATTGACCACTGACACTGCCTCATAACACAAAAGACATACCAGTTTTTCTCTTTGAAGCACAAACATGCATTTGCCTTCCTGTCTTTCTTGAAACAGCCTTCCATCTGCATCAACATTTCTCTTCCTGGACATTTAGGGACCGTTTGTGTTTCTCAGTTCCACTTATTGAAAATCGCATTGATGTAGATACACTGCAATCTCGGGGGGATGCCGTCACTTGGCGGGGAACATAATCGGCGTGACTCATGGGAAATGTAGTTTATGGTCAACGCACGCGTTTTGACTTATGTATTTGAAGACAGTCAGACCTTTTAAGAGGTTCTCGCGGGCTACAGAAATTGACGTGGCGGGCCACATTTGGCCTGCGGGCCTTGAGTTTGACACATGTGGCTTAGGAGTTCCACATCATACCTACGAGTTCCTATGAATCGTAAATGACACTGCCTTGGATTAAGAGGGTGAAGGTGCAATATTTCATTTCATTATCACAGGTTCATTCATTGTTACCCAGGAAAAGGTGTTATAGCCCCTTGTGCCAAAATCCAAAGAAAATACATCAAGGAGTCCAATTCAGGCTGTGGAGAAGCCATCTAAATCAAACAACCAGCACGCTACTACCCTACTACCCTACTACCCTACCACCACTTATCTATATAAGCCAACAGCAGCCGCAAGCATATCAGGAATAGCAATAATAAAATAACTACCTCCTTGCTTTTACATGCAAATTTAGTGCCAACAGTGCCATACTCTGCCTTAAATCCAAATTGTCGTTCTTACTGTTAGATGTCTTCAATTGCTCTTGTTTTTATTCTTTGCTCTTCTTTTTATTTGATTTTTATGGTGTGAAACCTGACCTGGGTACTAATTTCGTACCACATACTGAGCGGTGTGCTGGTATGACAATAAAAGTTCCTTGAATCCTTCCCTGAATCCTATTTTCCGATGCAGTGTCAGTGGAGGAAGCTGATTTTTCTCATTTCGAACAGAAAGATGTGGAAAATACAAACTCTGCTTTTATTTAAGATAAGTTTAGATATATATACTGGTGTTGATGTAGGCGTGACACACCATGGTTTGTTGAAAAATGATAAGAGAGAGCTTCTAATGCGTCGGTATTTGATGCTAAGGGAAAATTTTCCATTGTCACGCAGTTGACGCATTGGGATGAGAACACGTTCCATTTAGAGACAAACAACCATTCACTCGTCTACTGCATGTTTTTGGACAGTAGAGGGAAACCGGAGAACGTGGTGGAAACCTGTGCAGACACGGGGGGAAATATGGAGACTCAACCCAGCAAAGCCACCTGTTGGAATTGAACCAGGAACCTTCTTACTGTGAGACGAAAGTACTAACCACCGCCCAACTGGAGGCTGAAACATTAGATAAGAAATGCGTAGGAAATCCACTTCAAGATATTAGTTATATTATTTGATCTGACCCTCAAACACACACACTTGACCAACGGTATTGCATAGATGCTGTTTCACCCAAACACTTGCTTTCAAGCATCCACCCTCCCAACCTTAAACCCCACCGGCAGATCATTTTTGGAGGGAGCCCATCAAACTGCTTCTGTCTTTCCCGTACCCTCCCCATCGCTGCTTCTCCGCCCACCTCCGACCTAACACCTCGTTTACACGCCATGTCGAACTTAATCAATGTCACTTATGTTGTCATGTGGGGGCGGGAAGGGGTGTCTCTTCCTCTGCTCTTCTATGCATGCACCAGCAAGCATAGGAACCTACAAAATAAAAATACAACAATGAGAGCTACCTTTTTTCTTCTGGGTTTGAATGGACCTGACTATATGTCAGTCAGTGGCTTCAAATTTTTTTGTCGTCCATAGGTGGAGGCATCCATTTAGGGTGTGGCTAGGTAAAATGACACATCAACATTGTGACAAGAGAGGAGCCAGTAAAGCAGGGAGCTGATGGTTTACCATTTTCAGTCACACAATGCTTGTCACCGAACACTAGACTGTCCCTGAGGTATCACAGCTGGATTCACATCCTTGAAGCCTTCCGGGAAGAGGAGGTCAGTATGCCGTCCACTGAAGTTTTAAAACTAAAGTTATTTCAAAAAGCACGCCTAAGGTGATGGTCCTGGCCGACCTCGCCAATCTTCTGCTTCATCACAACGTTTCAAGAACAACAGAAGCACAAGAGTCAAGGGTGGACGAGAGGAAGGCTGAAGGTTGTTATGGTTGGTATGACACCGACTCGCTGTCAGGACTGTAGAGCCGCCCAACAAGGGTGTCTGGTACCCACTCACTGTGGGGTTCAACGCGGGATCAAGAGACAAGGACATGATCAGAAGTGGCCCAGCAGGTTCCATGAACGCCCGGGGAAACGACACACACGTGGAGGGGCAAGGAAGCGGGAATTCGGTCCGGAAAATTCGGTCTGGAAAAAAAAATCACGGACGTAGGCAGCGCATTCTCAACACTATTCTGCGGCTTATTACAGTAATTCTGGAAATTGCACAGAACAAAAGGAGCAAAAATTGAGAGGGAGAGCAGTGAAAGGGCAGCAGGGTGACGGAGGGCAGGACGGGGTGGCGTTAAGGGGCCGTACATTAGTCATAAAGTACAGAGAAGAGAAAGAGACTGGGGGGAAAGTGTGTCACCTCGCGCATGGGCTTTCATTAAACACGTGCAACATCAGAAGTTTTTAGTTGAACTCGCCAAGTTATTTCACTCGATGAATCACGGCCGCGCATCATTAACCGTCAGCAAAAAACAGACAAAATAATAAAAAAATAAATAAATGACGACTCTAAGCCGAAGAGAGACTTTTGGCAGCGGGAAAATCCTCCAGTGATCACATTAATATGGAGCTCAACTTTGTCAAATCTAATTCCCATTGATGGAATGAAAAGAAAAAGAAATGAGTGACAGACATCGGCAAACCCACGCGCTCTCCGTCTCTCGCTTGCCCTCGTCAGTGAAGCGACCGTGAATCGATCCACAGTTGTCAGAAGACTTATTCGCCAGCTGAGGAGTATGATACACACACACGCACACATACACACACACGCACGCACACAAACAAGCACACGCACGCACACAAAGACACCAGGGGACTGCTTTAAATCCAATTCAGAGAGCGCAACTTCTTTCTCAATAACAGTTCTTGTGCGCCATCTTGAATCCCAACCGAGTGCCAACAGAAAAGTAAACCCCTCCCCCCCCGAGTGTTTTACGGACCTGGCCGCCGTGATGTTTCCTGGCTCCAGCCCTGGTGAACCCGAGGTCCCAGTCTTGTGGGGACTCTTCAAAGCGGGCCGTGATGCCATGGAAGTTTGGAAGCTTATCCCCGCTCTGTGATGGTGTTCCAGGCGGAATCTACAAGCCAACGGGTGCGAAGGATGTCCATCTGATCCTCCTCATCGGGTGCCAAGAAACGCAGCCACTCGGTGATCAGCAGTCTAACCAGCGGGTCAATATCAGAATGGAGTTGGAAATGGGTTCTCGCCTCGGAAAAATTAATGAATAACATGGAATGTGAGCGGTGTTCGGAGGCACTAGCTGTTTTTCGCATGTTCATTGCTATTTAAACACGATTAATAGGAATTTCACTTGCAGGAACATGACTGAAGCACCTACATTGCTCAGAAGGGCCAAAATAGACAATGCAATACTGGACTCTTGGGGGAATGGAAGGGGTGTTGGTCTCACATCTTACGTTACAGAGACAGCAGGTTGCACTTTGAATGTCTGACTTCGAACCACCCTTATCCTTTGTGGTTTCACTGACCACATGTGTGATGAACTGACCAATCAGAAGCAGAGGAACTCAGACTAAGCAAGCTAAAGCATGAAAATCAAAGGTATTACGGACCTCCATAGACTCAGAACAGTTCTGTTCTCCATGTTTATTGGGGATTAACAAAACACAGGCTCTTGGGCATGAAATGTAGAACTGTGGTGTGATTTCATGTTACACTAACCATTGAACCGAAACACAGGGAGCCTGGGGGGCAGGCAGGGCGGTGCTGGCATCCATCGATGGGGCAGGGTACTCAAAGAGGCGGGAATCCGGAGGGAGGGGTTCGGAAGCTGCAGCCGAAAATATCGGAACCTAGAATCCAGGACGAGGAAATCAGAATATGGAACTGTCAGAACTAGAAGATCAGAATCCGGAACTGTCCGAACGAGGAAATCAATGCCCGGAACAAGGAAGTCAGAATCAGGAACTATTGGAATGAGGAAACCAGAATCCGGAACTATCAAGCTGAGAAAAACAGGATCTGGAACAAAGAAATCAGAATCGGAGACTGAACTGCTTTAGGATGAAGAGGGCTGCAAGGGCATCAGTGTCAGCCGCTTATCTGGTGTGTGCCACAAGCTCCTTCATCAGCCAAGGATTTAAGTTGGGAACCCGAGCCCCAAGCACCAATGGTGGTGGTTAGCGGTTGAGTCTTCTGTTCCAGACCTCCAAAGACTAAGAACAGTTTATGTTTATTCAGGGTTCACAAAACAAGGCCCCTTTGGCATGAAACGTAGAACTATGGCGTGACTTTTCATAGCATTAACTGTAGAACCCAAACACGCTGGAAGTCCAAGGGCTCCTAAGAGCAGACTCGACACGGGAAACAAATCTTTCCTATGATCAATGGAACCGGTCAACTTATGCCTGGTCGAAGGGTTTCTTTTGAACGGAGCAAAATAGGTGAAATGAATTAGCAACACACAGGACAGGTGAGGGCGGTTGAACAGTGAGTCCCAATCAGCCGGGAGCCGAGGCTGTGGCCTCATTCACACGTCATATAGACCAACAACCATTCACACATATGGCCAATGAACCTGTACGTTTTTGGACTCGGAGGAAACCCACGCAGGTACTGGAAGAGATAACAATCTCCACCACAGTCAGTCTGTCTTCAATTTGTTCTGCCTCTGTCTCTTTTGCAGTTCTCAAAGATCCATGTCCTCTGTCTTCAAGGTCTTGACGTCCGCCCTCAGTAAACCTAGTCGGTTCGTGCAGTGTTCGTCCTTTGTGGGCTTTGTATTTGGAAGACCTTTATCTGGCAAATTCTAGGGGCTTTTTATGCGGGTGTGTCCATTTGCATCCATAGCACATGTTCGACCACCGTCACGTGACTTTCATACACAGCTGGGTGGAATTGCTCATCTTATATAGACTGTTGTTTGATATCATGCTTTTTGGCCACTTGTGCCCTGTAATTGTGCGCAGGTGTTTACTGTGGCGGGCATCCAGTTTGTCCATTGCTGCCCAGCTGCTGCAGTTGTGTGGCATCATTGGGAATGCATGTGGTGTTGTACAGAGGTAGTTGTTTTCTATGGATCCAGATGGTCCAGAGGGATCAAAAAGGCAATGCCAAGCCAAAATATACCGTGCTGCTATGTCGGAGAGGATCCTGGGGTTTAACTCTTCCTCTATTCCTTCTCTCTTGGTCAACTGGAGTTGTCTTTTTCCAGCGTGTCAGTCAGCTAGACATGGTTTCATTCATTAATAGTTTGGAGTCTTTCAGGTTTCGGACAGCTATAGGGAGAAGTATTTTGAGCTTGTCTTTTTCTTCATCATTAGTTTACATTACCTGCTTATTCCATCTCGGATGGCAAAACTATAGAGGCAACTGGAAGGTTGCGTGGGTAAAATATACCTTTTTATATATGTTTTGGAAATGGACAAAGACTAGGGTGGCACTGTAGAGCAGCGATTATAGGTTACAGGTCACAGCAAGAACGTCCTGGTTTGATTCCGAGAGGGGGGCCTGTCAGTGTCTTGATGTTCTCCCCTGTGTCTTTAGGGGTTTCCTCTGTGTTCTCTGCTTTCCTCCCACAGTCCAAAAACATTCAGTCGGTTCATTGGAGACCCCATATTGCCTCGACGTGTGAATGAGCGAGTGAATGGTTGTACGTCTCGACATGATGTGTGAATGAACAAGATGTCAATTGCTTGTCAGTTTACATTTTTATGCAAATGTTAAAAGTCAATCTCACCGTAACATAGGCTTGGAATCAATTTAGTTCCAGACGGATTCAAGTTCTGCCTGGTATCATCAACGTCATAGATATATGATCAATACAAAGTTAGTTTTCTACTCCATATATCAGCCAATGCTGCTGATATGATTTTCTTTCTTTTTTCCTGCCGCTTTGATTAGTAAACCCCGAGTGCTGGATTACGCTCCCTTTGCAGGATCCCTCGGCACGAGACGGCGCGCCCATTCACACCGAGCTCGTCAGCGGCAGCGGGAGTTTTCGCACATCAAGCATAGATGAGCAGTTTGTTGTCCTCAAACAGACCACGGCAACATGCAGATGATAAAGCTACGCGCCCCGGAGTGCCGGTGATTGATGCCTTTATCTTTCCCGCCGCATGGCTCAGAGACCGCCTCGCAGCTTTTTTTTTTTTCCCCGCTCAGCCTTGACATAACGCCACGCAGAAATTGGGATGCGACGGCGTGTTTGCAGATTCAAAACCAATTGGGTTGAAAACCCGCAGGGGGTCAAAGGTTATATCTGAAAGTCAATTTCACATAACGTTGAGCACTGCTCTCCAATGGTTCAGTCGTTGTGAAAAAGGCATTTTTTTCACCATGACATGAGGGACTATTTGTTGTGTCGCATCGCCTCACTTTTTGAGCGAAAAGAAATTACAGAAGAACAAATGCAATATCCTCACCTGATTCCTGGCCAGCCAATTCCAGTCTTATTTACCCCGACGAAATCTGAACTGACTGACTGAATAAACAAATATTTAAGGTTTTCTAGAAAAAAAATCTATAGTTTTCAAACTCATGATTACAAACTTAGTGCTCCGGATCTGTGGTCGGGGCTTATTCAAATTAAATGCAGAGCATTATGTGTTGTAAATCCCGCTTAATACAACACGTAGATGTTTTCTGAAAGGAACATCTGAATCAGATTAATAGAACAACTCACTTGATCTCATGAAAAATGCATGAACAATACCCCATTTAGGGCCTGTCATGGTGGTGTAGTGGTTAGTGCTTCCACCTCACAGCAAGAGGTTTTGCTGGTTTGATTCCAACTCTGTTGAGTCGCCACGTTCTCCACATGACTGTGTGGGTTTCCTCATGGTTCTCTTGTTCCCTACCACAGTTCAAAAACATGCAGTAAGTTCATTGGAGACCTGTAAATGAGAGAGTGGATGGTTGTATGTCTCTGTATTACATGTGATTGAGAGAATGGTTGCATGCCTCATTTTTACTTGTGAATGAACGTATGGTTGTATGTTTATATATATATATATATATATGACGCGTGCATGAGAGGGTGAACGGTTGTATATATCTTTAACTTGGCAAATGAGAGTTGTATATCTATATAAATGACGTGAATATTTTTTATGTCTCTAAATTACATGTGAATAAGAGGATGAAACACTGTCTTTAAATTATGTGTGAATGAGGGTAAAACTCTATATGATGTGTGAATGGGGGGGGTGCATAGTCTTCCAAAAGAGTCTAAAACATGCAGTAGGTTCATTTCGTAGGTCCCTCTATTGCCTTGATGTGGGAATGAGGGAGTACGGCGTATGTTCCTATATGACGTGTGAATGAGTGAATGGTTGTATGTCTCTATATGACAACTTGAATGAGAGAGTGGAAGGCTTTATGGCTCTAAATGATGCGTAAAGGAGATGCTGAATGGTTCTTTGTCTCGAAATTACATGTGAATGAGAGGGTAAATGGTATTATATCTATATGATGTGCAAATGACAGAGGGGATGGTTATAAGTTTCTATATTATGTGTGAATGAGAAGGTGAACTATTGTATGGCTTTTTCAGGAATGCGAAAGAGGAACACGTTCTCATACCAGTGTGTCAACCGCGTGACTAATGGAGAATTTTCCCTGAGCGTCACATACCATTAGAATCCTTTTCTCGTCATATTTTGATGAACCATGGAGCGTCATGTCTACATCAACATTGGTATCTATTACAAAACCGAACCAAAGTAAAAGCAGAGTTTGTATATTCCACATCTTTCATTTTGAAATTAGAAACCGCATTGGTCCACTGACGCTGAAGACTGAAATATACGTTTCCTCTGGTTCGGTGAAAAATAACGAGAAAGAGGTTCCAATGCAACGTTATGTGACACAGGCTTGAGAGTGAGAATGAGACAGTGAATGATTGCATGTCTCTAAATTACGCTAGAGGGTGAAAACTAGGAGAGTGAATGGTTGTATGAGTCAAATGTTGCCATATGTGGCCCTCTGATCCACTACCGACCAGTCTGGGGTGAACCTTGCCTCTTGCCAGATGATAGCAACCCAGAGTGGTATAGATGATAAAAAAATTAATGAACAATATTTTATGATGATCATAAACTACCAGCTGACACCGATCCATCCATCTTCTTCTGCTTATCCCTGGTAGGGTCGCAGGGGCAGCAGCCGGAGCAGGGAGGCCCAGACTTCCCTCTCCCCAGCCACATGGTCTAGCTCTTCTGGGGGCCAGCCTAGAGATATTATCTCTAATGTCTTGGGTCTTCCCTGGGCCTCCTCCCAGATGGACATGCCCGGAATACCTCCCCCGGGAGGCGTCGAGGAGGCATCCTGACCAGAAGCCCGAGCCACCTCAACTGACTCCTCTCTATGCGGAGGAGCAGTGACTCTACTCTGAGTTCCTCCCAGATGGCTGAACTTCCCACCCTATCTCTAAGGGAGAGTCCGGCCTACCTGCAGGGAAAACTAATTTAGGCCGCCTGTATCCGCGATCTCGTTCTTTCGGTCACGACCCACAGCTCGTGACTATAGGTGAGGGTAGGAACGTAGATCGATTGGTAAATTGAGAGCTTCGCCTTCAGGCTCAGCAACCTCTTCACCACAATAGACCGGTACAGAGTCCACATCACTGCAGACACTGCACCAATCCGCCTGTCTGAAAATTATGAACAGAATCGGAGACAAAGACAAAGGGCAGCGCTGGCTTAGAGTCCAACTCTCACTGGAAACGGGTCCGATTTACAACTGGCAATGCGGACCAAACTCCAGGTCTGGTCATACAGGGACCAAACAGGCCATATAGCGGGGTCGGTATCCCATATTCCCGGAGCACCCCCCACAGGACTGCCCATGGGACACGGTATAGAGCTGGTCCACTGGTCCACTGTTTCACGACCAGGACGAAAACCACACTGCTCCTCCTGAATGCGAGATTCAACGACCCGGCGAGGCAGAGGAGTGTGATCTGTCCCCGACGTCCATGCAATGCTGCAGAGGCGTATCCCCGGCGAAAGGCGGAGCCCCCCTCAGAGTCCCCTGGCTCTTCCTCATTGGAAGGTGTTTCGATGGGATTGAGGAGCTCTGAGAAGTATTCCTGCCACTGATCCACAATGTCACACATGGAGGTCAGCAGTGCCCCGCTCCCACTGTACACAGTGTTGACGGACCACTGCTTCCCCCCACTGAGACGCCAGCTGGTAGACCAGAATCTCCTCGAAGCCCACCGGAAGTCATTCTCCATTGCCGCCATGGCCTGAACTCCTCCCATGCCCGAGTTTTTGCTTCTGTGACAGCCATAGCCGCATGCTGCTTGGCCTGCCGGTATCTGTCAGCTGCCTCCAGCCAAAAAGGCCCGATAGGACTCCTTCTTCAGTTTGACAGCATCCCTCACCACTGGGGTCCACCAGCGGGATTGTGGATTGCCGCCGACCGCCGCCGGCCGCCTTACAGCCGCAGCTCTGGTCTGCAGCCTCGACAATGGAAGTTTGGAACATGGCCCATTAGGACTCAATCTCCCACGGCTCCCTTGGGACGTTGTAACTCTGCCAGAGGTGGGTGTTGAAGCTCCTTCTGACTGGGGACTCTGCCACATGTCCCCATCAGACCCTCACACTACGTTTGGGTTTGCCAGGTCTGACCGGCATCCTCCCCCACCACTGAAGCCACCTCACCACCAGGTGGTGATCAGTTGACAGCTCCGCCCCTCCCTCCACCCGATTGTCTAGGACATTCGGCCGCAAGTCCGACGACACGACACAACGTTGTTCAAAGATCTGTAGCCTAAGGTGCGTTGGTGCCAAGTGCACCGATGGACACCTATATGCCTGAAAATGGTGTTTGTTCACTCCGTAACTAGCACAGGAGTCCAATAACAAAACACCGCTCGGGTTCAGGTCAAGGGGGCCATTCCTCCAAATCATGCCCTTCGAAGTCACTCTGCTGTTGCCCATGTGAGCGTTTAAGTCTCCCAGTCGAACGAGGGAGTCCCCAGAAGGAGTGCTCTCTAGCAGCCCCTCCAAGGACCCCAAGAAGGGTGGGTATACTGAGCTGCTGGTAGGTGCATAGCCGCAAACAACAGTCAGAACCCGTCCCCCCACCTGAAGGAGGAGGGAGACTACCCTCTTGTCCACCGGGTTGAACCCCCACGTGCAGGTGCCGAGTCGGGGGGGCAATCAATACGTCCACTCCTGCCCGGCGTCTCTCGCCGGGGGAAACTCCTTAGTAGAAAAGGGTCCAGCCCCTCTCAAGAGGCCTGGTTACGGACCCCATACTGTGCATCGAGGTGAGTCCAACTATATCTAGTCGGAATCTCTCAGGCTCATACACCAGCTTGGGCTCTTTCCCTGCCAGAGAGGTGACATGCCCCTAGAGCCAGCTTCTACAGCCAAGGGTTGGACTGCCAAGGTCCCTCGCTCTGGCCACCACCCAGCTCACACTGCACCCGACTTCCTTGGTCCTTCCTGTGGGTGGTGAGCCCAGGGGAAGGAGGACCCATGTCACCCTTTCGGGCTATGCCTGTCCGAGCCCCATGGGTGCAGGCCTGGCCACCAGGCGCTCGCCATCGAGCCCCAACCCCGGGCCTGGCTTCGGGGGGGGGGGGGGGCGGTGACCCGCGTTCGGGCAGGGGATAACTAGGTCGTAAGTTGTTTTTCATCATGACAGTCTTCTGAGCCATGCTTTGTCTGGCCCCTCAACTGGGACCTGTTTGCCTTGGGTGACCCTTCTGTGGGCACGAACCCCCCGACAACATAGCTCCCAGGATCATTGGGATACACAAACCCCTCCACCACGATAATGCGGCAGCTCAAGGAGGGGGACTACCAGCTTCCAATAAATAAAAAGTGTCCAGAGAAGCAAAATCAAATCTATCTGTTTTCCTGGTTCCTCCAAACCCCTAGTCCTCGTACCTCGTATTAGGACATACATTTTGGGATATTTAAACCATTCTGCATGATTTCGCATCCTCACGGATACAGAGATTTTTTTATGTGAACTCCCCATTGCACTTTAATGAGTCATGCAAATTAAAAAAAATATATATTTCAAAAAAGGAAGGTGAGAAGTTAAGACGCTGTGTCTAATATCTCGTTGCAAACCTGTGGCGTTATGTTCATGATAAAGAAAATAAACCACGATTTTTAAGTGTAATGCTTATCTTAGAAGCCAATTACTTCCATCACAGTAGGAAAAAAATAATAACAGCTTGCTAAACAAAAGAGTTTAAGTACGGTGATGTTATTGAGTATAAGTCTCTGAATCGAGAACTGTCTCCTGAGTCTCACCGGTAGGAAGTGTATGATTAAGTTTGTTGTTCCAAGTGTTTTCTCCAAGGCTTAATTTGGGACTTACAAAGCTCTTACTCTTTGTGATACACACATCTTCCTTGCTCTGTGTGTGTGTGTGTGTGTGTGTGTGTGTGTGTGTGTGTGTGTGTGTGTGTGTGTGTTGTGTGTGTGTGTTTAATTAAACATCCACGGTTTGGTTGTGACACCGATGTCTGTCACTGAGCGTGTGACTTGAACTGGTGCTTGCAAATGAGATCACCATGGAAATGAGATGTTGAGAGATCAGCTTCCCATCACAGCTGAATAGGGTGGTAGTCGGACAGCAGCCAATCAAAGTGGTTTATCAATCCGAAATTATATACTGTAACAAAAAAAACCAAAACGATGCAGTTCAATTGTGTATAAGGGAAGGGGGAATGAAGTCATTAGCACTGCCTTTGAGTTTCATCAGGGTTATGTGTGTGTGTGTGTGTGTGTGTGTGAATACACACAGGAGCGAGGAAGAAGCTGACTTGAAACAAAGTCAGAGCTTTTTTTTACTCTAAAAAAGTTTGATCCCAGCAGAGAGCTTAGGAGAGATTGAGTGAGGAGGGAAAAAAAAGAAAGGTGGAGAGGCAGAAGAGAGGAACAAAGGGGAAGTGGCTAATAGTTTAGAGGATCTAGGAATAAAAAATTTATAGGGTAAAATAAGGTTCCTTGAGTCCATCCATCAGCATTGCTGCAGTGGAAATTAGTCTCTGCTCCAGTCGACTCCCCACCTCCTCTTGGTCTCACCTCTGCAGAGCCCGACTGACTCCTCTCCCCCCATCGTCCGGCTCCTCAGTCTCGGACCGGAAGCGACTTTGCCTTTCCTAGTGCACATTTGCCACTGTGGCCCGCTGAAGATCGGCAAAAACTGGACACCATGCTCAGTTTGTCAATCAACCTTTAGGAATTGTTTCTTTTTTCGCAACATTTATATTAACAACTCCACTTATCTTCAATCAGATTATCTTCACACGCTGTGCCTTTGCCCCTTGCTTTCCCCGAAGTCCTATAACTATAGCTGTTCGACATCTGTCGCACTTCCCAATCAATTATTCAGTGTGTTTACATGCAGTTTGGTGATGTAATGTGTCTATGTGCGTGTTTGTGTCTGGGAGGGAAAGGTCAATATAATCCAGTCAAATGGCATTAAATAGATTTCTTTAAAAAAAAAGCCTCTGCAGAACAACCCCCAGACAAGATTTAAATTCGGATCATGACGGATTATATTGCAGTTCCACCCTGTTCCCTGGTTCAATTCCGACACAGGGCAATTTCTCCATTTTCTTCCTGCGGCTGCATGGGTTTCCTCTGGGCTCACCGGTTTCCTCTCACAATCCAAAAACATGCTGGAGGTTTAATGGAGACCCTGTTTTGCCCAGGGGTGTGAATGGGAGGGTGACTGGTTGTTTGTCTCTATTTGACCTGTGAATGAGAGAGTAAATGGCTGTTTGTCTCTATATGACGTGTGAGTGGGGAAGTGAATAGTGGTTTGTCTCTATATGTGGACCTGTGATCGACGGGCGATCGCCCAATGACAGCTGAGATCGGCTCCACCAGCTGCATCTGAGTGCATTTTGTAAGTGTTTGGTAGAGGACCTTACCTCACCATCAAAGTATAAAGATATAGGTAACAGTTTTGACATGGCAAATACTACCCCTGATTACAAATGAATTAAAATCAAGTAAAATAAAATTATATGAAATAAATAGGTTTCCCGAGATTTCATTGAAACATTTACATTTTAAAACCCTTGGAAGATCTAAGCAATGGCTTTCTCTTCATTCCTGTCTTGATTCAAATCAAATAAATTTCAGTTCTGAAAATAGAGAATCGCATATTAGAAATAATTTTCTTTCTATCTTTTTGCACCTCCATCCATCCATTAATCCAATGTATATCAGGACAATCATAACATTCCAGACAATGATCAGTCTACTAAAGCGTTATATTACACTGTTTGATATGTAAGTCAACATCTGTGATACAGTATTCCAAATATAAAATATTTGATGTATGGCATATCTATAAATGAAACGGCATAGTTGTACATGCACCTCATAAATATAATATTGCGAAGAGACGCAGGTGTGTTAGCTTTTATCCCACAGAGGACATGAACTATGTTGTTTCTTTACATGACCACTGTTATAAACCGTTTATTCCATAGATCCAATTATAATCAATTTATTGGTGTGTTTGCAAACACATTATATCTGAGTGTTGCCTCTCCCCCTCCTCGCTATTTTCATTTTCATCCTATTTTCTGTGTCCGCGTCCCTCTCTTGCTGATTACCCCATCTTCATCTTCCCCTCTCCTCTTCCTTTCTCTGGCAGAAATCATTATCTCCCCAGATGCATTTCCAGAAACTCAGAGTAAAAAAGAAAAATAAACAGATTACCATTAAAACATTAAGAGCAATCACAGTCCATTTCACATAAAACCAATATCGTACCCTCGAAATAAAGAAAACAAAACCTGCCTCATCTCTCGAGTACAAGATTTGCAGCTCTCCAATCGCACTTGCCATCCAATCAGTTATACACGGTATGTAAGCTGTTCCTCTGTTCCATGCTGACATGCGCCGGTATGTGAAGGTTTTATTCCAAAGGCAAATTCACAGCTGCCGGTCATATCATATTTCAGGTGGATCCCTGAAATCTGTTTAATCCTGTGTGACCTTTGCCTCCGATTTTGGTCCTCTCTCTTGAGGTTGGGTCCTGATTTTACGAGAGTCAAGAGTGAGGTGTTTCTGTTGTCGCTCCTCTTGTCGCTACATATAGATCCCTTCCTAATGCGATTGCAGCGGAATAGATGAGGAGTCAAATCCACCACCTTGGTTCTGTGCAAAAAAAAAACCAATTGTATCAAAACCAAACCTGATACGAGGCTTTGGCAGTCTGAAGTTTCGGAAGTGTGAAGATGGGAAGACATGGAAATTCAAATGCCGATGAGAAAACCCAGGTATGTGACAAAAAAACAAATACTGCGCCCCCGTTTTTTTTTGTTTTTTTTCCCGCTTGAAGAGTGTTTGGGAACTTTCGCACCGAGTCTGAAAAGTGAAAAAACAAATCTATTGCGAAGTGAGAACTGAATCGTGTTGACAGATTAATCACCTTTTGGGTGGTTAGAGGGGTTTTTCAGAGTTTTTTTTTTTAATGGTGTGCCATTCCACAACTGAGTATGCTTGTCCGGTGTGCAGCAGATCCCACTGTCAAGGTTCAGTCGGCTCAACTCATGGTTGCCGCTCATCACTGGACTCACGGCTGCCGCTCATCACAGGATGCACAGCTGCCGCCCATTGCAGGCAAGTAATGTAGGCTGAAAGCCGGAGCTTTGGTCCCATTAGTGTCTGGATCATCTCTCTTTCTGTGTTAATTTCTCTTGTGCCTCTCTTCCTTTTCCCTCTTTCTTTCCTGTGCCAGTGACAGGATGCCTTCCATGCGAGACCTTCCAGAGGTTCAGCTGGACCCTCTTAGCCCTCAGCGGCCTCTGGGTGGTTGATGGATGCAAGTCTTTTCCTGCCTGCCCCCTCCCGGTACCGACCTTGCCTGTTTTTGAGTCCCCTGTCCCATCGATGGATGCCAGCGCTCTCCTGCCTGGCCTCCTGCTACCGACCTTGCCTATTTTTGAGTCCCCTGTCTTATCACTGGATGCTATCATTCTCCTGCCTGGCCTCCCGGTAACAAGCTTGCCTGTCTTCGAGTTCACTGCCCCGTCGGCGATCTATTATTTCGAACCATTAACCTGCTGGCGGAACATCAGTAAAGCTGTTTCAAACTCTCTCTGTTGGTGCAGAGTCTTGATGTTGCATTTGGGTCTGTAGTCCATACCCCGTTTGGACCGCATAAAAACCAGGGACCATGGACCTCTTAAACTAGAACCCTTAGGGATCTCCCTAAATGAATGATCATCTCATGAGATGCCGTACACGGAGCACCTGGCCAAATCAAATTCAGCTAGAAGGACATGGTACAGTTGATAGCCAGACATGTTGAATACAACGGTTGCCGTGGTTGTGCATATATGTTATAAAGATAAAGAAAACAAAAACCATTAAGGTAAACATTGGCGGTTTTGAAGAGTGAATAGGAAGAAAAAAAGTCTGTTTAGGCTTCCGCTGGGTTTGGCGGGAGTTGCTCCAACAACAACGGTCGTACAAAGAAAGAGACAGTTATTGATTATTGGTGAGTCAAAGAGAACAGAAGATGCTGCCATTAGGAAGAATATGTCACTCTGAAACGCGGCAGTTGCAATCTATAACCGCCACAACTCAATTGTCCCTAAATGTCAAGCTGTGGCTACTTTGTGAACACAGAGATAAATGAAGTGGGGGCAATGAAGCAGAGGAGAGAGCTGACGAGGGGAAAGAAAGACAGCGCCTGAAAGGTCAGCCAGACCACAGAAGAAGAAAGTATCTGAACGGTGCATGCTGGGAAGAAAGAAGAAAAAAAAACGGGTGGAGAGAAGAAGAGAGCGGTGGGAGAGATCCCGCGGAGAAGAAATGCATTTGAAAAAAAAAGGAAAGAAAAGAAAATGAAATTGATGGTGACCTGGAGATCTGGATGGAAAATAAGAGAGGTCTTGTCCTCACCTCCCCCACTCACTTTGAGTGCAGATGAATACTTCAGGGCGTTAAGGAAAAGGCAGAAGCCTGATAATAACATGAATGATGATAATCCACTTTAAAAATCAGTGATTGAAGAAATATCGATCTTTATCTTAATTATCGAAGCAACCATTTCCTCCTCTATTGGTGATAATGACAACTTGCGAGACCCAGAACACGATTATCCGTTAAAAACAAAGAAAACACAAAAAGGCAATGATGGATTATAAACACATCTCTTGTATTGCTGCAAGTGTGTGTGTGTACGTGTGTGTGTGTGTGTGTGTGTGTGTGTGTGTGTGTGTGTGTGTGTGTGTGTGTGTGTGTGTGTGTGAGTTGCGAGGCCACAGGGGGTACTTCGGAGAAATTCTTCTTCCAAAATGTGTGCGAAATAGCTTTTTTTTTTCCAGAAAATTAACGACTGAATAAAGTAATTATTTTTAATGATAACACTTCTGAGTTTCAGCGGAAAATTCACCATCAATGAGGATGCAGTCTTTTATATTATTTTATATTGATATTCTATAAGTCTCTGAGGGAGAGACAGAGTAAGAGGGAGAGAGAAAGAATAACTCTCACCCAGTCGTTCAGGTTTGTTTTATCCCTTGTTTCAAACATTTACTCCATTTAGAATTGAAACATTTCTTTTTTTTAGTGTTACCAAGAGCCCATCTGCATTTTAACAGGCTTCAGCAATCAGTCTGAGGGTAACAGAAAGTTTCCGAATTTTAATTTTACATCAGGCTGATCATGTTGGTTCCGCAAGGAACAAAGAGGTAAGGGCAAAAGGCGGAAGTTAAGAACCCGTGGGACACAAAGCGGCAGTCAAGGCGGAGCAGCCACGCCGCAATCTGTCAAATGCTGCTGTGTCATGATTGCTGGCTATAGTGCTGAGGTTTTTAGGTGGGGCGGAGCACGCTTCCAGAATGTTCTGGGCAGAGATTGGAGTAATTCCACTTCACACCTGCAACCTATCTGCTCTAATCACTCAAACTATTAAACGACCTGCAGGAGCTCCAGTCTTTGCCAAATTGTCTGCCTGTTAAGAGTGCTTTTGTGTGCCTGGATTCCACGTGTTGCTCAAATCCCTCTGCTTGGAACATCTCCCCGCAAGTCCCAGAGATCTACATCTCAACTTTTCTTTGCAGGTTCTCCGTTCTAGAACTCTCTCTCGCCCTTCCTCGCAAGATCGAGGTTCCATAATTCTACTCCTTGCCCTGCCGTTGACTGTTCTGGATGTTTGCTGCTGATGGGTTCACCTTTTACTCTGGCTGACTCAGCGGTGACCACAAAATCTGGCCACAAGAATGAACCCAGCAGACGTTGTCAAAGCAGCCCTGTCCAAGCAAGGGGAGCTACTTGGAGAACATGATAAAGTCCTGCGCTTCCTGGTTGAGCGGCAGGGCCGCTGTAATCACCGACTGGATAAAATGTGTGAACTAGTTCAAGATATCCATAAAAGACTACCTGTCTCTCCTGTGACCCTCATGTGTCCTGACCCCACCGGGTCAGGAGCCGGTCTTCCGAGATGCAGTCTTTCAGTCTCCTGATTGGTTCTCTGGTGAGGTGAGCAGGTGTGATGGGTTTCTTCAGTGTTCTCTGGCAATTTCACATTCCCCACAGTCATCCGCCTCTGATGCCTCTAAGATTTCCTATGTTGTAGCTCTTAAGTGGCAGAGCGCTTGCTCGGGCATTGGCCTTCTTTCAATCTCGGTCCATTGACTCAACCGTGTTCTCCACCTTCTTGGACGAGTTCGTAGAACCTTTGATCAGCCACAGAAGGGGGCAGATGTAGTCGAGGTTGCTTAACCTAAAGCAAGGGAATCAACGGTTACTGACTTTATCATAGACTTCCATATCCTTGCTGCTGTGAGTGGATGGCCCTCTGATGTGCTTAAAGGTGTGCCGCTAAATGCTCCAAAGGGCCGGCTAGCTTCCAGAGCGGAGGCGGATTCCTTTGAGTTTGGTCGCCATGGTCATTCGGATCAATGGCTGGTGGGATGAGCTCCAGAGCATCTCAGTCGATGAGGAAAGTAAGCCAGCAAGACACCCACTTCCCATCGCCCTCTGTTAAAAGACAGCCCCCGCCAGTAGAGGTAGGAGTACTGGAGGGCGGAACTCCAACAAAATCCCACTTGTTTAACTGTACCTGTAACTACTTAATGTGATGGCGCAGTTCATGGCCTTCAGGGGCTGAACAGAATCTTATCGATCCCAGCATGGGCCTGCCGCCTCAACCTTAACCTTGCGCCGTTGTCCACTCCACTTTCTGCTCTGGATGAGAAGGTTCTGACTGCCATCACTCACAAGACCGACCCGGTCACTCATCACTTTAGGTAACCGTACCGAGACCATTGAGTTCACCCTGTTACTCGGGTCCTGCTTGTGTTAAGGTTTCCATGGCTGGCCCTACACAACCCCCGTGTCCATTGGACTAAGGGTCAACTTGAAAGCTGGAGCTTGTTTTGCCTGTCTATCTAAAATCTACCCTAAAATCTTCTAATGAGACCTCTCTTAAGGCTCCAGAACCAACTATTGACTTCTGTTCCACCAGAATACCACGACTTGTGCACAGTTTTTTTTTTTTTTTTTTTTTTTTTTTTAAGGATAAAGCTTTTTCCTTGCCGCCACACAGGCCCTATTAGTGTGTTATAAACGTCCCCCCCGGGGCCCCTGGACCTGGGGGGGGGCTTTACAAC